>JAPXFY010000018.1:68771124-68803624 GCA_030674185.1 Monoplex corrugatus
CAGGTCTCACAGCAATACGGCAGACCAATCAGGACTATGGCACTGTACTACGAGACAGCAATCTCTGTGGGGAGCCTGACGCCGTGGGTCTATGGTTACTATATAGTCATCACTTTATCTCATTGTGTGTGTGTGTGTGTGTGTGTGTGTGTGTGTGTGTGTGTGTGTGTGTGTGTGTGTGGCGGGCGGGGGGGGGGGGATGTGCGGGTGGGATTCATTGGCACCGGTCAGAAACTTTCTCAGCTGCCTCCTCTTTCTCTCCCATTATGTAACACATCAGTCCCAATTTCTGATTCAGCTAAAAACCTTGGTGTCTGCATTGACTCTACCCTCTCCATGAACAACTTTGTTTCTCAAACTGCCAGATCTTGCTACTATCATCTCCATCGTATAAGGCTGATCAGGAAGTATCTCTCTGTCGAAACAACTGCAAAACTCGTTTCTCTCCTTCATAATGTCTCGCATTGACTATTGCAATTCACTCCTGTCTGGTCTTCCTGCCTCCACCATTCACATCCTACAGCGCGTTCAAAACAATGCTGTACGCCTTGTACTCAAAAAGAAAAAAGCTGACCACATATCTCCTCTCCTGGCACAACTTCACTGGCTCCCTGTATCAAAGCGCATACAATACAAACTAGACACCATGTGCTACAAAAGCCTCAATAACGCAGCCCCCGATTACCTGTCAAGCCTACTTGAGATCTATGTTCCCTCACGTACCCTCCGCTCTGCCTCCGATCCTCTGACTTTTCGCTTTCCACGCACTAAGCTCAATACCTATGGTCCACGAGCCTTCTCTGTTTCTGGTCCACTCTCCTGGAACAAACTTCCTCTCTCAGTCCGTCAGCAACCTACTTTTGTCTCCTTCAAGTCCGCTCTCAAAACCCACCTTTTCTCCTCTGCATAAAATCCTAACCTCACTCAACCCCCCCTCCCCCCTCTGCAGCCTGTCTCCGCTCGGAGGGGAATCACATGGTTATAATATATAATTGTATATGCTATGCTCTCTATAATTTTCCATTGCTTTTATTCTTGCTTTATGCTTTTATTGCTTTTATTCTTTCTCCCCATTTATAGCCATGCGTATGTGTGTGTGTGTGTGTGTGTGTGTGGTGTGTGGCGTGCGTGCGTGTGTGCGTGCGTGTGTGTCTGCTTTCAGCGCTTAGATTTGATTTTATCAAGATTTTGCGCTATATAAATATTGTAATTTATTATTATTATTATTATTAAGTGTTCCATTTATACAAATGATGTTCACGCTATCAAAAAGTCTTTTTAATCCCTTTCTCCCTTTTGGGTGTGGATGTTAGTGGTGCCAAAAAAGTTTAAAACACCTCATGATACAATTCTTTCTTCGAATCTTATTTTCCAAATGATGGTTTTATTGTTCTGTAAATTTTAACTTTTCAGTTTTAGCGCTAAACCGTGATTGGTTTGCTGTTGTGAGAATGATGTGTGCGCGCGTGCGTATTGTATTGTAGCGTTGGAAATTATGTTGTTTAACTTCCTGTTTAGGTTAGCATTTTATCTAAAGCTTGAATAAATCAAATAATACCGTACTAACACATAACTGACAGAATAGGTCAGAAGGTTAGAGTTAGGAAAGGGTTAGGTTTATAGAGCAAATATAAAAGTACACTGCTATTTTCCTAAGATTCCACTCTAGATAGAACAGAGTAAATAACAACACGGCAAAAATCTTAAGTTGATCCGCTTCACTGTGTGTCCATGTTGTCCAGATGTGTCCAGCCTATAACATCGCCAGGAGGACAATACGGCCAGACGACACTCCATTACACGACAAGCTGTATGGGACACGTGGAAAGAACAGCAAATGTTTTGCTAAGCACTGCATGAAGATCTGACCAATAAACGGTAAGAAAAAGAACTATGAAGGCAGCGCCTATTCATCTAGTTAATAGTTCTCGTTGTCTAAAGGACGTCCGAACAGTACGTACCCAACAAACGCATAATTGTTAATGGCACACTGAGAAGGCGACGCTGATGGATATAGATAATCATCCTTCTCGGTTAGTGAGCGTACCGGTTCTGCCTATCCCCTATGCACACAGTGACACGAAATCTTTTGTGTGTTTTGTTTTTGTTCTTTTTTGATTCCTTTTTGTTTTTGTTTGCTTTATTTTTTGTTGCTTTGTTTTGGTTTGTCGTTTGTTTTTAATGGTGTTGGGGCTTAATTAAACATGTTTTCATACAACAAGAAATCTTGAAATTCGACTCGAAAATTACGCCAATAAAAGTCTGAGGACTTGAAGGGGAACTTGACCTTAAATTGAATCGATTGAAAAACAAAAAGAACTATATAAAACAAACCAGCCAACAAACATTTTAAAGCAAAACAAGTATACAAAACGAAATTAACACAGATCTTTCAAGCAGAAATTTGCACAGAACAAAGACACAAGTGGAGCTAAAAGAAAGATCCCAACGACGTTCTCAAAGTATTCTATCATTCTTTAGGTTTGGGAAAGGCTACATCCAACTCGGTAGAGGGGCCACCCGCATTACCAACCCAGCAATTTGCATGTGACGGACTGCGGGTGGCTTTCAGATACAGAGGTTAGCTGCGAAATAAGTCAGGCTGATGGATAAGCAGAGCAGTCCCAGACCGACTGGTGATGTTTTCTGTCATAGCGGGGCGGGGTGGCCCTTTGCAAGGCCACAACTAAAAATTATATTTTGTGTCCTACGACGTGGCCATCAGGCGGATAAGCGACGCCTAAACCTATCCCCCCTTCCATCCACCTTACAGATGTCCATGACTGCACTTTCACCATGTCCACCAAGCAGAAGTCTGGCACCACAGTTTTGAGAAACCCTCTGTGGAAGGATGAAGTAGTAACCTACCTTGGAGTCACTTTTGACAATAGACAGACATGGAAGCCACATCATTACAAGAGCAGAAGCTAAGGCCAGGCTCAAGCTAGCAGTCCTCAAGAAGTTGGTGGCACTGTCTGGGAAGTAAACGAGAAGATATTGCCCCACCTGAATATGGCTCCACAGCGTGGTCAGCCTCTGCCAAGATCAACCTGCAGCCCTTTACAAAAGTCAGAACCAGACCCTCACACTCATCATTGGTACAGTGATGTCTACAACAATCCAAAATGATCGAGACATTTACAAGAATCCAGCTCTCAAGCCTCTCAGCCATAGAAGGGAAGCCAAGAACGTCCTGCTGGCTTAGAAATTCATGTGTTTGACAGATCATAACAGGAAGCAGAAGTTGATGGTATCACTAAAAACTCGTCTGAAACCGAGAGATTTGTTTACGAGAGCAAAAGGCCACTGCAGCAACGTCAGCAAGCCCTGCCAAAGAAATTTTTGCCATCACCTTTGTAACCGCCAGAACCATTGACACCAGGACAGCTAGACTTTGAAATCTGTACTTATGTCCCCCATTCAACCCAATGAAAGTACAAGATGACACAGTATGCCAGGCTCTCACACTGGCCATGGTAGAAGAGCGTTACCCACAGGAGGCAATACATGTGGTCAACAAGGGAGCCGGTATCCTCATGAACTTTCCACTGTGAAAAGCTACTTCCACTGAAAGTTAAATAAACATGACCCAACACACGCACGCACGCACGCACGCAGACACACACACACACCACACAGACACGCACACACGCACACACACACACACACACACACACACACACACACAACACACACACACACACACACACACACACTTAGATATATAAGACCCAGGTATATATGTATGTATATATATATATATCTGTCATTCTTTGCTAGTGGTCACTAAACTGTAGAACATGACCAAAAAATTAAAACACTTCCAATGTAAGCTGTTATTTGGTGTTATCATACCTACATCTTTAGTCTTTATAAATTTGCAAAAAGAGAAGCAGCAGCTAACAAGGTTTGAATGCAGCAGGGTAATTAACATTTCTACTCAAAAAAGGTAACACGCATTACACTGGGACACTAACTTGGATAAAACTAGAGATGTTATTGCAATATTTTACTTACTTTTGATTTGAAGGTGTAGACGATGTTGTATCAACAAAGGTTTGATGAATAATTTGTTGATTTTGGTTTTCATCTAATACTTCGAAAACTGGCATAACACACGTGACACGGTAACGCGATTGACCTACACATTCATATTTTTCACAGTGCACACAAAAGTAACAGTATTTCAATCATCTTTCACACACATGTACAATGCACAATCAGCATCACTCTCACAAGCTTTTATTTCCCAACAGCCAAATACAGAAGAATTGTGCAAATGTTTTCTCGAAAGGTAACTGTTACGTGGGACACATTCAAACAAGAATGAAAAAAAAAAAGAAAGAAAAAAAAGAGAGAAAATATGTTCTTCTATGTTTTTTAGTTGAATGTGAAAGCCAGGCGTCTTCCAGGTACAAGGCTTGGTGGTGGCACGATGTCTTTGATTTGGGATGTGGGATGCCAGGCCTGGTCCTCCCAAACGAAGACACCGTCCTTCTTGACCAAGTAGTGAAGCAGGCAATCGCTACCCTCATCCGTCTCCAGAACCTGACAAAAAACGATAACGAAAAAACAAATCAGAAGTTAGACATGTTCTTATTTTAGATGTAAAATTTCTTTATCAGTCGCTCAGACGTGAAATCAAATGTAAAATACAAATAATGTTGTTTTTTTTCATTTGTTTTTTTTTTTAAATGGATGAATGTTATTAGCACTTTTAGCTTCTACAAAATTGGGCTTTGTTGGTTAATTTTAGAATGATAAAAATAGGAAACTGAAGAAAAGGCTACCTTACTTGTTCAGAACATGGATAGGAATAAAACCGATAGAGGTGCTTGTTAAACGCGCTACCTTTCCCTACTTTTGCATAGTACAAAGACTCCGTCCGCTTGCTACCAAAAGTAAACCGGGCTCATACAAAATCATCTACCTTTGGAGTTCTGAAACAAAAATCCACCTTTGGAGTTCTAAACAAACATCCACCTTTGGAGTTCTGAAACAAAACATCCACCTTTGGAGTTCTGAAACAAAACAACAACAAACAAATAAGTACAACAATCAAGAAGGTAAATGGGGTTTCCAAATTAGCTGTCAAGAAGATAGAAGCACACGACTTGGATGCTGTGTGCACGGGACACGCCATGTAACGCGGTTACCGTAATATTTGACGTTCGAATTAAAAAGCCAGAATGAAAATTAGATAATTCTAATTAATTGAACCGCTGATTAAGCTTATTGTTGTGACATTAGTACATTAATTTAGTCAAATGATTGACTTACTATCTTGAAAACACACTTTTGAAAAAGTCAGGTTAGCCATGTCATAAAATTGGACGCCATTTTGACCACTATTTTTGCATTTTGTTTTCATTTTCTCTAAAAATGTTTCACACTACAATATCAACCTTGCTCATGCTGTTTCTTTATATTTCACCAAGACAATCACATTCATTTCACATGAATTGAAGCAAAACATTTGTCAGTAAATTATGTTCTTGTATGCTGACCCCCACTTGTGACCACTAGCAAAGAATGACAGATATACATGTATAATGTATATATATATATAATGATATATATATATAATATACATACATATATATATGGTCTCAGTCAAATAAACAGACTTGGATACATTTGGCGATAATGTGAAGTCCGCTCTGTGTTTCATAGGGAGGAGTTCTGTTGGTGAATTTTTTAGCTTTAGGAATAAAAATCAAACTAATTGTCCATCGGTGGCCTGTCACAGAGATAAGCAGCTCGGCACTCTTTTTAATCTTCCCGTCCCATCCCCACCCCCTTTTTGTTAGGAGATTTAATTCACGCTTCCAGGAAAGGATGTGTATGCGAGCGTGAGTGCGCACGCGTGTCCGTGTTTGCTTTTGTGCGTGCGTGCGCGCGCGCGCGCGCGCGTGTGTGTGTGTGTGTGTGTGTGTGGTGTGTGTGTGTGTGTGTGCGCGCGCGCGTGTTTGTGTGTGTCTGTGTGTTGTCTTTATGTGCCTGTGTGTGCTTGTATATCTATCATGTCTGTGTGTGTTACCGAAATGTGTTAGCAAGATTTTCTCAGCTGTATTTGGATGGATCTCTACCAAAGTTTTGTTAAAGGTGTAGTAGACTGTGGGGGAATCACGAGTGTATATGTTTAAACGACAAAGTGTCAAGCTCAAGGTCACACAGACGAAAAAAAAAAAAAACGTTTCTAAAATCAGCAATTTGTGAGGAAGGACTGTAAACAGCACTTTCTCAGGAACTTCTGAAATATCTCAAAACTGTTTTCACCAAATATTGTGACAGTCGGCCATTGTTCTCAATGTACGTCAGGTTTTTTTCTGAACGATGCTTATTCGAGATCACAGAGTCTGATATTCCAAACCACCTGTGTTTATATGATTACGGTGTCTAAACAGAAATTGTTGAAACTTCAGGGAATTAACTTTCTACATAAGCTTAGGGACAAAAAAGGAACCAGAAGAAAACACGAAAATAGAATCAGGACGTATATTCAATACAACCAGACAAGACAGTCGCAAATTTTCGGCCACTGGCCTTTGTCAAGCGAAAACCTAAGGTCACAAACAAACAAAACACCAGATCCGAAAATTAGGAGAAAAGGACTAAAACTTTCCTGCTACTTCGTCCAGTGGGAGAAAAGGACTAACATGAAACCATAATGTGTGTGTGAGTAATGATAACTGGGAAGAGGGGAGGCAAATATGATGTCAGAGGGGAAGTGAGATGAATTCTGCAGTTTGAAAAGTGGTCATGCCAAATCGATTTTAATACTGTTTTATCATGAAGAGGGTCCAGGGCTAAAACTAAGAAAACTACGATGCACTAGCTGAGAGTAGTTTTTGGAATATAAGTATATTACCATTGAATAATGCATACATATACATACATACTTATAAATAACACACATATCCAAATATACATATACATATATACATATAAACCTATGTACCTGCATATATACATAAATATATCTACACTCATGCATACACATGGACACACATACAGCCCCACATAAACATGAAAACAAGAGAAAATATTAGCATATGATCGACTGAATGAAAAAAAATATAATCAAGAGGTATGGATGATGTAAATAGATCGTGCCCAGTGCAGCGAATCATGTATAGTTAATGTTTATATACTGCTTGGATGAATTTATGCGTACAATCTTCTTTCAGTGTACCCTTGAGTCCATGTACATTTTACCTCGATGATGAGTTGCGATACTTTCACTCACTCTCCTCCCCCCCCCCCCCCTTCCATATCTTATCCCACTGAAATAGACCATATTGTTACCATTTTCCCATCTGAGTGAGTTATTGGCTTTGCGGCTGCACATATGGCTGACTAAGGGTATTTTTCTTCGGGACTCTGGTTTTCCCTTCAGCCCCTTGCCTGTTGGTTTAGGATATTTTTCTTCCTATTCCAAGGTCAGACTGGATTCGTTGCATTAGGCACGATCCATTTAAATCAGTCGTACCTCTTGATTATATATTTTTCCGTTCAGTCAATCATATGCTAATATTTTCTCTTATTTTTATATTTATGTGGGGATGCACCAATGTATGTATACATATACATATACGATATACATATACATATATTTAAATACATATATATGTATACATACATACATACATACATATATATATATGTATACATACATACATACTCGTATATACATACATACATACATACATACATACATACATACATACATACATGCACACATACACGCCACACACACACACACACTCACAGTGTGTGTGTGTGTGTATGTACGTGTGTGTGTGTGTGTGTGTGTGTGTGTGTACTCACACTTAAGAAACTACTCTCAGCAAGTGCATCATAGTTTTGGCCTTGGACAGTCTTCAGGATAAAACAATAATAATAATGTATGACCACTTTCACATTGCAGAATTCATCTCACATCGTATTTGCCTCCCCTCTTTCTAGTTACCACTACTCATAAACACTTAATGATTTCATGTCATTCATTTTCTCCGACTTGAGGAAGTAGCAAGGACGTTTTTCACTTTTTCCTTTAATTTTTTTTTATTTGTTGTTTGATCTTTGTTCTTTGTTGTCTTGCGTTTACGCTTGACCAAGGGCAGGTGGCTAAAAATTTGGGTCTGTCTTCTCTTGTTATATCAAATAGGCGTGCTGATCCTCTTTTCTTTCATGTTTTGTTTTGTTTTGTTTTGTTTCTGTTTCTGAAAACTGGGCCCAGCAATATACATATATACATAAATATGGCGGCTGGCTTTGGTCTTCATTTCGAAGTGAGAAGACATAATCACACACGGTGACGTTGTTTCGAAGATTCTTCGCACCGTTACAAGTGTTCTTAAAACCTCGAACTTTTTTTATGAGCAACATTACTTTGTTTTCCCCGAAGAGACATTACCTGATTTTACCGACGAATTGAATGGTCTCCTGCAACAGATAAATCTGGGTAGTAGTGGTAGACTATATATGCTATCAAAACTGTATTTTGTGGCTTTGTCTGACGCAACCACGAAAACAAACACACACACACACACACACACACACACACACACACACACACACACACACACCACACACCTCCCCCCCCCCCCCCCTAATTTCATCCTCCATGACATTTTTCCCCGTCTAATATCACTTATAGTGAAAAGACGTTAAATCAAGCAACGAACACACACACACACACACACACACACACACACACACACACACACACAACACACACACACACACACACACACACACACACACACACACATACACACACACACACACACACACACACACACACACACACACACACACAATATTTTTCAGATTCAGCTCTGTCATTTCATTCACTACAATCAAATAATTCCTCTGCATCAGTCTATCATTATGTATCGAACGCCACAATGTCACAGAATGCCCAGTTAAAATAGATGTTTGTTGTACACGTTCGCCAAACCACATTACAATACTCTTTTCGAGACAGAGAGTAAATTGCACGACAGTCACACATACATGCAGTGACATCACTTGAGTTTAACCCTTTGACTCCCGCACTTTATCCACCAACTGCAAAAGCTCAACCCTTTGGCTCCTCCACCCTGTCCATCAGCTTCCATGCAGGAAGCTGATGGGTAGGGTGAGGGAGCTGATGGATAGAGTGATGGAGTCAAAGGGTTAAGCGTTTGCTTTGCAAGCATGGTTGGTAATGCATGATACTTTCGACAGAGTGCGGGAGTCAAAGGGTTAACAAAATTATGTTTCCTGTGCGTACGTTTGGTATGAATGTGGTCGTGCAAAGTGGCTGATGTCATTCCGACTTTAAACAACGTTTGGTATGAATGTGGTCGTGCAAAGTGGCTGATGTCATTCCAACTTTAAACAACCTTTGGTATGAATGGGGTCGTGCAAAGTGGCTGATGTCATTCCAACTTTAAACAAGCTTTGGTATGAATGTGGTCGTGCAAAGTAGCTGATGTCATTCCAAATTTAAACAGCCTTTGGTATGAATGTGGTCGTGGAAAGTAGCTGATGGTATTCCAAATTTAAACAGCCTTTGGTATGAATGTGGTCGTGCAAAGTGGCTGATGGTATTCCAACTTTAAACAACCTTTGGTATGAATGTGGTCGTGTAAAGTGGCTGATGTCATTCCAAATTTAAACAACCTTTGGTATGAATGTGGTCGTGCAAAGTGGCTGATGTCATGCCGACTTTAAACAACCTTGTTCTGAACATTAAGAATCATATGTTTATGTCAGACAAAAGTGTGAACTTCAAGACAGTTTGGAGGATAGTTCATTCCCTTGTGATCATTTGCAGAGTCAGATCAGAGATTATCCTCTGTCACTGATAACATGTAACCCAGTACTACCTGCCACATGTCAAACAGTCATCAACAAAATTGACAAAAACATCCACATCGTTCATGGTGACGGGAAAGAAAGTCAAGGTTTGTAATTGTATAGATGCCCGCGACGACTAGAGGAATTTTTGCGGCCCCAAACGAAATAAGTGTCAATGATTGTGGGATTATGCCTGCTAGAATTCACCGGCGATGACGACTTGGTCCTCGCTAACACTCTTGATGAACATAAAGCATCCTGATGATGGACTTGGCAATTTCTGGATGGTCAGTATCACAGCCAAAAAGGTATATTCTTGTGAAGAAGCGGGACAGGTCTGACATCAGTAGGGTTAAAACAAGGACGTTTCCAGAAATTGACCTAGGCAGTAACCATGACTTTGTCATTATGAACTTTAAAACACGGTTGAAGAACAACAAGTGAATGAAATACAGCCGTCTCAAATTCAGTCTTGATAAACTTCATGATTCTGACAACGCCACACGATTCCAAGTGGCCATAGAAGGAAAATCTGCCCCACTAGTATGGCTTGAAGAAGACCTTGAAGTAAGTTCAACCAAGTGATGACTGATACAGCAACAGAGTAAAATCCAAGTCGTGGATCACAAGTAATATCTTGGAGATGTGTGACACAAGAAGGAGCTTAAAAATACTAACGAAAACAGAAAGGAAAGGAGAAGTCTTGCCCTATAAAAATAGGATTGGTAAAAAAATGAAGAATGTAAAGGAAAGCTGGATCGAACAACAACGTGAAAACATTGACAAAAATCTTGACAACACTGAGACGAAGAAAGCTTGTAAAATCGAAAAAGACTTGATCAAACAAAAGGAAGGTAAAGTCAGCACCATTTAGGACAAAAACAGCAACTGTCTCATACAGGAAAAAAGACATCATAAAAAGTTAGACCAAGTACTGCTCTGAGGTGTACAACAAACAGAGCAAAGGAGGTCCAAGTGTACTAACAGTACATAATTTATCAAATGAAGATGACTTCCCATACTCTGTAAGGAGTACAGTCATCATCATCATCAGGTACCCTGCCGCATGGCGTTGGCGACCATGGACTCCCATTTGTCTCTATCTCTCGTTGCCCCTAGCATCTCCACCACCCTCCTCGTCCCCAGCCACTCTGCAAGTCCGTCCAGCATTTTCTCCCTGGGTCTACCTGGCGTTCTCTTTCCCTCCAGTTTTCCCTTTGTGACCGGGTGCTCCAAATCCCCCTTCCTCATAAAATGGCCTATAAATGTTGCCTGTCTTTTCCTAATCTTCCTTATCAGTGATCTACTTGTGTCTGCCTCCATCAAGACTGTCTCGTTTGTTTTCTTTGCTGTCCATGGAACTCTCAACATTCTTCTTAGAAACCACATCTCGGCTGCCTCAATCTTGCTCTGGCTTTGCTTGCTGACTGTCCACGCCTCACATCCGTATAACAATATTGCTTCTATATAACATTCAAGGACTCTCTTCCTGATGTTAATTGATAGGCATTTGTTGGTAAGAATGCTTGTCATCTTCTTGAATGCTGTTTTGGCTTGGCCGATTCTGCCGGCTATTTCCGATGTGCATCTGCCGTCTGATGAAATGACCGTTCCCAGGTATTTAAACTTATTAACCTGTGTCAAGGTTGTGCCATTTGCTGTTATTTTGCATGAGGGGATTTTATGATTTTTACTGATCACCATGACTTCAGTCTTCCTGCTGTTTAGTTCCAACCCCTTACCTTTGCTTTCTAAAGGAGTACAGTAGCATCAGTGAAGTCGCTGAAATATGGTAAAGCTGCAGGTATTGGCAACATCCCCACAGATCTCTTGAAACATGGCGCTGAGGCAGTGACTAATATCCTAATTGCTATCTGCAACAAACACCGGCACATAGGCGAGTGACCCATACCATGGACCCAATCACTAATCGTCACCTTTCCCAAGAAAGGAAAACTACCGCACTATCAGTGTGATCAGTCATACCAACAAAATAGTGCTCAAAGTCATTCTTGTAACATAACAGCCACAAGCAGATACTATAATTTATGAAAAGAAGCCAGACTCCCCAAGGGCAGAAGTACAATCAAACAGATCTTTAATCTTGGTATCCATTGCGAAAAACACCTTCAACACTAGGGTTCTACCAGGTCTTCATATACTTCAAGAAGGCGTTTGACACAGTCTGTCAGGAGGCGCTATAGGCCCCACTGAAGAAATTTACCATTTGCCATAAAATTAATCAATACCATCCAGCAATTATGATTATTCCAAAGCAACCGGTGTGCTACTTACAGAGGGTACTATTTGAAAGTGCTTCTATACTCTAGTTGGAGTTTGTCAGGGCTGCCTTCTGTCTCCCACACTTTTCAACATATTCCTGGAAGGCATCATATAGCTTTTTTCCGGGCCACAGTTTGCTGTCTCCTGCGCGTAGAAATTGCCAAAGTTTCTCGTGGCATTCTTTCCCTGGCAGTACTAATCGTTTGTGTAATCTCTTCAAACGCTGATTGTGCCTCAGTGTGTACCATTCCTTGGGTTAGCGCATCTGTGTGAGCTCAGGATATTTCCACTAATTGATTGCTGGGGGCAGAGGAGGCACACATGGTTATTTATCCCCCCCCCCCCCTTCACCAGGTTTGCATTTGAGGGCAGGAATTATATACAAATCTCAGGATGAAACTTATTCTGAGAGAGGCCGTATGCCATATGTCATTCTAGCTTATACTTCTTTGTAGTGCACTTTCTCACGTTATCCATTGCCCCTGTTTGCCTTGCTGGACTGCCTTCTGGGTTCTTTGGGCAATTTTTTCTTTCATAATCTCATGTATTACTGTATAATCAAACAAAAATGATAGTGCTAATGCTAATAATGGAAGAAACTACCACTGCTACTACCACTACTACTACTACTACTACTACTACTACTGCTACTACTACTACTACTACTACTAATAATAATCAACAACAATAATAACAACAATTATAATACATCAAGAGGACGCGAAGGAGTTGGGTTGGACACGTCATCCAAAGAGACTAATATAACATTGTTCAGAATGCCTTCCATTGGAAGCAGAGTTCAGTAGGAGTTGTAGAGTTTTACCAAGGATTCCTCGTATCCGGAAAGTCCCATCAAAATCTGTCAGCAATAAGTAGTAAACTCCCTGAGCCTGCGCAAAACCCAAACCACTGGCAAGCTTTTGAACTGGGGAGACAGAACCTATGAAACACTGAGCTGACACCACCAGAATGATGGAAACACTAAGACAGGCAATAACAGGCCAGTGTTTTGTGTTGCAGGCCCGGATTGAACTCGAGACATCAGATTTTGATTCCACGGCTCTGTCAAAAAGAGCAACAAGCCTCGTAAACCACCAGGTGGAAGACGCATGAGGAAAATCACAAAGAGCACAATTGCTGGCGTCGAACATCAGAAGAATCCAAGGCCCTGAAACACACCTTGGGTACCTGGACAATGAGTGTCTGATCTTCTTTGGCATGGGCAGTGCGTAAATTGAGTAAGGGAATAATCTCATCTGTCGGCGTCACCAGGTTGGGTGTTGGCCGCTGCACGTTTTGACAGCACCATCTCCCTCCAGGTGCTCTGTCTTGACTTTAGTGGACAATTTCTTAAACATTTAGGCCGCTGATGTTGGTTATGTTCTCGATGCGTGAGATTGGAGGTCTGCCTTTCTTCCTGTTTGCCACTGTTTTTCCTTGAAAGATGGTTGCCATGAGGTCCGCGTTCTTGCTGCGGGGGAATAATACTTTAGGTGAATTATGATCGTAGCTCCAGATCTTGCAATGTGTGATACCTTTGTCAATAATGACTCGGGCTCAGCACTTGCGTGCGTGCGAGCGTGCATGCGTGTGTGTGTGTGTGTGTGTGTGTGTGTGTGTGTGTGTGTGTGTGTGTGTGTGTGTGTGTGTAAGTGACTGAGAAAAGAGAGAGAGAGAGAGAGAGAGAGAGAGAGAGAGAGAGAGGAGATTGTGTGTGCATGCTTGCGTGTGTGCGTGCGAGTATCTTTTGTCTGAGGACAGAGGATAGGTGTAAATGCCTGTGAATGGAGGTGCCTAAAGATCGCCCGTCGCGATCAAAGGAATCAATGTAAAGACCTAACGCACCGTAGTTCCCTGTTGGCCTGATGGTCAGCTGAAGGGGCGTGACCATACCGGATGACGGCGCCGGTCAACGTGTGACCCAGTCTTTAGCGACACCTTTCAAAAAGCCGGTAGGCCGTTTGTGTACTTTTAAGCGGTCCCAGCTGAGAAGCAAAAGCTCTCGAATCGGCAAAGCGGGCAAATATCCGTTTGGTCTACTACAGGTGTGTGTGTGTGTGTGTGTGCTGGAGGTGTGATTTATGTATCATGTGCAAGACCGACTTTTTCCAATGCGGACAGTCAGTCAAAATGGTGCTGTTGACCGCACTCACCCCCACCTCTTTCTCCTCCCACCCCGTCCTTTGATTTAGAAAGAGATCACCTCCTCAGCGACCTAGTAGTAAGGAAGCCAGTACGGTCG
This sequence comes from Monoplex corrugatus, assembly GCA_030674185.1. Classification (NCBI taxonomy): domain Eukaryota; kingdom Metazoa; phylum Mollusca; class Gastropoda; order Littorinimorpha; family Ranellidae; genus Monoplex; species Monoplex corrugatus. The sequence goes on from JAPXFY010000018.1 coordinate 68,785,499, forward strand.
GCCCAGTGCCCAACACGCAGGCTGGGCGCCATCATTGGCTGCGGGGCCCGAGGGGGGCGGAGCGAGGAGGGGGAGAGAGTGTGGCGCGCGGCGCAGTCGGCTTTACAACTCGCCTGGTAAGCCTGGCCGATGGCCCGGGAGAAAGGTCCCAGTGGCTGATGTGTGCTGCAAGTGCCGGGACGGGAACAGGAGTTGGGGAAAAAGCTGCTACAGAAGCAGGTGGAGTAGATGACTTGAAGAACTGAGAGTTGTTTTGGGCTAGTTGGGTTGAGGAGGATGACTGTGCTGATGACCCTGAGACTGCTGTGCTTGTGTCCTCTTTTCCTGATGCTCAGACTGCTGGCACAGAGAGTGACAGTCACCCGGCACCTGCACCACTTTCATCCAGGTAAACACATCTCATCTTTGATCTTGTTCGGCTTCGCCGCATGCTGTTTAGGTAACCGGTAGGTTACATATCTTAGGTTATATATCTCCTTTCTGCTTTTGTCTGTACCAAATACTTGTTCTCTGGAAATTGGACCGTTGTAAAGTCACCGATTACCTTGTCAGGTTACTGGACTTAAGCTAAAATTAACGTTTGTTTCAAAGTAACTTTGCGCTTGTAGTACTTTCTACTTTTTTGTCATGTTTTCCACTTGCATAAAGCGCTGGTAACTGGCTCATCAGTACTTCTACTCCTCCGTGTCTCTCTCTGCCTGTTTGTTTGTCTGTCTTGTCTCTCCTCAGCGATTAAAAAAAAATCATTGTCTGATACATTTTAGTAGTTCTTAGATATCTATATCATATATCAGAAAACCACTTCTCAGTAGTCTCATGTCACTGTCACTGTCCCAGTCTAGTTTGGTTCGGTAATTCTTATTGTCTCCCATTTACGCAATACGCTGATATGCCATGCACTGATAAAAGACATTATCATGATCCGTTCCTGTGTCAGTATGATAATTCATTGCTCACTTTGGAATTCCCACAGTATGTCGCTGCTGTTGATAGAAAGATTAAAAACGCTGTATATCAAAGAAGGGAGAGGAACTGTCACATCTATCAAGTTAATCAGTTAATTAGTTCAGTTACCTGAACTGTCTTGAGTTTCACCTGCACCGTGAGGTTGTTTCTTGCTCTGGTTTCGTAGCTCCTGTGGGTCTCTTCGACGGTCCATGAGTTCGTAAACCCTCATACGAGTAATTTCTTCAACTACGTTTTACCTATAGCGGCCACTCGCTTGCCAACTCGTGCTCTTCTATGCTGGTTTAGTTTTTGTCCATCCAGCAACACTGCAGGCGCAAGTGGGCCGTGGGAAGCTTGTAGTCAGCAGAACTGATAGTTGTATGGCTGTTGGAGTGTTTATTGGCAGCGGTTCAGCACCATATGGTCCTGTCTCAGCGGATGGTAGTTTTTTTTTCCGTGCAGTAAAACCAAATCGACTAGAATTTAACCCTCTCCCTTGTAATCCTCTTTCAGAGGTGGAGATTGATTCAGATCGATTTATTTATTGGTTTTGTGCATACTTATGTAAACTTCCCGTCACATGTCAGTGTGTGTGTGTGTGTGTGTGTGTGTGTGTGTGTGTGTGTGTGTGTGTGTGCTGGAGGTGTGATTTATGTATCATGTGCAAGACCGACTTTTTCCAGTTTATGCTCGGTTCATTGAGCATCGGAAACGTATGACTTTGAACAGACGTGGTCCATTTTCGTATCTCCGACTATAACCGAAGTATAAACATCCCAGTTCAATGAGTTTATCCTGACTGCCATCTGTGGACAGATCAGTTGCAACTTCTCATGGACTATTGACTTTAAGTGTTTGATTTTAATTGGCATTGTCTGTTTTCAGTTTCACAGCTGCATTGAAATAACGTGAATGACAAATCCGGAAAAGAGTGACGGATATTATAACTGGCTCGTTAGTTTATTTTCATCATCATGTTATGTCTTGTTTTGTCATATGATATATGATATGGTATGATATATGATATGATATGATATGATATGAATGATATGATATGATATATGATATATCGTATCCTACGTCATATCATATCGTGATTTATATTAGATATGATATGATATGATATGATATGATTTGATATTATATTATATTATATTATATTATATTATATTATTATATTATATTATATTATATTATATTATATTATATTATATTATATTATATTATATTATATTATATTATATTATATTATATTATATTATATTATATTATATTATGTCTGATGTATGCGGCGGTCATTTGCAGGTGCTGAGCCGGATGTGTACGATGTTTTCTATCCCAACACGAAAGAGCCTGGGTCGTGGAAGGTATCAGAACAACAACAAGCAGGTGAAGGTGACGATGAAGGGGGTGGAAGATACGCACGTGCTGCAGGTGGAAGAGACAGGGGAGACGACGGGACAATCCGTCCCAGCCAACTCTCCTATAATCTCTCATCCCCTGTCTTTTTCAACGACGTTTTGCAACTGCGGCTGATTCCGGCATCGGATTTTCTCTCTCCTGGCTTTGTGATTCAGCGTGTCAGTGGGAATAACACCTGGTTGGAACAGATCGGTGACCTGCAGTGTTTCTATTCTGGATACGTTGAAGGTCAGGAGGATTCCGTGGTATCTCTGGCACTCTGTGACGGCATGGTAAGTGGGTAACCTTTTCCTCTCTGATTATACATTTTTGACTAAAATTATCCTCCGCACTTTCCGGCCTCGTCTCCCACATTCATTAAGATCTCTCGTTTCATTGTAATAAGCGGCACCGGGTTAATCAATCAATCAATATATCTGTATCTATATATACATCTCTCTGTCTCTGTCTCTGCCTGTCTGTCTGTCTGTCTGTCTGTCTGTCTGTCTCTCTGTATATATATATGGATACGTATGTTATTCATATAATTGTTCTTGCGTATGCATGTCTTTTTGTCCTGTTCATGTTTTAGTCCTTTTCTCTCACTGGACGAAGCAGCAGGGAAGGTTCAGAAGCAGCAGGGAAGGTTCAGAAGCAGCAGGGAAGGTTCAGAAGCAGCAGGGAAGGTTCAGAAGCAGCAGGGAAGGTTCAGAAGCAGCAGGGAAGGTTCAGAAGCAGCAGGGAAGGTTCAGAAGCAGCAGGGAAGGTTCAGAAGCAGCAGGGAAGGTTCAGAAGCAGCAGGGAAGGTTCAGAAGCAGCAGGGAAGGTTCTCCTACTTTTTTTATTTGGTGCTTGTTTGTTTGTGATCTTATGTTTACACTTGACAAAGGCCAGTTGGTCGAAAATTTGCGCCTGTCTTGTCTGGTTGTATTAAATACGCGTTCTGATTCTGTTTTCGTGTTTTTTTCTGATTCCTTCTCGTCCTTGTTGAACCCAAAATCTCAGCATGCACTGATGACCACGCCTTCTTTCGCGTGCGTTGGTCTTGGTAATGTCTGGGACAAATGTAAGTTTGTGGGTGAGAGCACTTTCATCCACCGATGACACAGCTTAAGTGGACTGTGATGTCTTTAATCAAGTGGGCCAGACTTGTTGACAACGAGGTCACGACAGCTTTCAGGGCTTGACACTAGGCTATAGTAACCTGTCGCACCCGAGCGCTGGTGGGGTTGCTTGTTTTCGCGTTTCTGTACTGCTTTATAGATCTATGTCTTAATGCTATTTATTCATCTTTCGTTTGTGTTGGTATAAATGCTTCATGGACAAGGGATGGATGCGAAAATGTATTTTCGCAGCTTATGTTACTGCCCACGGGAAAAAGTGTTCCTTTTTGTCTTTTTTGTTTGTTTGTTTGTTTGTTTGACGTGTGCCATTTTTCGATCCCACGTCATGGACCGACTAGATCTTGGACTGATAACAAGATAGTAGGATTTTACTGGCCAAAGTGTTCATAAAATGTTTGGAAATTGCCTTGGTCATGGCTGTTCATATACACAAAGATGCAAAAATTACACTCCCTTATAAAAAGAGCAGCATACAACAGCAGGCATAAAACTCTAGAAACTAAAACTTCAGGTCATCTAAAGCGGTCATAATCCCTACCTCAAAGTCCAGAGGACATAAGCACGCATCAGATTGATAATGCCTGGACAGCCCGTAAAGGGGCGGGGGGGGGGGACCCCTCCCCACTGCATTTCATTCTTTCAGTTTTTGCTTTTAAGATAACGCAGTGCCTATTAGAAGGGAGAAGCTGAAAGAGATGATGATCTGGGTAGGAATCATCTTTAACAACTGACAATGTTCAACTGAGAAGACGTAAAGGATTTAACGAAAATCAGTTTACATAAAGTCCTGTAGTGCAACTGTTTGAAGAACAGCGCAGATTGGCGCGAGTTGAAAAGTTCAGTGTGACAGTGTGGGTGTTTTGTGAATGAATGTTGCTTGCAGCTAGTCACCGACCGGAACGTATGAATGGTTAGCCATGCGGCATTGAACTTGAAATTCAAATAACGCTAGCGTGATATGTATGTCACTATTCAGCTTGGCGCTTTGAAAAAGTCAGTCGTCTGGAAAGCCCCAAGCTTCGCTCTGAAGAATAAATAAATGGAAAAAAAAATTGTACTGTGCTTCGTGAAATACAGAATGCTGAGATATTTTACGTAGCCCGAATGTAGAATAAGAATCACACAACACACACAACACACACACACACACACACACACACACACACACACACACACACACACACACACACACACACACACACACACACAACACACAACACACACAACACACACACACACACACACACCACACACCACACATACACACACACACACACACACACACACACACACACACACACACACACGCATGCACGCACACGCACGCACGCACACTATTTTACATACCTTTGATGTTATGATTTATGCACGCTTGTACGTGCATACTGGAGCTTGCCCGTGGGGTTCGCGAAACAAAACATCTTCGCGAAGGTCATGCCTTGCCCCCCCCCTCCCCTCCCGCTGTGGGGATGGCGGGGATTCTTTCATTATATAGTATCCCCATGCTCTGGATTTTCTGAGCTAGAAGTGTCATCTTTTCTTTTCTGTCACTGTCTTTGTTTCTGCCGTGTTTCTTTGCTTTCTGTTATTTCTTTCAATCATTTCCTGCCTTGCTGGTCCATTCACCTGTGTGTGTTTATAAATCTTACGTACTTTCTCTTAGGCGTGATGATTGGGTACATGTATTAAGTACACTTTTGGCTCTAGGGAAATGTTATACGCGGAAGCAGTTTCATGTAATTTAAGTCCATTTTTATACATGTTTCAGTGTCCTAATTTATGTTTAAATTTGTATTCTGATGTGTTTTTTTAGATCCCCTGTGTGATAAATCGGACAGAGTGGTCAGCGCCAGGGGCATCTCCTTAGAGTATGTGCGCGAATACATTCATATCTAATTTTCTTTTTCTTTTTTTCCTGTTAAAGTATTGTGTATGTTTTGAAAAGATTATAGCCCTGATGTGGCTCTACGCATTCGGCTGAACTTTAAAGAAAAATTACAATACCCATAACAATAACAAGCACTGTATCTTACACGAACATTCACATGCTTGTAATTAGAAGAATTTGTGCAAACATTTCAGTATCATAGAACAAAGAATTATCGTCTGAAGCGGTGACGATGAACTCTGTCCTATGTGATGCAATTGTCAGTGGTAGTGGTGGTGATAAAAGTATGTGGTGCATGTGTTGTGTGTGTGTGTGTGTGTGTGTGTGTGTGTGTGTGTGTGTGTGTGTGTGTGTGTGGTGTGTGGTGTGTGTTTGTGCTCTACAGAATCCTTGCCAGGTCCTGGAGCTAGCAAGTCCTGTTTAATCTGCTTTATACAGATTTAGAATCTCTACGCGAAAGGACTCATAGTGATATCCTGTCTGTTCGTCTGTCCGTTTCTTGCTGGAAATGGACACAGTTGCAGTTGTTTGTCGAGTCCATTTGTACATGTAGCTCTGGCAAATGCCCAGTTTCAGAAAGAAAAAGTTTTCTTCAAAGTTTGCATTTTGGAGTTTGTTTCATTCTCCATCCAAATCAACGAGCAGACTCCATGCGTGTGCCAAACTCTGTGCGCTGGTAAGATCTTAAAGTAGAGAGGGGGACCCATGAAATACCACCTTAATGTTGGAAACATTAAGATGGGCAGTGGGCATGACAGTTTTTAATGTTGCAGATTGGGACTGAACTCCAGATATCAGATTTCGAGTCCACAGCTGTCTCAAAAGAACCGAGTAACCTCGGAAATAGTGTTGCAGTGAGATGATTAGGTGTGCGTGAGGTATCTTTGTGAAGGGATTGTCAAACACGTGTTGGTGTTTCACCAGTCACAATAGATATTTAACGGATGAGTTGGATCCCACGATTTGATTACTTCATAAATGTCGCCTGTACTGGGCTGTAGTCAGCCAGTCTTTATCAGACAGTTACCTTGGCGTCTGAATGAGGACTCCGACATTTGCAAAGATCAGGTCAGGCTAGGCGTTCGCGAATGAAAGCAGTTCCACCAAAAACTCACGGCTGTTGTTGTGACAATGTGTGTGTTTGCCGATATTTGACATTGGTGGTACGCTGGTTGGTTCTGTGGATAGAACCGTGGAATCAAAATCTGATGTCTCGAGTTCAGTCCCACCAGTATCACTAAAAACTTGCTTGTTCGCTGCCAATCCTAATGCTTCCATCGTTTTGTGGTGTCTGCTTAGTGTTTGATAGATCCCTTCTTACCCGCTCCCCATTTCAAGACCTTACCAGGGCATAGGGTTTTGTGCAGACTCGGGAAGTCTGCCCAAATAAATGCTGGCAGATTTGGGTGGAGCATATGTAGAAGTGCGATGAATCCTTCTTATCCAAACTCCAGTCTGTGGATGTTCATTTTGTCAGTCAGAATTCGCAGCGGTGTTGTCATTTTCTACGACTCACTTCATTGTCATTTTGTTCACCTTTGGGAATTTAAGTGGCCTATTTCATTTGCATTAATTCGTCATGTATCGAGTTCATCAAGGACACCTGCAGGGTTCTGTGATCTGAGTGAACCCTGACGCTTCAGGACATTGATTCATGGGTGAAGCTGATGGCAAGGCTTCAAAAGCACAAAGCACTCATCTGTATAATTGATTTACCCGATTTACATCAACAGGTTCGATGTTGCTGGCGGTAGTTCGGTGCAGTCCCGTAGTCTGTCACCTTTCACGGCGGTCATTATCTCCTTTGTAAAGAAAAGATGAAGCATAGTCATGGTAAACAGGTTTGTGTCTGTATGATATTACAATGTTGATCGTGCGAGCCTCGCGGACGGATCAGCCTGTGTTTTGAGGAAAACACCTGAGTTGGCAGACTGGATCGTGTGAACTCAGCAGATGATTGTTCCTCGGAGGACACCAACCAGCCAGCATAGCACGGAGGCAGTGACCTGTTTATAAAACAAAGCGTGGCAAACGACCTGAAGCCAGAGACTGTTTCTACGGTTGGATTCAACCGTGGCCGGGGAATGTGGCGAAAGTAACAACCTGTGCCTACATCGCCTCCCTTCATTGTCTCTTGATCGGCCCCAACAGCCGTGTAATCATGCCCCTCGCCTCTTGCACTTCACAGTCATACTACCAGCTCACCGGGACTGGAATGTGCACAGCAGGCGACTTAGTGCCTTCTTTCTTGTGCGGATCTAGAAATAGACTTCCAGTCATGAGCAGGACAAAGATGTGTATAGTCATCGTATATACTTTTTTGTTTGTTTGGCTTTTGGTTTGTTTGTTTTTGCTCAACTGTATACCTATGAATTTTGTTTGCTTGTCTTTGCTCAGCCATATGCCTAGCGAGCTGGCTGCTCGTTTGAAAGAGCCGTGGACTCAAGATTTTATGTACCGAGTTCTGTCCCATCCACATAAAAGTTGGCTTGTTTGCTGCCCATTTTAATGCTATATTCAAAGTGATGATGTCACTGTTCCATAGGTCCTGTCCCCCTCCCCGTTTCAGGACCTTGCCAGCGCATTAGGTTTAGCCAAGTATCAAGGATTTTGCCAGATAATTTGGATGAAGCGTGTACGGAATTGTCCAAGTGCAATAAATCCCTAATGACAACAACTTCCAAACTACAGGACTCTATGATGTGATAAATGTACAGTAACAAAGCGAAATCGCTGTTGCTTATTATGAAAATGAAACGTGTAACACCAAAGTATATATTTCTCTGTTAAACTCAAGACATAATAATGTAAAGTACAATCGACATCGATGTTGCTCATTATGAAAATGAATGTATGACACAAAGTGCAATACCATATTCACACGATTACCATAAGCAGCTGCTATATCAGAATGTTAATGTAAGGTTATAAAACCGTTTTAGATTATAAAAAACATTAACCCTTTAACTCATGCACCCTGTCCATTAGCATTCTGCATTGTCAACCATGCTAGCAGAGCAAAAACTTAACCCTTTGTCTCCTTCCTGCAGAAAGCTGGTGGATAGGGTGAGAGAGTCAAAAGATTAAGTTTTTGCAGTCGATGGATAGATTGCAGGCGTCAAAGGGTTAAAGGACAATCACATTAAATTATGAACAAAGTAAGTTTCAAATCAGAAATCAGGCCCCTACCTGATAGCATTACTCAGTCTGTTATCCGTTCTTTCTCTGTATTTCTTTCTTTCACAACACACACACACACACACACACACACACACACACACACACACACACACACACACACACACACACCACACACACACACACACACACACACACACACAGTACACACACATTTTCCTCTTGCTCTCTTTCTCTCTCTCTCTCTCTCTCTCTCTCCTCTTTCTCCTGTCTGTCTGTCTGTCTGTCTGTCTTGTCTGTCTGTCTGTCTGTGTCTGTCTGTCTCTCTCTCACACACGCACACACATTTAGCACAGGGGCGTATGCAGTGTGTGTACATGCGCGCGCGCGCTCGTGTGTGAATGTGTGTAAGAACGTCAGTAAGAGGTTACGGAGAGCTCTGGTGTTTACTCTGCAAGCGCAGACATTTTTAGACTTCAGCATCCGAGCGACGTGTGCTTGTCAAAAGATGGATTGGCTCATGAAGTGAAGATGTGGGAAATACCGCCTTCCTTCTCTGTTATCATCTCCATCACTGTCGTCAGAACGACTAGACAGAAAGAGAGGAAAGAGAGGGGAGGGTAGGAAGAGAGAAGCGGAGGGGGGGGGGGGGGAAGGGGGGGAAGGGGGGCTAGGAGAGAGAGGGAAGAGAGAGAGAGAGAGACAGACAGAGTGACAGAGAGAGACACAGAGAGAGGAAGAGAGAGAGAGAGGAGGGGAAGGCTAGGAAAGAGAGGAAAGGAGGGAAAGAGAAGAGAGAGAGAGAGACAGACAGAGAACAGAAGAGAGTACACAGAGAGAGGAAGAGAGAGAGAGAGGAGGGGAGGCTAGGAAGAGAGAGAGGAGGGAAAACTAGGAAGAAGAGAGAGAGAGAGAGACAGACAGACAGACAGAGTAACAGAGAGAGGAAGAGAGAGAGAGAGAGAGGAGGGGAGGCTAGGAAGAGAGAGAGGAGGGGAAACTAGGAGAGAGAGAGAGAGCGAGAGAGAGGAGAGAGAGAGAGAGAGAGAGAGAGAGAGAAGAGAGAGAGAGAGAGAGAGAGGCTAGGCAGAGAAAAAGATGCTGACGAACATTCCCAGGCGTTAGCATCATCATCATCAGTGCAGTGTGTGTGCATTTCGCGCGCATTTCATGACCCGAGGGAGAAAGTTAACGTCTCATTGATCAAAACTTGGTGACGGGAGGCTGAAGGATGCTGCAATAAGAGAAGTCTTCGCTAGTGCAATGACGGCTGAAGCAATCAGCTGAAAGGTTAACAGTGGGAACACTGGCAGTCGGTATGGCAAGCAAGACAATGAAAGAGAGAGAGAGAGAGAGAGAGAGAGAGAGAGAGAGAGAGAGAGAGAGAGAGAGAGAGTATGTGTGGTGTGCGTGTGTGTGTGTGAGTTTTCATAGAAATCATGCGCGAATCATGTCTTTTATGTTATTTTGTTTTTGTCTAAGTGACCACGTAATATGTCATGTCAAATCTAAAGTGAACGCATGTTTTATTTATAAATGACACGATTATGCCTCGGTCTCACACACACACACACACACTCGTACACACACACGCGCGCGCGCGGGCGTGCGTGCGCGCTGTTCGTTCGTGCAAGATGCAATGTGTTGGTTGAATGTCTGGGATGCTTTGTGTGCAGAAACCAGTCATCTAATGTATAAATCTTGATTATCCAAGGTTGTAGACTGCACTGATGAACGCTCGTGGATGATACTGTGGTTATACACTAATACAGGTATCATTCTTGTACCCAGGTCTGTGCCCTGGAGACATATGCCCCGTGGTCCGTCTGGACTGAACTGGAGGAGGCCAATCATAATGCATCTTATCGAATGATGAATATTTGATCATACATACACGTGTAATTGAATGGAGTGGGAGAATTAAAAAGGTGGAAGAAATGAGATCTTCTCTTCAAATTACATGAGCAGTAGGCCTAACCTTTTTAGAATTCATATTTGGTCTGATTCGAGATAATTATTACACTTAACATTAAGAATCAAGAACTCGCGCAGGACTAGGGACTTACTTACGGGAAAAACAATCACATGTTAGTTATCTCCCGCGCACTAACACAGCCGTAGAAATTTACGCGGGCAAGTTACAGGGTTAAAACTCCTCAAAGAAGTGGAATGCGTCCCGGTTTTAAGTGGAAGAGTTGATGAACAGCCGAGACTTTTTCTGCTTTATATTGGCATTTTCGGTCTCAGTGACCTCCAAGTGAGTCCATACCCATTTAAACCTGTGCATCTGCGACTTCACATTGTCTATTGTCCAAATTTGGTCCATAAAGCGCCGGAAGAAATACACATATTCAGAGGAGAGAGAGAGAGAGAGAGAGAGAGAGAGAGAGAGAGAGAGAGAGAGAGAGAGAGAGAGAGAGAGTGTGTGTGTGTGTGTGTGTGTGTGTGTGTCCATGAAGTAATCTTTTAAAGGAAGATTGAAATATTAAACCGTGCGACTTTGCAAAAATTAAAACGTTTGTAAAGATTGGCATCCATGACAATATTTCTGATATTTCCATATTTTGTGAACGCAGAGATTTTCAGGAGATCGGAGCGCACCAGAACAAGGCAGCTCGGTAGTAAGAAGAAAGTCGTCTTACCTAGTTTTGTGTGTTTGGCAGTCATTTCTACCTGCTCCACTTCTTCCCTTTGATCGTGCCGCGCTCTTCTCACGCTTAACAAGTGTTTAGAGTAGCCGGCTGGCGGCGAAAACAGGAGACTTCCTCCTCTTTTTGACTCTTGCCAGCTCCTCCCCTCCCCCCCCCCCCATCGTCGTCATCCGCATCCCTCTCACTCCCCTTCCTTCTCCTTCCTCACACTACCTTCGTACTGGTACCTGCACAGTCTGTGTGATGTAGGTCTTCACAGTCAAGGCCTGTGTCGGAAGCATGCTCTGACGTCCGGTGCAGCTAGATGTGTGTGCGGCAAGGCCAGGTGAGCCGCTCTTGTCTTGCAGGTTCCGGAGGAAATTGCACATGAAGGGCGATTTGGAACGGCCTGTGAAGATGACTTGAGGCTTATCGGCTGGGAACCACCGGCTTAATTCAATGTTAGGAGTTAGCGCCCGGTGGAAGAAGCAGTTGCCTTGATGCGATGAAATACGAGCGTAGCAATAAAAGGCCGCTTGCTGGCTCACAGTCTGGAAATGGCCCGGGACCAAGCCAGGGCTTCTGCAGTTATGGCCCATCCAATCTTTGCGCAAGCAAGTGATGGGTCAGTGTTCTTCGTTCATTATGATTTCGTATTCCGGAGAAACCGGTCATTGTCTTTAGATATGAACACCAAACAATACAGTTTATGGCTTGTCCAACTGCCAGTAGTCTTTGTTGCTGCTGTTGTCACGACTTGGGGGGGGGGGGGGCTATGTGGAGGTTTTGTAGACCTAACTGGCGGTGTGAACCAAGCCTGTCAACTTTACGTCTGTCACAAACTATAGCTGTAATTGTTGATGGTAAGGTTTGCCCCGTCTTCGTGTGTGGGTGCGTGGGTGCGTGTGTGTGTGTGTGTGTGTGTGTGTGTGTGTGTGTGTGTGTGTGTGTGTGTGTGTGTGTGTGTGTGTGTGTGTGTGTGTATGTATGTGTGTGTGTGTTTGTGTGTGTGTGTATGTGTTTGTGTGTTTGTTGTGTGCGCGCGCGTGTGTGTCTGTGTATATGTGTTTGTGTGTGTGTGTGTGTGTGTGTGTGTGTGTGTGTGTGTGTGTGTGTGTTAGCAACGGGCTTAGTATGTCATTGTGAAACGACAATCGTCTTATCGTCTCCATCACCTGTTACTGTACCACCCAAGCTTTTCGGTAAAAGTGGTCTAAAAGTTACTTCCTTCTTTTAACCGAAGTACGTACGGATGACTGAGTTTCTGCGGCCTGCACACACTTCAGCTTTCGCACTTCAGGCTATGTTTCAGTCAACACCATGTTAGACTTCTGGCGTTTCACCGCCTCCTGTCGTCACCACAAACCAGGAGATCAAGACTGTCGAACGAATACCGCCTCCTGTTGTCATCACCAACCTGGAGATCAAGACTGTAGACAAAATATACTGCTTGGGCTACTAGTACAACGAATACCGCCTCCTGTCGTCATCACTGACCAGGAGATCAAGACTGTAGACAAATTATATTGCTTGGGCTACTAGTACAACGAATAGCTTCGCACTTCGCTATGTTTCAGTCACCACCATGTTAGATCAAGCCTGTAGCTCTACTGCTTGGGTCAGACTAGTACAACGAATACCGCCTCCTGTCGTCATCACACCTGGAGATCAAGACTGTAGACAAAATTATACTGCTTGGGCTACTAGTACAACGAATACCGCCTCCTGTCGTCATCACTGACCTAGGAGATCAAGACTGTAGACAAATATACTGCTTGGGCTACTAGTACAACGAATACCGCCTCCTGTTGTCATCACCAACCAGGAGATCAAGACTGTAGACAAATCATACTGCTTGGGCTACTAGTACAACGAATACCGCCTCCTGTCGTCATCACTGACCAGGAGATCAAGACTGTAGACAAATTATACTGCTTGGGCTACTAGTACAACGAATACCGCCTCCTGTCGTCATCACTGACCAGGAGATCAAGACTGTAGACAAATTATACTGCTTGGGCTACTAGTATAGCGAATACCACCTTCTGTCGTCATCACCAACCAGCAGATTTAGGTTTGGTTTAGTTTTTAAGTCGGCACCCACACCTCAGGTGATATGGCCGACGGGGATAACCATCCCAGGGAAGTGGGGGAAGGTGGACTTATATATCCTATACTGACACCACCAGAACAACAGTGCTACTAAAGGACATCAAAAGCACCAGTTTATGTCAACCCTATTGAATCTATTCCTCACGTATCGCTGATCCGATCCTCTGACATGCTATGCCCGCACTACAGATCAATACTGTCACGAGCTTTCTGCTTGGCTACTAGTTGGAACAACACTTCCTCTCTCACGAGTCCGTCTAGCAAATCATACTTTGTCTACTATACAAGATCCGCCTCCTCTCAAAACAACCATGGGTCGACTGTAAAATTAACCTTCACTCAGACCCCACGAATACCCCCTCCTGTCTGTCTCCGACTCGGAGATCAAGGTGTAGACAAATTATAATTGGTATTTTAGCGTACTAATCATCTCTATAATTTGAATTGCTTTTATTCTTTCTTTTGATTGCTTTTATTCTTTCTCCCCATTTATAGCCATGCGTGTGTGTGTGTGTGTGTGTGTGTGTGTGTGTGTGTGTGTGTGTGTGTTGTGTGCGTGCGTGTGTGTGCGTGCGTGCGTGCGTGCGTGCTTGCGTGTGTGTCTGCTTCAGCGCTTTGATTTGATTTTATCAAGATTTTGCGCTATATAAATATTGTAATTATTATTATTATATTATTATTATAATTATAAATTATTATTATTATTATGATGTTAAGATGGGACAGTGAAAAGACCAGTTTTAATGTAGCACACCCCGGGATTCGAACTCGCAGCCATAAGTATGTGAATCCGACGCTAAACCAACAGAGCTATAGAGGCCCGCAGACAACCAGGAGATCAAGACTGTAGACAGATTAATACTGCTTGGGCTACTAGTATAGGGAACACCACCTCCTGTTGTCATCTCCAACGTGGAGGTCAAGACTGTACATGTAGACAAATCATACTGCTTGGGCTACTAGTACAAAGAATACCGCCTCCCGTCGTTCATCACCAACCAGGAGATCAAGACTGTAGACAAATTATACTGCTTGGGCTACTAGTACAACGAATACCGCCTCCTGTCGTCATCACCAACCTGGAGATCAAGACTGTAGACAAATTATACTACTTGGGCAATTAGTACAGCGAATACTAATCAATCTCTGAACGCTGAATTGGCTTTGTCCGTCTCCAAGACTAGCCCTGTCTTTGGAAGGTCCAAGAGGTTGTGTCTTCAGGCTCGCCACAAAGATTGTTGTGTACAGATCAGTAGACCTGACTTACTGCTGCCAGACATGGACTGCCTACCGACGCCACATTCAACAGCTGGGACGGATCCACCAAAGATGCCTGCGCGGGATCTGCAACATCACGTGGTAAGATCGACTGTCCAAACTCCAAGTTCTGAAGAAATGCGTCTTGCCAAGAATATAATGTCTGTTCATCAAATGCCGGTTTCATTTGGACAGGACACGTTGTCAGTATGGAAGACAACCGCCTTCTAAAGATGTTTCCTTACAGAGATATCTGAAGCAAGGATACCGTGACTAGGGGAGGACACTAAAGCAACGCAAGGATACTCTGAAGGCCAGCCTAGTCAGATGTGGAATCAACACCACGTATCAACTGAGAAGACATTCCCTACACCAGAGTATGATGGCGGCAACAGGGCACAATCACATTTGAACGAACAGCGCAGGACAACTGCTGTTTGATTTTAACCCTTTGACTCCCGAAGCCTGTATGTCGGCAGCCTGCATTGTCAACCATGCTAACAAAGCAAAAACTTTACTTTTTGATTCCCTCACCCTATCCACCAGGAGGAAGCTGGTGGATAGGGTGCGGGAATCAAAGAGTTAAGTTTTTGCAGTTAGTGGATAGGATGCGGGAGTCAAAGGATTAACGGAAGGGTGACCAGCGGATGCAGAAGCCGCAGAGCTCCTTCTCATGCTGTGACTGCGGAAGATTATGTGCCTCCAGTGTCGGTCTTGTATCCCACTTGAAGACCCACACCAAGCATGAAGACCTGTACGTGTACGCTTACGTCAGATCGCCGGGAGAGTCCATCAGTTGAGGACGATAAAAGCTTCCCTCTAAATTAAGACATTTCCGTTTAGGTTTGCTGTGTGAAGCAGTACTTTTGCAGCGTATAATGATTACACTGAAAGTGTTGATATAGAACGGTTAGGTAACCCAAAAAGACGATACTGTTGCAGACTCGATTACTGAAAATTTAGCCTCCATTACCTTGGCCACCACTTTTTTTTAAGTTATCGTTAGCATTGTTTGAGTTTAAACTCCTCTCTAACGGGGCTGAACTGAAACACTTTCATCTGACAAGATAAACACACGGCCAATTGCGGTGCAGCCATGGCTGCCTTACCAATCGAGTTTGCCTACTTGTGTTTTACAGAGCAGAGTATTGCTTTTGTCTGTTTGTGACGTGTGGTGGAAAGAGTGAAATTAGGCAGGATAGAGCATGTGTGTGTGTTACTAGTGAATATGGTTGAAGGCCACACACCGACTGAGGTCGGGGTAGAAGAAAGAGGGAAAAGGGGCGTGAGGTCCTTTGTGGGGTAGAAGTAGGGTCCTGTGAGGGTCCCAACAAACACTTTGACTGCCGTGTTTGTGTTAGAGAAAGAGAAAGGTGTCGCGGAGAGAAAGGTGGAAGTGTGATTCTGTCGTCCATTGACTGTCAACGCTCAGAACCAACCACACCATATGCCACCCAAACACAGGCCACACACGCACGTACACTCATACCTGTACATATTCACCACTGCACGCACCGTCGCAGACACAGACGTAGACGGACATTCCATACCTTTCTTTCCAGTTAAGCTTTACATAGATCTACAGGCAAAAAGACGGTTAAGACATCTATTCAGATATATAACTTCAGCTTTATGTCTTCTGTGTTTCTTTCTTTCTTTCTTTCTTCTTCTTTTCTTCTCTCTCTGTGTCTCCCTCTCTCCCTCAATCCCTCTCTCTCTGTCTGTGTCTCTGTCTTCTCTCTCTCTCTCTCTCTCTCTCTCTCTCTCTCTCTCTCTCTCTCTCTTCTCTCTCTCTCCAAGGATTCAGTTGTTTTTTTCTCTGTTGCATGCAAGCGCGTTGTTTTGCGGACACTGCGCAGGCGGTAGGTTACTGCACTCTCTGCATACTCCGTTTTCGGTGGGTGTCCTTGCTGGATATTTTTCGTGCTTTGAGACACTGACATGACTTGCATGATCTTTAGCAGGCATACTTGATACCTGTGTGCTCATACACACGAAAAGGGTTTAGGCACAAACACTAAACAGGTTTGCACATATGCTGACCTGGGAGATAGAAAATATTTCCACCCTTTACCCACGAGACGGGAGGTATCCAGGCAGGATCGAACTCTAGACCTTCAGATTGGCAAGGTTGAAGAGTAGCCTTGTTAAGTTGTTATTTCGTACTGTTGATAAACATGTGTCGTGCATGCGTGCGTGCATGCGTGAGTGGGCGTGTTCGCTCGTTCGTTCGTTCGTTCGTTCGTTCTCTGATTTCAAGTCTTATTACTAAAAGTGACATTAGACGATGTTGTGTGTGTGTGTGTGTGTGTGTGTGTGTGTGTGTGTGTGTGTGTGTGGTGCGTGCGTGCGTGGTGTGTGTGTGTGTGTGTGTGTGCGCGCGCGTGTGTGAGTGTATGTGTGTGTTTGTTATTGTTGTTGGTGGTGTGTGTCAAAGGAATTTCGGTTGACCCTTTCCACTACAAATCTGCAGCAGATGCTGTGTGTTAAGAGTTTTGATCATTATTGGATGTGAGCACTTAGTATTGCATTTACTTCTCATCCACATACTTTACCTGGTACTACCATTTTTATGTCAAGAGACACTATATCAGCATCACTTTAGTGACTTGAATTATTTAGTAGGCAGGGTGGAAAAGTTGGGAAAACCTCCCAAACCCAGCATGATCTTTGTAGATGTGAATGTGTTACCAGTTTAATACAACCCATCATTTGCATGTGGTCACTCGGTTAGACCCTAACTTTAATGTGTCGATAGTCCATAAACCTCCTGCCATGCAGAGAGAGATTAGACTTTTCAGACCGGTAAACAGACGTTTGCGGGGCTGCGCTGAGGGGCTGACCTTTTCGGGTTTCTGCAGCGAGTTTCTTAGTGCGTCGTTCGTGGCGTTTGCTGCACGAAACTGTTGGTTTTACTGCGGCAATCGATCGCCGCAGAACGAGCCGTCAAGGATACTACAAGTGTGATCGAAGACTTGATTGATTGGTTCTGCCATGAATCAGAAAAGTCCTCTATGACGCAAATACCCGCATCCTAATTAACCCTTTGACTCCTGCACCCTGCCCACTATCATTCTGCATCGTCAAGCCATGTTAGCAAAGCAAACACTTAACCCTTTGATTCTCTCACCCTGTCTACCAGCTTCCTGCAGGAAGCTGTTGGAAAGGGTGAGGGATCAAGGGTTAGGATTTTGCAGTTGGTGAATAGGGTGCGGGAGTCAAAGGATTAAACACGAGAACGATCAAGTGCGTGTGCATTCTTTTTCCGTTTGCTAAGATGCTGAAAGAAAAAAAGATCTCCAGAAGACATTAGAACTTTACGAAACGTCCGATTACTGGACAAATCGGCTTCATACGATGACCTAGCAGGCTACAGCTTAGAAAACACGCAGTAAACACATTTGCTGCTGACATCTGCAGTACACATGCTAAAGATCAGCCAGAGGAAAGCAGACGTGATGACACTGAACATCTCAGACCTCTCACCAATCCAAGTAGATGGAACACTGCGGCCTCCTACAACAGACGAGTTCATTTACCTAGGCAGCAATCTCAGACATACCGGAGGAGCAGAAGGTGACATCAAGAGTATGCCTCAGCAAAGCCAGAAACATTTTCAAAATGTTGA
>JAPXFY010000018.1:68808624-68811124 GCA_030674185.1 Monoplex corrugatus
TTTTCGAATCATCGATACTTTAAACAAACAAACAAAAAAAGTCGTCAGGTCATCTCATAGTCTCTCCAGTTTTGAGAGAGAGAGAGAGAGAGAGAGAGAGAGAGAGGGGAGAGAGAGAGAGAGAGAGAGAGAGAGAGAGAGAGAGAGAGAGAGAGAGAGATTCTCTCTCTGTCTTACACACATACACACACACACACACACACACACACACACACGCACGCACGCGCGCGCGCACGCACACACCACACACACACACCTGGTTAGTCATTCAAAACAAGTTCTTCTGGAGGGGGAAAAAAGGCCAATTTTCCAAAATTGGCACCTTCTGCACTGAACAAAGAGAACAATAACAATGACGGGAGTGTGATTTAAACAGTCATTTGCAACACATGCACACCCACTCTGTGTTTGTCTCCCCTCCTCTGTTGCATCATCATGATGATGAGTTCTGTTTTAAAAGATTAGATACGTCACATCTTCATTTTACCAACTGTACGAAACTGGGTGGTAAGATGTGTACATTACTTTCAAACGATAAGTTACAACAGTGTGATAGTGGAGTAGGAGTACGTGCCGAACAGCATCCACCCAATTGTATTTGGATGTATAGTCCTGTTCAGCTTGAGGAAGGCAAAGCAGCGAAGGAGAGGAGCATGCCCTGCTTTAAAAAAGTTCAATCCATGAGTAGTGATTTCTCTACCGCCTATTCCTCAACGATCCGGTTCAGAATTATGGGATTTTTTTTTTCAGAAAGCTACAGTGTGTGTCGAAAAGTCCGTGGACAGAAGTATGTTACGGCTGAAGCAAGGGAATGGGTCGAATATCTTGGAAAAACAGAGGCAGTTGGGACAGAACTTGGAGATGGGTTTAATCTAACGTGCGTCGACCGTATTGGTACAGACAGTCCACCGTGCCTCCTCTGTTGCTCCAACTGCCCTGGGTTTCCCAGTAAATTGCAAAAGGTTATCGTTATTCGTCTCAGCTGGTCGCTAGGGCGCACAGAGCGCGTGCACAGCGCGAGCACCAACCGCGTTGCCTGATTGAGGGTAGCTCCGGCTACTAGGGGACCGTCTCCAAAGCCCCGGGTGTCAGACCCATCGACTCAGGTGTCTGCGTCGGCTCTTTGATCATCCAGGCGGCACTGGCAGTCAGACTCGCATAGAAACTCAACACCGATTGTGGTGAAAATCCAAGACAGGCCAGAATTTGAAGAAAAAAAAAAAGTAACCACTGAAAATGAGATACTCCTTGGGAAGCTGCTACAAAGCTGTAATAAACGACCTCATATTGTTGAAGTTTGAGTCTATTATATGTTTCATGTCATATCAGCTTAGAAGGTCGCGGGATCATGGCAGGTCTAGCTGAGTATTGTGAAAGGTGTCTTATGATCAACTCGTATGCTTACTGGGTGAATAGCATGTCCTAAGATCAGTATAATGCTACCGGGTGTCAAGCCAAAAGATATGAATGGTCTCTACGCACGTTCAGAAACTTAAGTTCTTGATGGTGTCTTCTCTTCAGAGTTTCCTTTTCATCTGTAACTACAGGCAAGAAGACGGGAAACACTGACAGGCAAAACGGACATGCCTGTTGTTCTGAATGACTGTAATAAACTTTTGTCCCCCTCTCGCTCCGCTCCAGCTATTTGTTTTGATCCAGCTCTCCACCTCCTGTCCCGAATGGCTTTTGTTGAGTGTTGTTATTTTTCCCTCCCATGTTATATCTCCTTTTCACCCACTGTCTGTCTTTCTCACCCCCATTTCTGTCTGTCTGTCTGTCTCTCTCTCTGTGCTTTTGTTGTTTTTCCCACCTATGTTATATCTCCTTTTCATCCCCTCTCTCTCTGTCTCTGTCTGTCTGTCTGTCTGTCTCTCTTTGTCGCTCTCTCTCTCTCTCTCTCTGTGCTTTTGTCGAGTCTTGCTATTTTCCCCACCTGTTATATCTCCTTTTCTGCCATTGTTTGTCTTTCTCACCCCCATCTGTCTCTCTCTTTCGCTCCTCTCTTCTCTTCTCTCTCTCTCTCTCTCTCTCTCTCTGTGCTTTTGTTTGAGTCTTGCATATTTTCCCACCTGTTATATCTCCTTTTCTGCCATTGTTTGTCTTTCTCACCCCCATCTGCTCTCTCTGTCTTGTCTCTCTCTCTCTTCTCTCTCTCTCTCTCTCTGTGCTTTTGTCGTCTTGCAATTTTTCCACTCTGTTTATCTCCTTTTCTGCATTGTTTGTCTTTCTACCGTCTGTTCTTGTCTGTTCTTGTCTCTCCCTATGTCTTGTCTTCTTTCTCATCTCTCTCTCTCTCTCTCTCTCTGTGTTTTTGTCGAGTCTTGCTATTTTTCCCACCTGTTATATCTCCTTTTCTGCCATTGTTTGTCTTTCTCACCCCCATCTGTCTGTCTGTCTGTCTCTCTCTCTCTCTGTCTCTGTGTGCGTGTGCTTTGTTGAGTCTTGCTGTTTTGCCCACCTATGTTATATCTTCTTTTCATCCTCTCTCTCTCTGTGTGTT
>JAPXFY010000018.1:68813624-68833624 GCA_030674185.1 Monoplex corrugatus
CAAACTTGTCGAGTCTTTGGCAGTACGAGTAGTATATTTAGCCTCGTGAAAATTGACTAGAGTCTACCTGGTTCTAGTAATATTACTAAAAAGAAGTTTATTTCGAGTCTTCAGTTATAATAGTACGTTTAGCTTCGTAATAGTTGAATGCCCAGTTGCAGCTAAGTAAGTACATGTTGTTGTATAGGGCTGGCCCTCTTCCCCTTTCATGATGTTGCCAACGCATAAGGTTTTGCACGGTCTTCGGAAGTCTGTCAGATAATTGCTAACAGATTTGGGTGGAGCGCATGTGAAGTTTTCCGAGTGCAGCGAATCCCTCTTGTACAAACTACTGACTAACAAACTGTTGTAACTGTTGTAATGATCGTCATGGAGGTTCATTCCGTTAACTGTTGTAATGATCGTCATGGAGGTTCATTCCGTTAACTGTTGTAATGATCGTCATGGAGGTTCATTCCGTTAACTGTTGTAATGATCGTCATGGAGGTTCATTCCGTTAACTGTTGTAATGATCGTCATGGAGGTTCATTCCGTGCGATCACTGACTGGCTTGCATTTCTTCCGTTTGAGTGATTATGTTATCAGTGACCAACATTTCTATTATTCTATTGTTAATGTTATCAGTGACCAACATTTCTATTATTCTATTGTTAATGTCATCAGTGGCCAACATTTCTACTATTCTATTGTTAATGTCATCAGTGGCCAACATGTCTACTATTCTATTGTTAATGTCATCAGTGGCCAACATTTCTACTATTCTACTGTTAATGTCATCAGTGGCCAACATTTCTACTATTCTATTGTTAATGTCATCAGTGGCCAGCATTTCTACTATTCTATTGTTAATGTCATCAGTGGCCAACATTTCTACTATTCTATGTTAATGTCATCAGTGGCCAACAATTTCTGCTATTCTATTGTTAATGTCATCAGTGGCCAACATTTCTACTATTCTATTGTTAATGTTATCAGTGGCCAACATTTCTACTATTCTATTGTTAATGTCATCAGTGGCCAACATTTCTACTATTCTATTGTTAATGTCATCAGTGGCCAACATTTCTACTATTCTATTGTTATGTTATCAGTGGCAGTATTTCTACTATTCTATTGTTAATGTCATCAGTGGCAGTATTTCTACTATTCTGGTGTTAACGTCATCAGTGCCAACATTTCTACTATTCTGGCGTTAATGTTATCCGTGGCCAAATTTCTACTATTCTATTGTTAATGTTATCAGTGACCAACATTTCTACTATTCTATTGTTAATGTCATCAGTGGCCAACATTTCTACTATTCTATTGTTAATGTTATCAGTGACCAACATTTCTACTATTCTATTGTTAATGTCATCAGTGGCCAACATTTCTACTATTCTGGCGTTAACGTTATCAGTGGCCAACATTTCTACTATTCTATTGTTAATGTATCAGTGGCTAGTATTTCTACTATTCTATTGTTAATGTTATCAGTGACCAACATTTCTACTATTCTATTGTTAATGTTATCAGTGACCAACATTTCTACTATTCTATTGTTAATGTTATCAGTGACCAACATTTCTACTATTCTAGTGTTAGTATTATCAATGGCCAGCATTTCTACTATTCTGGCGTTACGTCATCAGTGGCCAGAATTTCTCCTATTCTAGCGTTAGTATATCAATGGCCAGCATTTCTCCTATTCTACCGTTAGTATTATCAATGGTCAGCATTTCTACTATTCTAGCGTTAATGTCATCAGTGGCCAGCATTTCTACTATTCCGGCGTGGCTGTTAACAGATACCGAGACAGGCTCTTTGATGACCATCACAGATGTGACGGTCACTTGTCTGGAGTGTTTAGTGGAGTGATTATGGTGGCGATATGATTAGCAGGCTGTTACTATCAACACCATCCTAGGTAGCGTGGGTTACTTATCTCTGTTATTATGTGGCCACTGGCTGGGTGACACGTTCCTGTCAGCAGTCCGGTTTGTTTGCCATGTTGTGCAGGGGCCAGCGTGGTCAAAGAAAAGATATCAAAACCGTTGAAGATGTCAAACAGTTCATGGGTACCCTCTCGCATTCTTTTCAACTCTATCGCTGTTTGTCTGTCTTTATACTATCTCTTCTCCTTTGCACATTTTTTTTTTATCTGTGCCTGACTCAGATATACTGGCATCCTTGTCCCACGAGCACGCACATATATATATATCACATATTTTGTCACATACATATATATATTCCTATGTACATACATCACATGTATGTATATACGTGCATCCATCCATCCATCCATCCATCCATCCATCCATCCATCCATCCATCCATCCATCTATCGTCGGCCTCTTTACATCTCAGGAGATGATAGTCTGCACCAGGAGGCGTTGTAGTCATGACGTGCACTTTCTGCTGTGGCTGTGCAGGCCGATTCTTGAGTGGCAATCTCTGTCACATCTGCCACATACAAATTGAGTCGCTGTTGTCTGGTTTCTGGAACGTTGCTTGCGAAGAGCCCTTTTCTCATCTGCGCTTTCTGCTCTCCTCCTCTCCGCATTCACAACGCCTTGCTGAACGGCTGTCCTCCACGCTGCCCTGTCTTCCGCCAGAGTCTCCCAAGAGCCTGAGTCAATCCCTGAGCTTCTAAGGTCCCTTTTGCATGCGTCTACAAAGCGTAGCTGTGGGCATCCTGGAGTTCGCTTCCGGTTTGCCAGTTCGCCGCAGAGAACGTCTTTTGGTATGCGTCCATCCTCCATTCGACGCACATTGCCAAGCCAGCGTAATCGGCGTTGGCTTAGGAGGGCAAAGATGGTCTGTAGGCCTGCACGACGGAGGACCTCTGTGTTGGTCACCTTGTCTTGCCATCGGATGCCAAGGATGCGTTGCAAACAGCGGAGATGGAAAATGTTGAGCCTCTTTTCTTGGCTGGCATTTGTGGTCCACGCTTCATCCATCCATCCATCCATCCATCCATCCATCCATCCATCTATACATACATACATACATACATACATACATAAATACATACATACATACATACATACGTACATACATACATACATACGTACGTACGTACATACATACATACATACATACATACATTACATACATACATACATACATACATACATATATAATACGCGAATAGACACGTTATATAATTACATGCGTACACATGCACACACACGAGCATACGTTCGCGAGCGTGTACACACACATGCACACGCAATAAACACACACACAACGAGTGGTGGGAGATGGTACGAAAGGAGAGAATCGAGGGGCTGAAATGTTGCACAACCGTATAGACAACCAAGCAATACCACTACTTCACTACCCAACAGCTGTTTGCCAGAAGGGCTTCTCTTCACTGGCTTCTCTGTAATACACAAGTTTTGACAATCTGCTCTCTATAAACACCGTCTCTGATCCTGCGTTCGCGGCATCAGCAGGCAACGTTCTCAGTGCCATGTGTATCTTCCCAGACAATTCACCGACTTTTGCTCAGAACCCTACGGATACTTAGCAACGTGTTTCAGTTGAGTTATAATCGCTTGTTTTGACATGGTAGCGTTAGCGAATATCATGAAGGAGTTATCAGAGTCAAGCTGACCTCCGCGTTGTTGCGTGTTTCATCACGATCATTACTTTCATTGATCGGTTCAGTCTGTGTGCCCCAAGGGTAGTTGATAATAACCAGGAATTTTCAGATCAGTTTGATGTTAAGGTTATGATGAAAGATCCCAGGTTCGGATGCCTTGAATGTCCGTCCCAGTGTTATCACACCCCCTTCTTCCTCTTATGTATCTGACATCGGACAAATGGATTTGGTTCGGAGTTTGTTTAAGAGGGATTCATTGTAAGTGGGACTTCATATGTAATCAACCCAGATCTACTCGCTGTTATCTAGCAAACTTCCTGAGCTTGCGCGAAACCGTATGCGCTGGCAAGATCTTGAAATAGGGAGGGGGTGGGAAGGCAGGGAGGGAAGGGACCTATGAAACACTAAGCTCATATCACCAGGGTAATTGAAACATTAAGATGGACAGCAAAGAGGCCAGGTTTTATTAATGTTGTGCGCTGGAACTGATTTCGAGATACCACATCTTGAGTCCACACTTCTGTCAGAAGAACCAACCAGTGTGGGAGGGAGGCTGAGGGGGGGGGGGGGGACGGTTTAGCCTATGTGCCCCAAAGGTAAACGGAAATTTTGAGATCAGTTTGATGTTGAGCTTATGATGAAAGATTCCAGGATATCATGGATGTCCCAGTGCCATCAGTCGCCCTTCTTCTCCTTATTTACCTGACATCAAACAATTGGGAAGAGCTACAACACAAAAAGTCAGTTCCCTGGCAGAGCCACTCCTCACACTAAAGATTTGGACAGGTAGATGTACAGATCAAATTTATAGCATCGATTGACTGAACTGTTTTGATGTAGAAGTTGGGTTGTTAAGATTTCATTGCTCTTGGGCACTGAGCGGTACACCTTTTCTTTTGGCTTATCTCATTTTCGGTACTGCTTTAGTACAATTTGATTCTAAGAAGAATGTTGAGAGTTCCATACACAGCAAAGAAAACAAACGAGACAGTCTTGATGGAGGCAGACACAAGAAGATCATTGATAAAGAAGATTAGGAAAAGACAAGCAACATTTGTGGGCCATTTTATGAGAGGGGAATTGGAGCACCTAGTCACAACAGGAAAAGCTGGAGGGAAAGAGAACACCAGGTAGACCCAGGGAGAAAATATTGGACGGACTTGCAGGGTGGCTGAAGACAGAGAGGGTGGAAGATGTACTTGCAGCGACAAGGGAGAGATGCATATGTAGGGCCATGATCACCAACGCCATGCGGCAGGGCACATGATGATGATGACAATTTCATTCTCAGTCCCAGTGCCTGGCATTCACATGTTCTATCAGAATCAAACCTCAGTGAAGCCACCTGCTATAGGAGACTCTGCACTTCTGCTAGAGTATTTCTTTGGAGTGAAGTAATTGCCTCCTCTGACCCAGCGTAGTGTGGAAATCATCCACTAAACACCCTGTTTACCAAAATAAACACTTTGTCGCAGAAACGGTCATCTTCTAACTCTGCCGGCCAGTTACGATGTTGAAGATTTCTCAAACTTACGCAAAATTACACTCAGAATAAAAAACTTGAGATGGAGTTT
This sequence comes from Monoplex corrugatus, assembly GCA_030674185.1. Taxonomy (NCBI): domain Eukaryota; kingdom Metazoa; phylum Mollusca; class Gastropoda; order Littorinimorpha; family Ranellidae; genus Monoplex; species Monoplex corrugatus. The sequence continues at coordinate 68,818,785 of JAPXFY010000018.1, forward strand.
ATGCTTGAATTCATTTGTATCAAGCATTTACCCAACATCATCAGGATCGTCAACACATTCACAAGGACAGTCAGCTTCTCTGTCTGTCTGTCTGTCTGTCTCTGTCTCTGTCTGTCTCTATGTCTCTCTCTCTATATCTGTCTGTCTGTCTCTCTGTCTCTCTCTGTGTGTCTATGTCTGTCTGTCTGTCTGTCTGTCTCCCTCCCTTTCCCTTTCCCTGTCTCTCTCCCTACCTGTTGGCTGGGATTGAAAATATGAATTCACCGGATTTCAGGGCCCACCGACAGAGCCGGTTAGCCATCGACCGTCGCCAACCCACGGTATTATGGATCATGGATCAAAATAAATGAATAGATTTTCATAGTGGCTTGACCCTTATCGCAAGTCGGGGGTCTGTGTCTTTAGTGCCGATTTCTTTCTCATAAAAACAACTATTTACAACCTGACCGCTGACCACAACTCTCCCGCTTCGCGGGAGGGGAGCGAGAGAGACAGACAGAGAGAGAGACAGACAGGCAGACAGAGAGGGAGAGAGAGAGAGAGAGAGAGAGAGAGAGAGAGAGAGAGAGAGAGAGAGAGAGAGAGAAGCGTGTGTGTGTACGTGTGTGTGTGTGTGTTTGTGTGTGTATGTGCAGTCAGCGCATATGCGTTTGTTTTCCTGCATGCGTATCTGTTCACGTGCATTAAGTACATTGTATGTGTGTGTGTGTGTGTGTGTGTGTGTGCGCGCGCGCCCTTGCGCATGCACGCTGCGTGCGCACGTGCGTCCGTGTACACGCACCTGCGCGGGAGCACGGGGAAACCTGAAGAGACGTATGTGCCAGACGCGCCGCAGCGGAGCATCAGCGAGTATCATATTTATTGTAGATAGGTGTAGATGGCACAGTTTGATGGTAGTGTCAACAGGTGAGGGGATCAGTCTGCCATAGCGATCTGATGAACAGGAGGGGGAGATGATATCAGGCATAGAGACGTCCTGAGGAAGGCTGAAAATACTGCTTGTCTGTCCTATATGACTCCCCGTGTCTGTCGGTGTGCCAATGATGAATTTTCTCCTCCTTCTCTCTCCACTTCCAGTCGTACTCTGTTCTGTGAGTGTGGGTGTGATGTGTGTGTCTGTGTAGTGTGTTGTGTGGTGTGTGTGTGTGTGTTGTGTGTGTGGTAGATGTAGTGTTGTGCCAGTGTTAGTTGTTGTGCTTGTGTAAGTTGTTGAGTTGTATTTAGCTCGGCTGTCGTAGTGGCTCGTGTTTAGTATTTGTGCTTATTTTACGTTTTTAGTCTTATTTCATCTCTCTGTCTCTGTATCTCTCTCTCTCTCTTCTCTTTCTCTCCTGCTCTCTCTCTCTCTCTGTCTCTCTCTCTGTCTCTGTCTCTGTATCTCTCTCTCTCTCTCCTCTCTCTGTCTCTGTCTCTTTGTCTCTCTCTGTCTCTTCATATGTCTGTATCGGTGTATGTCTATTATATCTCACACTCACTCACTTTCTCGATCGGTTCGCCTACTCGCTCACCCACAGGTACCTCTCTTGTCTTTTATTCTTTCTCTGTTTCTCTGCCTGTCTTGTCTCTTCCACCCACTCACCTACCAACTTGCGTACAGGAACCCAGAACCCCCTTATTCCACCCTCTTGCTTACCCACATTGGTCATCTCATAGTCTGTCCAGTTTTGGCACTTGTCCACCTCACCCCCCTGTGTGTTCATTTGCACCTGGCATTCCTGCATGCCTGCTGTTCACCATCCTGCGTCGCTGACCGTGACGTGTCATTCATATGTCACTGAAGCAGCGCGGCATCGGAGGTCAAACAATATGACCAGGTCAAAAGAACTCGGTCTGGCTGTACCTGTCATGACCTGAAACGATGACGGTCCAGTCCTGAGGTCTTTTTCATATGTTCGTTCGTTCTTTTAATGCTTATTCACATATGTGTGCTTTATGTACACACACACACACACACACACACACACACACACACACACACACACACACACACACACACACACACACACACACACACACCCACACATATACAATTATATATAATTATAATTTTATATATATATATATATGTATGTATATATGTGTGTGTGTGTGTATACATGCATGTATATATACATATGTACATATGTGTGTGTGTGTGTGTGTGTGTGTGTGTGTGTGTGTGTGTGTGTGTGTGTGTGTGTGTGTGTGTGTGTGTGTGTGTTTGGTTGTTTGTAGACTCTCTGTCACTCTCTTGTTTATTTGATTGATTGTGTGTTGGTTAACGCTTTGATTCCCGCAACCTATCCACCCACTGCAAAAACTTAACCCTTTGAGTTTGACTCCCTCACCCTATCCACCGGCTTCCTGCAGGATAAGGGAGTCAAAGGTTTTTGCTTTGCTAGCATGGTTGACAAAGCAGGATGCTGGTGGACAGGGTATGGGAGTCATAGGGTTAATACTGAGGGCAGATCGACTGATGGGACGCAGGTTTTTTTTTTCTGTGCCGTAGTTTTGCGCTGTTTTAGTGGCCTTGATCCCATGCCGTTCATACCTGGCTGTTCAGGTACACGACCCACCTCAGATTCGTTCAGTCGAAGTCCCAGTGTTAGGAAACCCATGGGAGCCACTGACGTCAAGCTTCCACCATATGACTACACATCAGAGCAGACCCTACACCGCTGCGGGTCACTTGGATGGAACTTAACCCTTTCGACTCCCGCACTCTTTCTGGCAGCATCCTGCATTGTCAACCATGCTTGCGAAGCAAAAATGTAACCCTTTGGCTTCCTCACCCTGTCCACCAACTTCCTTCAGGAAACTGGTGGAAAGGGTTGAGGGAGTCAAAGGGATAAGTTTTTTGCAGTTGGTGGATAGGGTGCGGGAGTCAAAGGGTTAAATACTGTCCGTTCTGATCCAACCTTGTTGGGGACACTTCCTACTAAGCCCCCTTTAAACGACAATAATCGCTAGGCCGTGGAGCCAAATCAAGTGAACGGACCCCCTGTGAGGAGGAGACCACCATCACGTTCCAACAACAGCCCGTATGAACCCCTGACCCCGGCTTTAGCCTACCAGATTATGTGTGTCAAATTTGGTCATCCTGAATTCTTGAATTCACTTACAGTCGCTCAAGACGGCTTGACAGTCATATACGTTACACCTCAAAATGTCCAGAGTTCAGTATTATTATTTTTTAAAAAATCACATCGTTATTTGACCTATCGGCTCTGCAACAGTCTGGAAGGCCAGAGTCATGCAGGTGTCCTCCAGATCTGCCTTTTTTTTTCTGTGGGTTTAAGAATTCGATTGTGTCGGTCGATTTGATTCCTGTAAACCAAGATCGAACGGAGTGGGTCAGACTAGCGCAATAGCGCGCTATCCCTGTTCAGGACAGTAAAGGCTGCTTTTCTACACTTCGGTAAAATCATTTTAGTGGACATATGAACATAGCACCTGTCTTGTCTGGTTGTATTAAATACGCATTCTGATTCTATTTTCGTGTTTTTTTTTTCTTTCTGGTTCCTGACATATGAACATTGTTTTTTAATGAGTTGGATATTTCACGGAAGTTTTATTGTTACTTCAAACTGAAATGTTAACATGATGGATGTTAAGTAGTTTTTTTTAAGAGAAATTCAATGAGCGTCAGTAATCTTTCATCAGGCGTATTTTATGACATGGAAGTGATTGCTAGAGGAGAGAAATGTCATTTCTAGTGTTCTCTATACACGCTGAGACAGCCCCATAAATGTCAGCGGCTGTTGCCGCTTCGCGTACCTTCGGTCATTCCACGCCGGCAGTTCCTTCGCCGGACCACGGTCTTCTTTAACCCTTTGAGTCCCGAACCCTATTCACTAACTGCAAAAACTTTATCCTTTGACTCCCTCACCCTATCCACCAGCTTCCTGCAAGAAGGGTCCAAGGGTTAAGTTTTTGCTTTGCTAGCATGGTTGACAATGCATGGTGCTGGTGGACAAGGTGCGGGAGTCAAAGGGTTAAATAGAGATCTTTGCTCCACTACCACAAGACACGCCATGCCCTGCCCTTTCAAAAGCGCGCGCGCGCGCGCGCGCACACACACACACACACACACACACACACACACACATACATACATACACACAGGCAGACAGATACACACACAGACAGACACATAGACACACACAGACAGACACAGACAGACACACACACACATACATACACACACACACACACACACACACACACACACACACACACACACACACACACACACACACACACACACACACACACTCCGTCTAAAAGCACATATGTGAAGCAACGATAAAAGAAATAACGAACACGAACACACACACACACACACACACACACACACACACACACACACACACACACCACACACACACACACACACACACACACACTCACACGGATCACACACGCAATTACCCCCCAACACGGTGAAGTTACATCAACGAGGCCATCCCAACCTCTTTGGTTGCATTGTAAAACCGCTGTAGATAGAGCTGGAAATCCAGGTTAAAAAAAAATTGGCACTCTGTCCTCCCACCTGCCTCAACATACCACCCCTGTAACCTCCCCTTTTACATCTTGACGCTCGTTGCCCTGACAAAAAGAACAGCAATGACGCGCAGGAAGCCTATATCTCATATCGGAGTGCAATTCCTGGCCAGGGTGGAAGGAAATTCGCCAACTCAGCGACTGGAGCTGACTGAGGGGTGGGTGGGGGTGGGGGGTGCAAGGTGTGTGTGTGCTATCTGGGTGCCTATCTTCCCCAATCATCGCAGCCTGGCTCTCTGCTGCCACCCCTCCCTCCCGCTGTCTCCCCGCCGGCACCACCACCTTTAAAATACAGCCTCATCTGGTGTCTGCAGGTAAACGGCAGGAGTGAGAAGATGGCGGGTGGCACGCTGCTGCAGGTTCATTGAAGACTTCTGTCTCAATCGTGCCGTGCGATCGTTTCGGTGTGATATCATTTGTTTTTTTTTTTAGTTAGAAGAAAACCAACACGCTACAACGTAACAACGCAACAACAGTAACTACAAGAAAACCACTGTGTGGTGTTGGATGATGATAATGATGACGATGATGATGATGATGATGATATGATGGTGAGTATGATGTGAGAAGAAAGGGAAAAAATGACATCATACAATAACTTTTTTTTTTCAGGGAAACAGATAAGAGCACATTAGGTGTTTCTTTTTTCTGATTCCTGCGCTGAGAGTAGTGAGGACAACAATCCATAAACGAAAGAGAGAGAGAGAGACAATGACAATGACAATGATGCTTTATTTTTCAACGGTAAAAGCTCTTGGCTAGAAGCCATTTTTCAAACTTGCCGTTGCTATTCTATACACATGACATTTGTTTACAGTAACAAGTACACAGAGAGAGAGAGAGACAGTAACAGAGAGACAGACAGACAGACAGACACACACACCACACACACACACACACAGACGAGAGAGAGAGAGGAGAGAGAGAGAGAGAGAGAGAGAGAGAGAGAGAGAGAGAATGAGAGAAAAGAGAGAGGGATCATTGTAGTTTGATTTGTTAGGGGTCAGTGTGTAAAAGCTGTGCAAAGCGGACAGGAAGTGGCGTGGACAACTCTCGTGTAAAACAGTTCTGAGAAAACGAAATGTCTGTTTACTACCAACCCCCAACCCCACCCCACCCACCCACCAGATCAACACAATGGCTTAAGGTAGGTGTGGCATAATTGGACAAACTTTACCTTTGACCTCAACGCAAAGCTTGCCAATGCCTGGGTCTGTGACTGAAAGAGGTATTGACTGAAAAGGACTGAAGAATGAAAAATTGTCTCACTGACCGAGTTCATCAGTATGATGACCGAGTTCATATTTATGATTCATTTCCACTTGGACTAATCTTGGTCACTGTCTCTGAAAACATATTCAACATCAAAGGGGTTCTACCATAAAAAACGTCCGTTTTCCTTCATTTCATGCAGTCTTCCTGTCAGTACCGTCACACAAAGCACTTTTCTGGTATTTATGGTTCCAAGTGAAAAAAAAAAAGGGCTGGTATAGTTATACTGGTGTGTGTGTGTATGTGTGTGTGTGTGTGTGTGTCACTGTGTGTGTGTGTGTGTGTCACTGTGTGTGTCACTGTGTGTGTGTGTGTGTGTGTGTGTGTGTGTGTGTGTGTGACCTGCCCCCCTCTCCGTGAAAAAAAGAAAAGAAAAGAAAAGAAAAAAGTCAGCCGTGATACGGACCCACCCCTTATTTTCAAAGACCAGTGCTGCTGTGTGTGAAGATAACAGTGACTGGATGTGCAAACAGGTGTGCGAAGGTGTTCGTGTACGGTGTACATTCACGCCCCATCTAACACAGTGTCATAGGACACGGCCTGTTGAGCTGTCAGGACACCATTGAGCACATGGTATCAACCTTTATCATCACTGTCATTATCATGTTCTTTCATCATGTAAGTGTCACATTTCTGACAAATTCAAATCTGTAGTCATTTGTTTGATGAATTCACATCAAACAAAATCCAGCGGAGCATTCTAGATAGCGGGACATTCTAGATAGCGCATCTGAGAGATTGAGATTGAGAGAGAGAGAGAGAGAGAGAGAGAGAGAGAGAGAGAGAGAGAGAGAGAGAGAGAGAGAGTCCCAAATTGAGTTAGGCAACCTGTATGCCGTATTCTACTAGAAGCAATGGGTGTGTCTGCAAATCAGAAATAACGGAAAAGTTCAGTCACTATCTTGATAGCACTTACATTGGCTTTTTCTGATTGAGTTTTCTTCGTTGTTCGTTTGTTCTGCCGTTGGAAACACAGTCATCAACTAAGTTGACACAGAAAACGAGGTGCTTATATGTAACTTGACCCCAGGCCCGACAAGAACATAATAGTGTTTAAGGTGTGGTTGGGCAAACTTTACCTTTGAACTCAGTTCTGTACCCATTGTCATTGTCTGATTGAGTTGCTGCGTGAAAAGGACTTGTGCGTGAAAGGCTTCCTTCCTGACCGGGGTTATGAATGAAACACGATATTCATGATTGTAGGCCATTTAGGGAGGCACCTCGGCCATGCATGGCCACCGACTCTGACACATTTTCAACATCAAAGATCCTCCACCATGAAACGTTTGTCTCTGTGTCCAGTCATGCGCTGTCTCCTGTCAATGAAGTCTCCCATTCATCACACTAAACAACTCCCCCAGCATTTTGGTTCAAAGTGAAAAAAAGGACTGGTGAAGAGTCTTTGTATAGACTTCAAAGTGTGTGGTGTGTGTGTGTGTGTGTGTGTGTGTGTGTGTGTGTGTGTGTGTGTGTGTGTGTGTGTGTGTGTGTGTGTGTGTGTGTGTGTTTTGTGTGTGTGTGTGTGTGTGTGTGTGTGTGTGACAAAAATGTGTTAGCAAGATTTTCTACCAGATTTAACCCTTTGACTCCTCGTACCCTGTCCATCTGCATTAACGCTGCAAATGCCAAAATGATTTGAACAAAATTATCCAAAATAGTCAAAATGCAGCTTTGTCTGTTGTTAAAACACGAAACAGTCGAGCATTGGCTATATTAGTACAACTTTTATTTCCATGGTGTAGGCAAGAGAACATTCTGAAGACCACGTGTATTATTATGTTATCGAGAACACCAGATTGTTTCTTTTTTTCATTCGTTTGTGTGTGTGTGTGTGTGTGTGTGTGTGTGTGTGTGTGTGTGTGTGTGTGTGTGTGTGTGTGTGTGTGTGTGTGTGTGTGTGTGTGTATTCCCATTTCGTTGTGTGCGTGTGCGTGTGCATGTGTTTTGGGTTGTTTTGTTTTGTTACAGTTAGCGTTCCGATTTTCTAGGATGGGTGAAGGAGTGTCGTTGGACGTTAACTTTCGTTAAGTTGTTCTCAGTAACGGGTCTGTCTACTGTCTCAACTGCTAAGGTCGGACATAGCAGAAGCCCTGTTTCCCAGCAACGAGGCGGGTACCCAATCAGACCCAGTTTATATCAGATGATAATACAGTAACAAACGTGCTGAAGTCTCAGTCATCTCGTTGAATCCCTGTGTCATAACACCGGTTGGAGCAGGTGTGCCTGGCCTCGACAGAGCACTAACCTTCTGACTCCCGCACCCTGCCCACCAGCGTCCTGCATTGCCAACCACTCTAGCAAAGCATAAACTTAACCCTTTGATTCTCTCACCCTATCCACCAGCTTTCTGCAGGAAGCTAGAGGACAGGGTGAGGGAATCAAAGGGTTAAGTTTTTGCAGTTGGTGGATAGAGTGTGGGAGTCAAAGAGTTTAAGTTATCGTTCCTCCCGTACAGGTCATACCCAACGAGTAGCTCGAGTGGTGGTACTGTGGAAGAGTACATCAGAAAAGAGCTTTTCGACTGTCCACTCTAGAGATGCCCCATGGAGAGGAATGAAGACTATCCAGACTGACCGTCACATACGACAACACTTGACTACCAGGCCCTGCTATCCCCAACACGGCTTGATCAAACAGATCCCCTGGTTGTATATTGTCTTACTGAGCACGGAACCACGTTGGCCAAACACTGACCAGCTACTTCAACAATCCACACACACACACACACACACACACACACCGTGTCCGTCCCACTCACCAGTTTGTAGCCACATTCACGCACGTGAATTTGCGGTTTGGAGGGAACGGATGGATCAGAACAACACGCACGAATACAGAGAGAAAGAGAGAGAGAGAGAGAGAGAGAGGGAGGGAGGGGGAGGGAGGGAGGAGGAGAAATAGGAGAGAGACAGAGAGAGAAACAGACAGAGAGATCCCCTCTCCCATTCCATCCACGTGTTTGTATTGTGGCCAAAGGCCGATGTATACTAACCAGTTCTGAGTGTTGAGTCTATGTGTGTGTGTGTGTGTGTGTGGTGTGGTGTGTGTGTGTGTGTGTGTGTGTGTGTGTGTGTGTGTGAGAGAGAGAGAGAGAGAGAGAGAGAGAGAGAGAGAATCTTTTGCTTACTTGGACTGTTGGGCCAAAAAGAATAACAGGACGGCTTCCGTTAACTTCAGTTCACTTGGTTCAAGAATCATGATTAGTTGCTTCTTCCAGGTAAGATAAAAAAAAAAAGAAAAAAAGAAAAAGAGTTATACGTGTAACGTTTAAAATTTTAATTAAGGTCATAGGAGAGTAAAGTGATAGGAAACGTCATTATTCTGTCTACTTTTTGAGGATGGTTCCTGCTCTGTCCCTAGCTGCTTTTCCGTCTTCAACCACGACAAGGTCCGGTACCCATTCATAGCTGGATCAACTAGAGGCCGCACACATCTAAACAGATTCGAACCCTTGCTGTTAGATTGGGACTGAACACTAATGGAGTCAACTCTGAAGCCACCTTTTACGACATGCGCTTAATCGAAATAGGATTATCAGGTCATTCTGGTTATCTCCCTTTCTCAAGCGTCAGGACAGGACTTGCGTAATTGCGAGCTTGTAAATCGACCGACCGATCTCTAACAGCGAAACTTAAGTTCGAGCAAACAGATGATTCAACTTTTGTTGAAATCCATCAATAAACAGCGGAGACATCCTTGCTGAAACATTTTGAAATACCTCGTTGTGAACAGATAATGGTTTCGAGTGATTTTAGACTTTTAAGTTCAAGACAGTGCGTTGTACCGAAAGTGTAATCCATTTTGATAACATCCACATATCTTCTTTTTCTTTAGTTCGCTATCCACATGGTCAGCTCACATATGGCGATGAAAATAGCCCTTTTTCCGTTCCTGCCGGTTGCCATGGAGCTTGGTGGTCAGTGGAGATGCAGTCGACCGTGTCTCCTGTCGTTTCAGTTGCTAGAGGTGACACTGCAATATTCGTTGTCCTCTTGATCATGCACAGGGGCAGGCTGGTGAAAGCGTTACAATGAACTTACAGTTCTTGTTGCATTGAATCGGTCGTGGCTCAAATCTTCATTAGCAAAGCTCTGGGGAGATCTTGACAGCAGAAGGTCTTCAGAGAAGTCCCCATCATGCAAGTGTTGCAGCCCTAAACTCTTTACACTTTAAGGGGACTATGCTGCATCGAGATCATGACTCTGGATGCCCATCTGCTGTCGCCAAGTTTGATTTTTTTTTCTCCATCGGGGTGAAAATCTACGTCTCCACGGTGATCGAGCGCCTCAAGAATTTTGAATATGTTGGAGGCATGCAACAGGAAAACCAGACAGATGTTGCCCATCTCTCATTGACGTCTTGATTGCCTAGAAAGTGTTTTCACCTTTGCTTGAGCTAGTTCATAGGCGTCCCTGCAGGTTGCATATGCAGTATCTCCGAATATGGCTAGTTTGTGTTCCAGGGTGCTATTTCCTATCAGCGCATTCAGTAGTGGACTTTTTGGTCATCCAGCCTCTTCCGTTTCTGTTGCTCTTGTAAGCGACAAGATGTTTCTAGCGCTTTGCATCAAGAACCTGTACAAATTCCTCGTCTGTATCATCAGCCTCGGTGTCCTGGGCTTGTGGTATGACTCCTGGTCTGCTGGTGTGGTGTGCTGTTGCTGTGTGCTGTTTTTCGTCAGTCTTTATACAGCCCTAGTTAATTCTGTGGATGTTCATGCCGCGCTTGGTTGAGAATCTCCTTCCATAGCCACACAGGAACTCCATTTCTTCTGTATTCATATCCCGTTGTGGATTTCCAATCGTGATCGGGTTGCCGCTGAAAGGGTAATCATTCTCTCCCTCTTTCGGTGAATTCCAGGAGCATCTTGCCATTATGGAGAAAGTTGGAGAAAGGCGAGGTGGGGAGCCAGCCCACAAAGACCGTAAATCTAATCTTTCTGAGTGTCATCCGGTCTTTCCTGGACGTCCTATAAAATCCATGATATATCCCTGTTAACCCATGTTGTCTTCACAGACATACTCAGATGCAGTACTCTGTTTATGTATTGTACTGTGTGTATACACATTCTGAAAGTGTGAGCGCTTATTCTCAGATAAGGCGTGCGAGAAATGCCCTTTATGAATGTATAGTCGATCTGAATTACCCTGCCTTTTCACCAACTGAGTGTATCTGAATCACCCTCCCTTTTCACGAGCGATGTATCTGAATTACCTAAGCCCTTTTCACCAACTGAGTGTATCATTGAATTACCCTGCCTTTTCACAACTGAGTGTATCTGAATTACCCTGCCTTTTCACCAACTGAGTGTATCTGAATCACCCTCGCCTTTTCACCGAGTGTATCTGAATTACCCTGCCTTTTCACAACTGAGTGTATCTGAATTGCCCTGCCTTTTCACCAACTGAGTGTACCAACAACCAGCTACTGAAATAATGAAACTGATTCCATTGTTTGGTTCTGTTAACTGATTCCTTCGCTTGGTTCTGTGGCCTACATACAGTTTGCCGTAGACCAGTTGTCCAGGGCAATTGTATTACCTACCTTCAGGGTCACGTTTACTCCTCCTTTGAAGTGAGAATAGTTACAGTGGTCATATATATGATATATGGCTTTACTTAGTTGTTTTCTCTTTGTGTGTGACACATACTTCTCTCTCTCGGTCTCTCCTCTGTCTCTGTCTTCTGTCTGTCGCTGTCTGTCTGTCTGTCTGTCTGTCTTCTCTCTCTCTCTCTCCTCTCTCTCTCTCTCTCTCCTGTGTTGTTGTGGATCGAAACTGGATGACAAGTCCGGTCGGGTGAAAGGGAAATGGAGAGTCAAATAAAACATCAGCTGGTAAAGGGTAGATTAATTTTACTGTCGACCGTTAGTTGTGTCGTGACTTTTGCGGATTACTTTACGTTCTCTAAAAAACTGGAATTTGTTCAAGAAGAATTCATTGCACTCGGATAATTCTATTTGTTCTTCACCCAAAACGTTCCAGCTATCCGTTACCTGGCAGACACACTGAGCCCGCGCAAAACCCTGTGAGCTGGCGAGGTTTTATATATTTAGGGAATTATGAAACATTAGCGCCACTAGGTCTGAAGCATGCAGATGGGCAGGAAACAAGTCAGCTGAACTCGGAAACAAGAAGTCTTGGGTCCTTCTCCATGGCTCTGTTGAAAATGCCAGCCAGCCCGCGTTAGTTTATGTTCAAAGTCTTTAGTTACACTGAAAATGTGAAAATATCAGCAGAAAACAGAGATGATCAAGTTAGTGACTTGACCATTTGTTATTTTAAAAAAATCTATTTTGTTTTATTTCAATATCATTGTACCTTTAAACGGAAACCACCAACCGTCCAGGTAGGAAATACAAAATGAAACGGAAAGTGTCATAAAGTTAAAACGCCCATGTCCGAGGAAGACGCTTATACTATCCAGGCGGAAACTTCCGTCTTGGAGAAGTGTCCGAGCATCATCACATGCTTTAGGACCGGGCAGATAAACTCTAATCGACTGTGACACGGCTGAACTTTGATAGGTGACATTGCTGATGACCTCTGGAGCTTCCCGTGACCCCGAGACATCCTCGCGCTTTGACTGACTGACTGAAGATGGATCAGCACGATGTCCTCATTCCTCTTCGACAGCCAGAGAATGATTATGAAAGATATGAAGTGGTCAGGTCCATTTCCTGCTTGTCTCTCACACAGGCCATCAATAGTGAATGACGAGCTACCCCAGCCTGCGGTTTGCTCTTCATTCATAGTCAAGGTGTCACGGTCATGGCACTCCATTCTTAAGAGTGGTGGCTATATCAGTTCACTTCAGGACTAATGGGAGTATTACGATAGTACTGTTTACACATTCTAAGTGGTACACGTAGCACTTGTAGTACAGAATGATGACTAGATACAATGTTTCACTTCCTGGACAAGAGTGGGTGTCACGATTGTTCTGTTTTTTTTTTTTTTTTTTTTTTTTTTTTGCGTAGCCAAACAGCTATACATGCGGCTTGACTTAAGAATAGTGAATAGCAGCTTAACCCACACTGACACACGTGTTACTTAGCTTAATTAAGAATTGTAAGTGAAGTTATAGGCCATTTTATGAGGAAGGGGGATTTGGAGCACCTGGTCACAACGGGAAAGCTGGAGAGAAAGAGAGCACCGGGTAGACCCAGAGAGAAAATGCTGGACGGACTTGCAGAGTGGCTGGGGACGAAGAGGGTGGGGGAGATGCTAGGGGCAACGAGGGATAGAGGCAGATGGAAGTCCATGATCGCCAACGCCATGCGGCAGGGCACCTGATGATGATGATGAAGTGAAGTTATAATCTTTCGCTTCATGGACGAATGGGGTAAAGCAGAAGATACAATGGCATCGTGCTCCAAAACTCATTTAAAACGTTCAACGGATTTTGGAGTATTCAAGTATTTTCAAGTTAGATAGATGAATGGACAGATGTAGTGTTTAACTAAGGCTTAAATATTTTTAATGGGCGATTAGTCAGACTGCATTTTTTTTTTTCGTAGGCAGAAGTGAATATGGCGAGTGTATGATGGCGAGAAAGTCGAGCCTAGAAGTCCGAAAGTGAAAAAAGGGCGGTATCAATGTCGCTCGAGCGTAACAGAAAAAAATAGTGGCGAATTCATTTTGCTCCGTCTGCCTCTGTCTGTCTGTCTGTCTGTCCGTCTGTCTCTGTCTGTCTGTCTGTCTGTCTGTCTGTCTGTCTGTCTGTCTCTCTCAGGGGAAAAGTCTCGAGGACGTTTTGCTCTCTCGCTGTTTCTAACTCTCTGTCTCATCTTTTTTTTCAAGGAAAACGAAAGATACTCGAGTGTTTCTTAAGAAAATTGTGACACTGTTACATTTATTTTCGTTGCAAAGGGGAAAAGATCAAGGAGGTGAAGGGAAGAAGTCTGCCTCGCCAAGCCTGTCTGTATTTTTTCTCTTACCTGTTTTTTCCAGGCTGCCTAGATCTATGTGGCAGAATAAACAATGCGGTCAAGGAGTTTCCCAATGCGGCATGTAGAGCTAAAAATGTACATCCATCAGTTCACAGATTGCATCATGTGTTGCTGAGTGATAGTTTGTGTACGGGATTCAGGTACCTGGTCGACTATCACGATTTGTCGTTTTTTCCCCCGCAGTTGTGCCGGTCTATTCTATTATCAGCCATACTAATAGCTAAGAACATCATGTTTCGCGTTTTTATTAAATAATAAACTGATTACAGATACAGAATAACGTCATTTTGCATGTTCAGACTGATAAATATAAGTTAGTTCTTTTTCATGTTACTGTCTCTCTGTTCTTATGTAGAACAGCAATGGGCGTAATGCTGCTGTCCTTTAGTAACACTTTTTTTTTCTAAAGTTCCAAATTAAAGTTTTTTTGCAGCTTTGCTTACAAGCTAGTAAGCAAGCAAGCAAGCAAGCAAGCAAGCAAGCAAGCAAAAACAGTGCTCAGTTTGTTGACAACCGTGGACTTCTCACGTAGATCTTGCCTGTACCAAACCTTGGTATCAGGAGCAGATAAGAAGCTTTTTATCTTGTCTGCCATCATGTTAAAGACAAGGCAAAACTGATTTCCAGTCCGCACAAAAAGTGTAGATTTTGTCTGTGTTGATAGTAGAGTCTTATGAAAAACAAACAAACAACAAACAAACAAAAACAAAAACTGACTTGCGTTGGACCCGGGATAAGGTCGAGAAAAATTCTGGTACTCTGTTAAAGACTGTTCATCACGTGTTCAGTGTATGATGTTTGTTATATTCTAACAGGCCTAATGGAAATGAATATATGTATATGAGTCAATGAGAAATAAACAGCATCCCAAATCGAGATAGACGATGTAACAAGAATCGACGATTTAGAGTTTGTTCAAAAGGAATTCATTGCACTCAGACAATTGCATATGCGCTCCACGCAGATCTGCCAGCACTTTTCCGGCAGGCTCCCTGATCATGCGCAAAACTCTACGTGCTGCCAAGATCTTCAAACGGGAAGAACGTTTGAAACACTAAGTTGACACCGCCAGAATG
>JAPXFY010000018.1:68843624-68848624 GCA_030674185.1 Monoplex corrugatus
CCGTGTGTCATAGAGTAAGTTTCCCTCGATCTCTTTAGACCGTGTGTCATAGATAAGTTTCCCTCTCTCTTTAGTCTTGTGTGTCATAGAATAAGTTTCCCTTTCTCTTTAGACCTTGTGTCATAGAGTAAGTTTCCTTCTTCTCTTTAGTCTTTGTGTCATAGAGATAAGTTTCCTCTCTCTTTAGTCTTGTGTCATAGATAAGTTTCCTCTTCCTCTTTAGTCTTTGTGTCATAGAATAAGTTTCCTGCTTATCTCTTTAGTCGTTGTGTCATAGAATAAGTTTCCTGTCTTCCTCTTTAGTCTTTGTGTCATAGAATAACGTTTCCTGTCTTCCTCTTTAGTCTTGTGTCATAGAATAAGTTTCCTGTCTTCTCTTTAGTCTTTGTGTCATAGAATAAGTTTCCTTGCTTTCTCTTTAGTCTTGTGTCATAGAATAAGTTTCCTGTCTTCTCTTTAGTCTTGGTCATAGAATACGTTTCCTGACTTTCTCTTTAGTCTTTGTGTCATAGAATAAGTTTCCTGTCTTTCTCTTTAGTCTTGCGTGTCATAGAATAAGTTTCCTGCTGTCTCTTTAGACTGTTGTGTCATAGAATAAGTTTCCTGTCTTTCTCTTTAGTGTGCGTGTCATAGAATAAGTTTCCTGCTTCTCTTTAGATCTTTGTGTCATAGAATAAGTTTCCTGTCTTTCTCTTTAGTCTGCGTGTCATAGAATAGTTTCCTGACTGTCTCTTTAGACTTTGTGTCATAGAATAAGTTTCCTGTCTTTCTCTTTAGACTTTGTGTCATAGAATAAGTTTCCTGTCTCTTTAGACTTTGTGTCATAGAATAAGTTTCCTGTCTCTTTAGTCTTTGTGTCATAGAATAAGTTTCCTGTCTCTTTAGACTTTGTGTCATAGAATAAGTTTCCATGTCTCTTTAGCTTTGTGTCATAGAATAAGTTTCCTGTGTTCTCTTTAGACTTTGTGTCATAGAATAAGTTTCCTGTCTCTTTAGACTTTGTGTCATAGAATAAGTTTCCTGTCTTCTTTAGTCTTTGTGTCATAGAATAAGTTTCCTGTCTCTTTAGACTTTGTGTCATAGAATAAGTTTCCTGTCTCTTATAGACTTTGTGTCATAGAATAAGTTTCCTGTCTCTTTAGACTTTGTGTCATAGAATAAGTTTCCTGTGTGTCTCTTTAGACTTTGTGTCATAGAATAAGTTTCCTGTCTCTTTAGACTTTGTGTCATAGAATAAGTTTCCTGTGTCTCTTTAGTCTTTGTGTCATAGAATAAGTTTCCTGTCTCTTTAGACTTTGTGTCATAGAATAAGTTTCCTGTCTCTTTAGACTTTGTGTCATAGAATAAGTTTCCTGTCTCTTTAGACTTTGTGTCATAGAATAAGTTTCCTGTCTCTTTAGACTTTGTGTCATAAATAAGTTTCCTGTCTCTTTAGACTTTGTGTCATAGAATAAGTTTCCTGTCTCGTTTAGACTTTGTGTCATAGAATAAGTTTCCTGTGTGTCTCTTTAGACTTTGTGTCATAGAATAAGTTTCCTGTCTCTTTAGACTTTGTGTCATAGAATAAGTTTCCTTGTGCTCTTTAGCTTTGTGTCATAGAATAAGTTTCCTGTCTCTTTAGACTTTGTGTCATAGAATAAGTTTCCTGTCTCTTTAGACTTTGTGTCATAGAATAAGTTTCCTGTGTGTCTCTTTAGTATTTGTGTCATAGAATAAGTTTCCTGTGTGTGTCTATTTAGTCTTTGTGTCATAGAATAAGTTTCCTGTCTCTTTAGATTTTGTGTCATAGAATAAGTTTCCTATGTGTCTCTTTAGTCTTTGTGTCATAGAATAAGTTTCCTGTCTCTTTAGACTTTGTGTCATACAATAAGTTTCCTGTCTCTTTAGACTTTGTGTCATAGAATAAGTTTCCTGTGTGTCTCTTTAGTCTTTGTGTCATAGAATAAGTTTCCTGTGTGTCTCTTTAGTCCTTGTGTCATAGAATAAGTTTCCTGTCTCTTTAGACTTTGTGTCATAGAATAAGTTTCCTGTGTGTCTCTTTAGTCTTTGTGTCATAGAATAAGTTTCCTGTCTCTTTAGACTTTGTGTCATAGAATAAGTTTCCTGTGTGTCTCTTTAGTCTTTGTGTCATAGAATACGTTTCCTGTCTCTTTAGACTTTGTGTCATAGAATAAGTTTCCTGTGTGTCTCTTTAGTCTTTGTGTCATAGAATAAGTTTCCTGTCTCTTTAGACTTTGTGTCATAGAATAAGTTTCCTGTCTCTTTAGACTTTGTGTCATAGAATAAGTTTCCTGTGTGTCTCTTTAGTACTTTGTGTCATAGAATAAGTTTCCTTGTGTCTCTTTAGTCTTTGTGTCATATAATAAGTTTCCTATGTGTCCTCTTTAGTCTTTGTGTCATAGAATAAGTTTCCTGTCTCTTTAGCTTTGTGTCATAGAATAAGTTTCCTTGTGTCTCGTTTAGTCTTTGTGTCATAGAATAAGTTTCCTGTCTCTTTAGCTTTGTGTCATAGAATAAGTTTCCTGTGTGTCTCTTTAGTCTTTGTGTCATAGAATAAGTTTCCTGTCTCTTTAGACTTTGTGTCATAGAATAAGTTTCCTATGTGTCTCTTTAGTCTTTGTGTCATAGAATAAGTTTCCTGTCTCTTTAGACTTTGTGTCATAGAATAAGTTTCCTGTCTCTTTAGACTTTGTGTCATAGAATAAGTTTCCTGACTGTCTCTTTAGATTTTGTGTCATAGAATAAGTTTCCTGTGTGTCTCTTTAGGACCGTATGTCATTCTTTATACCGTGTGTAATAGAATTAACTACTTATCTCTCTTTAGACTGTGTGTCGTAGAAGAAGTCCCCCCCCCCTCTCTCTCTCTCTCTCTCTCTCGACTGTGGTGTATTATAGAATGTTTTCTATCTCTCTGTCATGACCGTGTGTCGTAAAGTTACCCATTTCTTTAGACTGTGTGTCGTGGAGTAAGTCTGCAATGTCGCTTTCTAGGTCCACAATGGCGGGTGAAGAGGTCAGGTCGTTTCCTGCTTGCGGTTTGCACCCACGCCTTGTACTCTGTTCTGCCCGCCCCCCACTTCCTTCCATGCACCCTGTCAATGTGGAAGCCATCAGGAGGTGGAAACAGACCGTCTGGCGAGCTAAAATAAAAGGGCCAGAAGCAGAGGAAGCTGTATTTATTCTGTTGCATCCCACAGTTTAAAAATAGACGTCGTTTTCTGTACCGTATATTCTTCGTGTCCTCTCGCATCCCTCCAACTTGGAGTCATGTGTTTCGTCTCTGCGTCCTGTCGTTATCAGTATTCCCAAGAAAACAAACAAACAAACCTACAAACAAACAAAAAAAGTCAAGTACCGACATCTGGAGGCCACGCGCATGTGTTTCTGAAGTATTGTGGTCTGTCACTGCAACAAGTTGCCCTGTCCCGCTGACTGTGCTTGCACGTGCCACGCCACACCACGTGTTGCTGTCTAGCCATTCACAATGACTGAAAGGTTGCCCGACCACTTTACGCCGTGGGGTGTTAGATCGTGTTGTGAGAGTCGTACAGAATGAATGGCCCTGACCTTTCCCAACCACTACTGCTGCTTACAAGGCGATGACTTCACGTAAATTAATGGTCGTTTTATTTCCAAATATAAACTGTTTATATATGTATGATTTGGCGAGCAACCTGTTGTGTCTTTGTCATACATTAGTCACGTGTTAACTTAAAAACACATCAGTATATTTATTTGGCGAAAATAATACATTCTGCATTGTTCCCTATGCCATGTCACGTTAACCAGCAGAAGTAACCCGCCCATGCGGAGATTCAACCCGACAACTTGAACCAGTGCCTTTTAATATTGAACATTTTGTATATGGCCTCTCCCGTTCAAATGAAAGTAACTGGACAAATAAACTTGATTTTCATAATCACGAAGTCTTTCTGTCACCAGCATGAAAGCTTGGTAGAATTAAACAACGGTAACAACGTCATCAATTATTTCGAGTCTGGCGGCTGCTTCCGCCGCCATTACCACTACTGGGATTTTAGTGTTTTTAAGTACTACTACAACCATTACTGCTTCTGCTGGACATGATAGTGCTGACAGAACCCGGAAGAACACGAGTATGTTCACCTTTTCAACAATCACCAGCACATCCAATTATAGTTGATTATATGTCATGAGTAAGCCACGCCTTCGCGGGTCATCCACGTCTTTTTTGACAATCGCTGCTCAAATTTCCTCACCAACACCGCTGGTACCTGCACGCCACCCCTGGATAGCGCCAGGGTATGCTAATAAACAGGAATAATAAAATACCGCCCTGTCATATTAAAGCTATAAAGAATGAAATTAGCTAGAACTCTTCCAGCACATTATCACCGTCCCTTCTCATCCTCATAAATAGACACAGCATTGCGGAAATGGTTTGTGATTCTTGGCTCTTCATGCAAAGCTGTGGTGGAAGTAAGCTCAGTTTCAGGTTTGCTCACCGCTTCCGGACATGTGGCAGCTTCATATCAAGCTCATCCATGTCGCTGGAGGGACGAAATGGTGATCTCCTAGTCAGGAGATATGGAGGGAGGGGCGGGATGGGACGAGCGCATGCTCACTCAGTCTGGTTGAGAGACTAGCGATTATCTTCGACAGTAGGGGGTATAGTCGGTACTGTCCTGCACGTACTGCTGGACAACACTGAAATGGCTCAGCAGCAGAACCTTACGTACGTATGCGTATATCTATCAATGTATGCATATACAGGGTGTTTCAAATAGAATACGCCAAAATCATTACGCAGTTTTTTCAGGTCTATAGCATTGTAGTGGACTGAATCAGTAGTTATTTGATAGAGTAGTTATCAAAGTTTGATTGGGTGTCAGTTTCACCGCTGTCGTTAGTATAACTTCCGGTGCAACTGAATTGTGGGAAGATCAATCAAAATGGCGACTCCTCAGCAGAAGGCGTTTTGCGTGCTTGAGTTCGCGAAAACAAACGCCATTGTCACGGTG
>JAPXFY010000018.1:68856124-68881124 GCA_030674185.1 Monoplex corrugatus
AAACAGAAAAGTAGGATGAAACTCTGGGGGAATTATGATGAACATCTGGCGCAACTTATGAACGGTCACCTCGAGAATTTCATAAAAGCGTGAAGAGCATGAGGCTGAGGGGCGAACTATTCAACCCACCCACCATTAGGTAGGAAAGTCACTTTCTGACACAAATAAAATCAAAGAGAGATGGAAAGAATATTTCCAGAACCCGTCGAACCCAATAGAAGAACAAGAAAATGTTGCATTATTTAAGTCAACAATGTGATGAAGAGGAGCCTGACATACTCAAAAGTGAAATCAAGGAAGCAGTAAGATCAAACCCCACAGACAAAGCAGCCAGACCAGATCAGATAACAACTGATGTCATCAAAGCGTGCGGAAAGACTGGCATAGTATGGCTACTTAGGATTTTCAGTCAGGTATGGAAGGAAAGAAAAGTTTCTGATGACTGGCAAAAAGCAATTGTCATACCCTTATGGAAGAAAAAAGAAGATAAGAGATATTGTAAGGCATGCCGAGGCATCTCGCTTCTCAACCACATTGGGAAAACGTATGATAAAGTACCAGAACAGGGAATTAGACCTATCGTGGAACCCCAACTGAGTGAGGCACAGTCCGGATCTAGGAAAGGAAAAGGATAGTACAGATTCAATCTTCGCCCTTACACAGATGCCTGACAAGACCATTCAGTATGAACAAGAACTAAACATGGCATTTGTTGACCAAGAGAAAACATTCAACAGAGTAGAGAGAAATATCCTGTGGGCAGTTCTAGAGACCTACGGTGTTTAAGGACAGGTATTAGAGAATATCATGGCGATGTACCAGCACAGTCGAAGTGTAGCGAGAACACCAGACGGCCTCAGTGACTGGTCTGATGTAAAAACAGGAGTGCGCCAAGGTTGTGTTTTGTCCCCTCTGTTATTCATTATTTACATGGACAGGATCACAGAAAAGAAAAAAAAAAAAAAGCGCAAATCAAAATCATGATTACCTGAATGGATTTTATTTGTTGATGACCGAGACCTAATTAATGAAGATGCAGAAGAGTTACAGAAACCTCAGTAACTTAAATGCAAGCTGTGAAGATTATGACATGAAAATCAACGTGTCCAAAACAGAGGTTATGAAGTGAGCAGAAGCCCAGGCAAGTTGGAATTACAGGTCAGCGACTTGGAACTAAAACAAGTTGAAGAATTCAAATAATTAGGAAGCATCTTTACACAAAATGGTAGCATAGATAGAGAAATTGAAACAAGAATCCAGACAGCAAATGCAGTGACCTATCAACTGGCCTCTCTGCTATCACATCTAGACATACCTGTGGTTACAAAACATCAGCTAGTAAGCTCTATTTTTATACCAACGCTTTGTTATCAGTGCCAGACAGGACACGTAACCAAAGGCAAAAAAGCAAAATAACAGCTTGCGAGATGAAGTGTCTCAAAAAGGCAATTGATGCCACACGTCGAAACGAGATCAGAAATGAAGTCATTAGAGACACCATGGAGACTGTGCCATTCTAGAACAAAAAGAAAAACAGAGGCTGAAATGGGTTTGGTCACCTCATGAGGTTTCCAAGCGAACAACCGGCACACAAAGCTTTTAACATGAAAAGACATGGATCAAAAGGAAGGGGGCGTTCTTAAGAAAAATTGGGTAGAAGGTGTGAAAGAAACAAAGACTCAATCTAACTGTGGCAGACGCTACCCATCTGGCCCACATCCAAAAGCTGCATTTCCCCTCGATGCTTAACGGGAGAAGAGGACAGAAACAGTAAGACTAAAAACTGATGATCTTGTTTTATGCCTTTGTAGTAATTAGTGTCTGCCACTGCGTTAATGTAACAGAGAAGCGATAAATCGGATTTTCCGATACGATGCCAATGTATCGCCTTTGATGTGAATAAAACCAAATAGCACTGTACTCATCGCAAAGGTGGAGCGGGGAAAAACGTTTAGTCCACATGTTCACTTAGTCGGTTTGTTGGTTGTTAAGGGATTTTTTTTTTCATTTCCGAGTACACATCGTGAAGCTATCAGTGTGTCGTATTGTTCACTCATTACCAATCCTCGCTTTTCCCTAGTCCTTTTCCCTATCCTTTTCTTTTGTCTGCACTGGTCTACCTTGCGCACTTTTCACTAATTGCCATTCACACCACAGCTAATAGGACTGCTTGAAATTAAAGAGGCTGCTTTAGCTAAAGAGGAGTTTAATCGGTTTAAAAAAAACAACAGCTGGCAGCACACTCAGACATAGGTGTGCTGTCTCGTCTAAGCTTGTGTCTTTAACCGTTTGACTCCCACACCCTTTCCACCAACTGCAAAAACTTAACCCTTTGACTCCCTCACCCTATCCATCAGGTTCCTGCAGGAAGCTGGTGGATAGGGTGAGGGAGTCAAAGGCTTAAGTCTTTGCTCTGCTGGCATGATTGACCATGCAGGATGCTGGTAGACAGGGTACTGGGGTCTAAGGGTTAATGTCCAGTCGCAGCCAATTCATCTCCAGTTGGAAATCGTTGACGAATTTAGTGTGACTACGCGTTCTTTCAAAGAAGGCGAGGACCAAACTATAAAAATTCTCAGATAATGCTGACACAGCTAGCAAGTAAACGACTCTGGAATCAGACGGAAGTGTACAGCTCTATGTTTGAAGTTTTCGGTTGAGTGTAGCTCGGTGTGTTATACATGTATGCTGATTCAGCTCTCGTAACTTGACATTAAAGCTACCACTCCGCGTAAGCAAACACTTTCATTATGAATAGGTACGGCTGTTTCTCCGAGCACTTTGAAGTGTACGTCGAGTGCGTGACTGCATAGAACCCGACAAGTTCAATAGGTAAATGCACAATGTGCTGTTTACCTTTCTGCTGTCAACGACAGGTCAGTGAGGGGATTGGGGGTGCTGTGCTACACTTAAACGTCATGTTAACGGACAGCATGTGAGTCATCCATGGTGGCGCAGCAAGTGCAAACTCAACACATTAGTGTCCTGACAGCTCCTGTCATACAGAACAAAAAAATATTAATTAAGATTGAAGTGAGTGAGGTTTTGAATTCTGGACATGACACTGAAAATGTCCACCCACTTCTCACTGATCGTCACCATAGTTTTTTTTTTGTGTGTTTTATTTTGTTTGTTTGTTTAAAAGTAATTTTAAGAGGACTCTTTGAATTTCTGCTGGTAGGGATCAGGAAGAATAACAGAACTTGAACATTAGCAGCTAACAAGATGGCAAACCATTTTAATAATCTTTCATTTCTTTTGTATGAAAATTAATACAGAATGTCCAGATTTTGTGACCTTGAGGAAGAAGAATCGGGTGAAATAAATGTTGATATTACACAAGGACAACGGTTAGACTGTCATAACAGCGAAAGAATATAAATATTATCAGCAGTTCCTATGAAAGTGCTGTGTACAACTTGTGTTGATTTCAGGCATTTTGAAAAAAATCATGGTGACTATGGCTTTGGTACTTTGGTACGATTACTTCTAAAATTGTGTGTTCGTCGCTGCACATTGGTACACACTTTTGACCCGGATTTGGTAAAAATCCACTATGAAACAGTGGAGAAAATTGTGCTAACATATTTTGTACACACACACACACACACACACCACACACACACACACACACACACACACACACACACACACACACACACACACACACATCACTCACTCACTCACTCACTCACTCACTCACACACTTACTCGCTCACTCACTTACACACAAACACTCACTCACTCACTCACAGACTCACTCACACACTCACTCACTCACACACAGACTCACAGACACTTACACACACCTCTCCGGTCTATATCAAAAAAAGGGAGATTACTAAATATGCAGATGGTGATGTAATTGTGGCCTCTTGTTTGTCCTTGTCTTCTTAACATGTTTTCGTAGTTGTGAAATTAAAAACAAATCTGTTTTAGTCTCGTTTTACGTGCGTCTTTCTTTCTGTGTTTTTTTTTTTTTTTCGGTGTGAGAATAAGGCCCTGGACACATACGATCATTTTTGGGTTCTTAGCGAACTTGGATATCTGTACCAGTCTCTTTGCCGTCTTAATGGCTTTGATCTCACTCCCGCACAGTACGGCTCTGCAACACACCACCAACTACAAGTTTATTCAGTCAAAATCCCACTGCTAGGAAGCCCATGAGA
Source organism: Monoplex corrugatus (assembly GCA_030674185.1). Taxonomy (NCBI): domain Eukaryota; kingdom Metazoa; phylum Mollusca; class Gastropoda; order Littorinimorpha; family Ranellidae; genus Monoplex; species Monoplex corrugatus. The sequence continues at coordinate 68,860,294 of JAPXFY010000018.1, forward strand.
GTCAGCAGTGTGAAGCCGCCGTACGGGCACACTCACAGGAGACTCTGCACTGCTGCCGGGTCTCTTCTGGCTGCCTGTTCTGATCCAACTTACCAAGGACACTTCTTGCTAAGCCCACTACTAATGACAGTTATCGCTCTGTCGCGAACCAGATTGAAGGAGAACTTGGTCTCATAACCGGGGAGTCTCTCCTTCAATTTCAAGACTATGAACTTGAAATTGAAGGAGAGACCCCCCGGTTATGAGACCAAGTCATGGCCCTCCAATAACAGCTTCCATAAACCGCTGAACCCAAAGATCCCCAGTCTGAATTTACCTCCGACAAGCAAGCAGTTCATAGAGGAAAACGAAACAGAGGTCACCACGAAATCAGGACACGAAGGGTCACAGAATCTGGGACAGTCCTCACGATGCGATGACGATTTGAATATCATCAGAAGTTTATCTTGATGGTTATATAGAACCGTACTGTCTGTACGGTTGTGAGGCGTGGGCAGTCAGCACGCAAAGTCAGAGCAAAATTAGGCAGCTGAAATGTGGTCTCTTAGAGTGGTTGAGAGTTCCATGGACAGCAAAGAAAACAAACGAGACAGCCTTGAAGGAGGCAGACACAAGAAGATCATTAATAAAAAAGATTAGGAAAGACATGCAACGTTTATAGGACATTTTATGAGGAAAGGGGAATTAAAACACCTCGTCACAACAGGAAAGCTGGAGGGAAACACCAGGTGACCCAGGGGAAAAAAATTGATATTGGACGGACTTGCAGGGTGGCTGAGAACAAAAAGAGTGGGAGATGTACTTGCATCGACAAGGGATAGATTCGAATGGAGGGTCATGATCTCCAACGCCATGCGGCAGGGCACATGATGATGACGATTGACGATTTCTTGATAATGGGGATGCTGATCGTAGGGTAAATAGAGATCCATTCAGGATTGAGACTGCGTTACGGGGGGTACTTTTCACTTACTATCATTACATATCCTGGCGTCAGCCAGGCCCGAGAGGTATGACACCTGCGTGTTGGTCAGGAAATCTAAGCGACGCTCAGTGACGTACGGCAGAGTGGATGACAGGCGATTGTATGGTCCAGTCTTTCCAACGAGCCCATATCACGCTCAGCTTGGGTAGGAGCCAGTTAGGGCCGAAAGATCCCACAACAATTTGTATGGACTGATGGGGGTCCAAACCCATGATCTCCAAATCAGTACAGAAATGGAACATTGTTCATTTTTTTTAAATTCAAGGCAGACATCACCATCATCATCATCATCATCATCATCACCATCGTCGTCGTCGTGTGTCCTGGTGTTCGTCGTCTACATCACCACCATCATCATCACACCACCACCACCATCATCATCGCCATCATCATTATCATCACCATCACTATAATGGTGGTGGTGATGATGATGATGATCACCACCACCATCACCACCACCATCATCATCATCACCATATCATCACCATCACCATCACCACCACCATGACCACCACCATCATCATGGCGATGATGATGATCATCATCATCACCATTACCATCATCATCACTATCACCATCATCATCCCCATCACCATCACCATCCAGCTGCACGTCAGTTGGAGAGGACCAGATCCAGCGCAGACACGGTGTGGTTATCATTGTTGGGGGTGGGTGGGTGGGAACCGTTCTGAAGTAGTTCATCATCTTTATGGCATATTGGCCTGTTTTTCCTTTAACCTCGTCGTGAGAAAAGGAGACTGATCCTGATTCGTTGTTGTGTGTATACGTGCGCGCGCGTGCGTTCCTGCGTGTGTGTATAATTATTATGTATATGTGTGAGAGGGAGGTAGTGAATGACTATGGATGACAAATTATAACACACACACACACACACACACACACACACACACACCATCATCATGACCATCATTGTCGTCGTCGTCGGTTCGTCATCATCATCGTCGTCGTCTCATCATCATCATCATCATCATCATGTGCCTGCCGCTTGGCGTTGGCGATAATGGCCCTCCATACGAATCTGTCTTTTGTCGCTGCAAGAACATCTTCCATTCTTTCTGTCTTTATCCACTCCGCAAATCCGTCGAATATTCTCTCCCTGGGTCTACCTGATGCTGTTTACCCCTCCAGCTTTCCATACACACGCACACCACACACACACACACACACACACACACACACACACACACACACACACACACACACACAACACACACACACACACACAAACACACACACACACATACATACACACATATACACACACGCGCGCGCGCGCGCGTGCGCACACACACACACACACACACACACACACACACACACACACAACACAACACACTCACACACATAAAAACAACACAACACACTCACACGCATACACACACACACTCTCTCTATCTCCACACACACACACACACACACACACACACACACACACACACACACACACACACACACACACACACACACACACACACACACACATCCGTCTAATATCACTTATAGTGAAAAGACGTTAAATCAAAGAACGAACGAACACACACACACACACACACACACACACACACACGCACGCACACACACACACACCACACACACACACACACACACACACACACACACACACACACACACACACACGTGCGATGCGTTTTGGAGCTAGTAAAATTGGTTAAATTCTTTGGTCCTTTAATTAAGGGACTCCCAGTCAGAACAGTTGGAGTGAAATTGTGGAAGGCGGGTTCTTGCTATCTCGGCATCACACGATTATTTCACTTGTGCCAGATTAGAAGACATGTTTTTTGTTACTTGCTGATTTTGTCGCTAGAACGACAAGGTTACAGCAAAATTTTGTTTCATTTTATGTGGGGGTTATCTCTGGCCGTAGAATTCCGTTGACATAACTGTCAAGATCCGCTAAACATTCTATACAAAGTTTCTTTGAAGACAGTGTGTGGCCGCCGAAGTGGGAGATTGTGTTAAATTATAAACGCTCGCCAATAGTATCTTTCATTCTGTGAAATGTACCTGTAATGGTAGGGGTACAGATTAAAAAAGTAAATTGGAAAAAAAAGTGTGTGTGTGTGCGTGTGTGTGTGTGTGTGTTGTGTGTGTGTGTGTGTGTGTGTGTGTGTGTGTGTGTGTGTGTGTGTGTGTGTGTGTGTGTGTGTGTGTGTGTGTGAACCCTAAACCGGGTCGTGGGGGGGGGGGGGAGTGAGGTGATAAGAAAGTCACTACAGGCAAGTCAGCTTTTTGAGGGCGGTCCTGCTCCTTTCCCTCGGCATTTTTTTTTCACTCTTGAACAAGGTTAGGTACTGTAAGTAGTTTCCCAGCCAGCATTCGGGAACCAGCCTCTGCTTCTTCAAGGCCTTGATAATGTAGATACACTATACATTCTAGCTATATACAATATACACTGTATATTTTGGATATATACAGTGTACATTATGTATCTGGATATATACTGGATATGTATTGTGTTTCCTATATATACTAGATATATACTGTGTATATATGTATTCTATATATACATACTACGTACACTGTATATTCTGGATATGTACACTGTACACAATGTATCTGGATATATACGGTGTACACTATATATACTGGGTATATAACGTGTACACTATGTATACTTGATATCTATTGTGTACACTAGTGTACTGGATATATACTGTGTATACTATACATACTGGATATATACTGTGTTACACTTATACATACTGGACATATCTTGTTGTGTGAAACAACAGGAAATAGTGATGCTTCACAAAGCAGGCGACGCTCTACAATCTGGAAACTACAGAACGATAGCACTGATAAGTCACACAAGTAAAGCGCTGCTTAACATAATTTTAAACAGACTCAAAGCAAAGGTTGAAACCGAGCTAGGGGAAGAACTGGTGGGTTTAGTCCTGGAAGAGGAACCGGACACATGCTTTGCATCGTACAGGAACTCATGGAAAAGATCATAGAGACTCAGGAGGAGGAGTACGTCATTTTCATTGACTATAGCAAAGCCTTCGACAATGTCAACCATCAGAAACTGTTTACCATCCCTTCAGACAAGAGCTTTCCAACACCCTCACTGCTCCCATTAAATATGTCTACTAGATCAGAGTGCCAGAATCAGATGGTATAACAAACATACTGAAGTGTTTAACACCAAAAAAGGTGTGCGCCAAAGATGTATCCTGTCACTACATTTTTTCATTACATATACGGAGCAGGTTATGAGGAATTTCCACATGGAAGAATACGGCGTAAAATGGGAGGAAGAAAAATCTGAAACCTCAGGTACGCTGACGACACAACGCTCTGTGCAAACGGTTATCAGGAGGTACAATCCATGATAAATGTCATGAATAAGGTCGTGGAAGAAAAGAACCTTAAACTGAATGCCAAGAAAACCAAAAGTTTACATAATGGCCCGGGTCCCGCCAAATCTATTTACATAGGTCAAATAAAGTAGATGGAAAAAGCCGGTCAGTTCAAATATTTAGGATCGATCAAATCTAACAATGCAGATTGTTTCACCGATATCAATATCAGAATTAAGGGTGTGACAGGGAAATGGATGATAAACCACAAAAATATCTGGAAAGACAAAACGACAATCACAAGGCTAAAAAAATAAGAATAATGAGATGTCTGGTCTGGAAGATTATGACATATATTTAGGAGCTGAAGGATGGACTCTCAAAAAGAAAAACATAAAGAAATAAATTCAATTGAAATGTAAGGTTTTATAGACGGCTCTTAAAGGTGAGCTGGAAAGCAAGAGAAGTGATAAGAGTGTACTCGAGGAGCTGAAAACCCGGAGAGAACTTGTACAGGTCATCCTTAAACAGAAATTGACCTTCGCTGGACATATGTGAAGAAACAAAAAAAATGTCCTCTCATGAAAGATGACATCCAAGGAAAAGCCAAGGGCAAAAGAGGAAGGGAAGACCAGGATAAACTACCTAGGAAACATCAAGGGGTGGACAGGTCGTAGCAGTCCAGAGATTTTCATCCTGGTCGAGGAGAGAGAAACATGGAGGACAGAGAACCGGAGAGCAGTGGGACAGCCAACATCCCAAGGAGTGTTGCTGTAGAATAAAGGAAAAAATATCTATATATGGATATGTACTGGATACATACTGGATACACTATATGTGTAATGGATATATACTTGGATGCTTCTGTTGTGTGTAACACACATGACACACACACTACCCCACACAACACACTACACACACCACACACACACACACACTACACAACACACACATATATATATGATAACTTATATTGGATGTGGTACACTACTATGTGTATACTTGATTTACTAGGAACACCATGTATATGACAGCTGGGATACACTGATATATATACTGGATACACTATATATGGTACATACTGGATACACTATACATATACGGAACATTGTATTAACGGTACTATACATATATGGATATACTAGATATACTATGCATATGGCGAACTGATTATATATTACCGGATATATGCTGGATGCACTATATGTATTGGATGCATACTGGATACACTGCAAATGCATACTGGATGTTCCTCAAAGTGCACGGCTGTGGTACACAAACAGAAGCACCAACAAAGAAAACAAAACAATGTATTTGTGTGATTATGGTTGTACAAAACGATAACAACATTAACAATACAACGAACAGGTATCCTTGTGGCAAAGATTGTTTTGTTGCTGGTGTTAACATCGTAAGAGAAAGTGTGAGCTGGATGATCGTCACAATGTCTTGGCCGTGTTGTTTTGAACGGGTGTGAGGGCAGAAATGCACTACATGCAGAATGCTGGCTGAACACAGACGCCAGCGGCATATTTTTCACTTTCAAGGTGAGCATCAATGCAGTTGCCAACAGCCTCTATCCGAATCTCCCGAACCCCCTCCCCTCCTCCTCCTTCCCCGCCCTTTACTTCGTTCTCACTTCACCACGTTTGATTTATGAAAGAGTAGAAGCCTTGATATACGATGATCATACCACATCAACGCGCTTCCTTACCTGCACGTGTTACTGCTGCACAATTAGCATGATGTCTTGCCTGTGGGGGTGCTGAGGGCTCTTTAGTATCCCCATCTTTTTTTAAATTATATAACAGAAATTGCCTCTTTTCTGTCACTATGTTTCTGCCTTGCTCCTTAGCTTTCTGTTATCTTTTTCTATCATTTTCTGCCTTGCTGGTCCATTCACCTGTATGTTTCAGTAAAGTCTTACTTCTTATCAGCCTTGAAAACTGGATACATAATTATGTTAACTACATTTTTGGTTCTAAGGAAATATGATGTGCAGAAGCAAGTTTACGTAACTTAGCTAAGTTTTCATATATCTTGTAGTGACCTTAATTATGTTTAGATCTGTTATTAGCTTTTTTTTTTAAAACCTCAAGGTGACAAGTTGGTCAACGCCAGGGGGCATATCCTTACATTATGTGCGGGAATGCATTGATATGTGTTCTTAGTTTTCTTTTACGTTTTCTCCAGATCATGGTGTTGCGTACATTTTACGCTTGTTATAGTACTGATATGGTTTTGTTCGGTCGGCTGGGCTTTAAACAACAAAAACAATAACAGTACTGATTCCACACTCGTCATACAATTTGACTCGTAGCCCACCTGAAGGATCGACACCTTGTCGTGGTCGGGGAGCTTTGCTTGCTTCATGGTCATCCAGCTTGCAGAACTTACCCGGCCGTTGCTACACTTACTGGTAAGGCCACCCAAGCCGGACAGGTCGAAGGGCAAGAGGTGTGACAAAGCGCCATGCGCTGGTCCTCCAGGATAGAATTAGGCACATGGTTAACAATCCAGTCCCAGACAAAAGAAAATTCTTCCTGAAACAGCAACAGAAGAAACCGACACTGTTATGTGCGACAGGCTTCCCGAGTCATCGGAAGACAAACGAATGAATACAACTTGCACAAAGAAAGAATAGAAATTAGAGAAAGCAAGCAAGCAAGCATGTGTGTGTCTGTGTGTTGTGTGTGTGTGGTGTGGTGTGGTGTGGTGTGTGTGTGTGTGTGTGTGTGTGTGTGTGTGTGTGTGTGTGTGTGTGTGTGTGTGTGTGTGTGTGTGTGTGTGGTGTGTGATTGGCGCAGAGATACAGTACTCGCGTTCCCATCTGCCCGCACAGGTTTTGCACTGATGTGAATCACGCTCAACGACTGTTATAGCTGCATGCGGCCTACGGACTACGCAGCTTTGATTGGGTACCTGACTTTCTTCAGAGTGAAGGTAAAGCGTCGAGAGAGAGGAAATGGGCACTGCTCTCATAATGCTGGCCCGGAGAAAAATTGAGATTTCCACCGCTTCATTCACTCGGCACCTCGCAATCATTCGACAGGCTTTGTCCTTTTTTTTTTTTAAATCGACTTTAACCGGATTTCAGCTGAACTGTCTCCTTTACCAGGTCAGTACAACTTGTTGAGTACTGTGTGTTTCTTGGACGAATGCAAGTACAACAGAGAAAAAAAAAAGATCAGCTGCCTAATGAACGACTGAATTTCCGGACTTGTATTCTTCGTGCGTTTGTAAATAAGTAATACTCCCACGATGTAGAAACGCAGTCCTCGTTTCGGGTCGACCTGAAACACTTTGCTAAGATCTTGTTTGTTTTTTTACAAGACGAGACTGAAAAGAAGCGATTCAGTGGGGTTTTTTCCCCCTTCGTTATCATTTGCCGTCACCCCTCCCTCTGCCTTCTCTTCCGCGCCAACTTGCTGATGCTGTTCTTACCACTAAGATGTCTGTGGTTCTTTCCGTTCTACCAGACCAGAGAGAGGTGAAAAGATGGGAGGAGGAGGAGGATGGCGTGTGGGGGTCTGGGTGGAATGGAGGGGGGTGGGGATGGGGTAGGGATGGGAAGGGAAGCAAGCAGCCCAGGAAGGAAGGTGGTGGGAGTCTAGACGGGAAAGCTACGGCTGATGTCGGTGTGAGGCTGGCTGCACGTGACCTTACACACTCCCCTGCACCCAGCTTGCTTACAGGTGGCTGCCGCCGCACGTGCCGGTGTCTGCAACTACCGTGAGATCCCTCTCTTTTCCTTGTCTGTGTGAGGACCATCCGTCCGTTCCTCCCAAATCTTGCTGAAAAGAACAGAGACGTTATGTATGTGGCCAGTGAGGGACGGCCAGCTGACGCTTCCGTTTGGTTTGATGGGCGTGCTGAGGGGGAAAAAAACCCACCACCTCAAAACAAGACAAAACAAAACAGGACAAAGCGGTGAAGCCACAGTGATAATCCCTCTTTCTCTGTCATCTTTACGTCCTCTATTTATTCATTCATTTATGGGTGTGACTCGAAAATAAACAATCATCAGTTCGAATGATCATGAGTTTAGTATTGTAGGCTATAGTCCATGAACTATCTTCAATTAGGGTAATTGTGAGTCTGATATTTTAGGCTCTATCTACAACAAATCTCCAGTTTGGATGATTGCGAGTCTAGTATCTTAGGCTGTTCATGTGTCACATTTTGGAAAGGTCTATCAACAAACAGCGGATATCTCTAAAAGTAAAACAACAGCTAGCAAAAGTAAAAACAACAACGTCAGTTCCAGTTCCAAAGAACATTATAGCATTCTTGACTTCAAGTTGGGCTAGACGTGTATTCCAAAATGCACAAGTCCTTATGAAACAATAAACGTAGGTTTTAGTTTGTCTACCAAGAGATGCCACTTTTTTATCTCTCTCTGTCTGTCTCTGCCTCTCTGTCTGTCTCTGCTCTCTCTCTCTCTCTCTCTCTCTCTCTCTCTCTCTCTCTCTCTCTCTCTCTCTATCTATCTATCTATCTATCTACCTCTGTCTGTCTGCTCTGTCTGTCTCTCTCTCTGTGTCTGTCTGTCTCAGAGGTTAGTTTAATTCAGTTATAAAAAAGAGGAGTTTGGTGGCAGAGTATGAATGAGCTTCAAACACAATGCAGGCAAGTAACCTGTGCAGGTGATGATAAAGTGATGACATGCACATCTTTTGTTTCGCCAAACTTTTACTCTCGCCTTCGTTCTCCGGAAACTCTGTTCTTGTACAAACAGTATTATATACAGAGAGCTGATTCAGCACTCTTCTGTCAAGTAAAAGAATCGTGCTAATTGTGTGTTCGTCTGTTTGGCTGTGTTTTCGCATGTCTCTGTGTCTACACATATATCATGTGTCAGCGTGCCATTTAAACTGCCAAACAAACAAGCAGACAAGCGCACAAGCAATCGAAACAAAGAACGACAGCCAGGCAGCCAGCCAGGCATCCAGACAGACGGAAACAGTGTTAAAAATCGGCACGTTTATCAAAGTGTCAGATTTGTTGATTTACGCAAAACATGTTTCTGTGTACGTAAAACTGGAAATTGTTACTTTGGCTTTCAGCCCGTCAACTCAGTTGCTCGAGTGCCACGCTCACAACGCAGGCTTTGTGGATTCAGCCTTCAGGCAGGTCGGGTTTTTGTGGGTTTTTTTTTTCGGGCTGGTTCCTTATTTTTCATTAAAGCCGTGACCTGAAGATCTGCTATCTCAAGTTCAATCTCCGTCTGCATCATTAAAAACTGGCCTGTTCGCTGCCCATCCTTTTGGTGGTGTCAGCTTAATGTTTCACAGTCCTTTCCCCCTCTCCTCATTTCAAGACCTTGCCAGCGTATTAGGTTTTGCGCAGGCTCAGGGAGTCTGCCGGATAATTGCTGTCAGATTTGGGTGGAGCGCATGTGGAATTGTCCGAGTAAGATGAATCCCTGTTAATCATAGTCCAAACTCCAAACTCCAAACTCCAGTCTTGACTGCTGATGGAAACATGTATCGAATCTCATTTAGTGATGTATTGAAATTTATGATCAAACCGACGATGAGTCTGCAAAGTGATATCAATCTAATCTGCTCTCTCTCTCTCGCTGTCTTTCTCTCTCTCACTGTCTTTCTCTCTGTGTGTCTTTCTTTCTCTCCGTCTCTCTCTGTGTCTCTGTCTGTCTGTCTGTCTCTCTCTCTCTCTCTCCCTCTCTCTCTCTCTTGTCTCTCTGTCCCACTGTCCGCTCTTTCCTTCCTTCGGCCATTGATTTTTTTTTACCTGAATGTGACAGATTTATTGAAAAGCTTGAGAGCCGTGTATCAGTGTGGTGTCAGTCTGAATGTCCCCATAACCCAATATAGGTGTCAATGACTCACTCTTCTCTGTGTGTGTGTCAGCCAATTAGACGTTTTTGCACTTAGGAACACAAGGTTTTGAGATCCAGTCATACCCCATAACTCTGCTGCGGTTTTTTTTATCTCCCAAACCTTGAGACTAGTGATCGAATAAAAACACGAAAACACCTTTTTTTTTTAGCTTTCGTAGCTTTCGGAGCTCTGATGCTCCTTCTTCAGCAGGCATGTTTATTTGCTACAGACTAGAAGATTGAAAGCGTTCAAACGAGTTTTTTGATGTTTTTGTTTTTAAGGTTTCCGATTGGGAAGAATGATAGGGCAGACTTAGTCTTAAAGGCTTTGCTTTTCAAAACTTAAGATTTTGAAGAGTGAAAAATGTCCGGGCAAGTTGTTTTTTGTCTGAAAGGCCTTGAGACTTGGAGGAGAATGTGAATGTACTGGTACGTGTTTCTCTGAGTCATTGTCGTCAACCTCATGGTAGTATAGTGCTAGCGGCGACTTGATTTGTGGCACCCACTTATTTTAACCCTTTGACTCCTGCACCTTGTCCACCAGCATACTGCATCGTCAACCATGTCAGCAAAACGAAAGACTTGACTCTTTGACTCCCTCACCCAATGCAGCTGGTGGATAGGGTGAGGGAGTCAAAGAGTCAAGTTTTTGCAATTGGTAGATAGGGTGCGGGGTGGCACCCACTTATTTTAACCCTTTGACTCCTGCATCCTGTCCACCAACATACTGCATCGTCAACCATGCCAGCAAAACAAAAGACTTGACTCTTTGACTCCCTCACCCAATCCAGCTGGTGGATAGGGTGAGGGAGTCAAAGAGTCAAGTTTTTGCAATTGGTAGATAGGGTGCGGGAGTCGAGTCAAAGGGTTAACCTGTGTTATAAGGTGCAAACAACGGTGCAATATCTGCCACCGCTGCAAGGGACTTTCTAGAATATTGTCTCTAAAACTTACCGTGAGACTATGGCAGTTAAAGTGTTCAGACGAGTACATTCATGTGCATGGTGATTTTGGACTCCAAGCAACTGCCGACGTTTGACCATTATTTGCTTTAGCTTGCTTGGAACCGATTTGCTTAAAGCCACAAGGTTTATTTGTCAATGGGGGCATTAAAGACAGTCCAGTTCATGTACCCACAGTCTCAGTGTTGTTGTCGGTGACTCACTGTTCCCTGTCATTGTCAGCTAGCAGGGCTTTGCCTATCCAGAAAGTGCTGAGACCTTGAGGCCCCAGCCAGTGCAACTGTTACTATTTGCTCCAGTTTTCAAGATGAACACCAAAAGAATGAAACCTCTCATCAAGTCTCTGTGTAGAATGCCTCAGACGCACAACAGTTACCATAATCTGTCAAGATCAGAACAAGCGGTTAACTCCCTTCACCTGATATGATTTTACGGCTGTTTTTCTTTAATTGCATTTTAGACTTACAAGGTTAACGGTGAGCGTGGTTTTCAACTGTTGTCTTTTATCTTAACCGGGTTGTCGTTTTTGACGTGGTGTTAGCCCTGATACACGGGTTGTCGTTTTTGACGTGGTGTTAGCCCTGATACACGGGTTGTCGTTTTTGACGTGGTGTTAGCCCTGATACACGGGTTGTCGTTTTTGACGTGGTGTTAGCCCTGATACACGGGTTGTCGTTTTTGACGTGGTGTTAGCCCTGATACACGGGTTGTCGTTTTTGACGTGGTGTTAGCCCTGATACACGGGTTGTCGTTTTTGACGTGGTGTTAGCCCTGATACACGGGTTGTCGTTTTTGACGTGGTGTTAGCCCTGATACACGGGTTGTCGTTTTTGACGTGGTGTTAGCCCTGATACACGGGTTGTCGTTTTTGACGTGGTGTTATCCCTGATATAGCTCTAGTTGTCGGCTGGGCTATATGCAATATGAACTTGAACTTGGTTATCTTCCGTTCGAAAACTGGACTTAACAGGCTGAACAAAAAATCTTTTCAAGAAAAAACAACAACAACAAAAAACAGGAGTTGTGCCCTCTCCTTTGTGTCCTTGTAGAGAGGCAGAGAAAATCACGAATCACATCCCACAGTTCTGCAGGAATCTGCCTGCTGAGGTATATGTGGCCGAAGCCGACCACTTTTAATGAGAAACTGTACGGGTCTGTGGGAAAGTTTGCAGAAAACAGCCGACTTTATCTCGAGAGCTGGTCGCCGGGTATAACGGCAACGAGAAGAAGAAGAAGAAGACTCCACTTTGCCTTTATTTCCCCAAAAAACTTGAGACTGGTAGACTTAATTTCAGGCAACATTTTGTATGAAAGACCTCGCTCTCCAAAACTTTAGACTTTTTCTTACCTTTTAGTATTTTTTTCTTTGTTTGTTTTGTCTCAGCCTATCAGACGGTAGTATGGCGACGGCTAACCTGGTAATACCCACTGAGGTATCATGACACCCACTGAACTAATGACGGAACGTCTGCTAACTTTGCATGCAGGGATAGGGAAGGAGGGGGTCTTGAATAATCGTCACTGCTCTGGCGCTGTCTGAATTAAAGCGATTGTTACTATTCTAGCAATTCCTCCTGATACTCTGAACACAACAAAGTGGATGGAGGAGTGAAAGGGGGGCTTATACAAGTTATAGTGACTTCGAGGTCGAGACATTCTATTTTAAGTTCATGCTTTAGTCCTGTTTTTTTTTTACTGGTCTAACATCTGATCCCAACATATAATATCTTTCAACATACTTCACACACTACAAACACACACAACACACACACACCAAACCACACTCACACACACACTACACACACACACACACACACACACACACACACACACACACACACACACACACACACACACACACACAACACACACACAACCCACACACACACACACACACACTCTTACACACACACCTTTGCTTTTAGGTCGATATGAATGTTATCATTTGTTTAAAGGAAAACTAAACAGTTAAGTAGCGCCCCTGGCAAATAGGACTTGTGTTACGGACTGACAATTAGGAACTGTTTTGATTCGAATCCTGATCAGTCAAAATCATTGCGGATTAATCACCTCCAACCAGCTTTATCCACGTTAATGTGCTATGGCTCTGTAGAAGACGTGGGACCACACAGTGCAGTCTCGTGCATTTTACGGATGCGTCGTAGACAGTTTTGCTCAAATTTCCTAACTGGCACCACAGGTGTCTGTATCTCTCTGACCTGGCTGATGCCTGGATATAGTTATCATGACATTGACAGAAAACTTAGAGTACAGTCCTGTCATGCAGTCTCGATCTAAATGGAATCTCCATAGCATCATCACTGTCACCCCAAATCATCCCAGCATTGTCAAAATTGGCCCGAATACTGTGGTTTTTCATGCAGTGCTCTCATGGTGACCTGTGACGGTTCCCTTTGCCACCTACTGTCTGGAATAAGTTCACGTCCATGTGTTTGGTGTTGGATTTTCGTTGGGAGGGGGGGGGGTGGTGGTGGAAGGGAGGGCTGCTGGTGTGGCCATCTCATGAAAGGGAACATTCAGTCTTCCTGGATTTATGACTAAACGACCATTCTAGAATTAGGCAATAATTCGTCTACAGTGGTTTAATCAGAACTTGTTTTCATCGTGGATCCGTACATTGTTGTATTTTCACAAGGAGACAAAAACATGGACAAACAAAAATAACTTATTGTACTTAATATTCTGACACACAAACTGCACATGTTGACGGATTACTTTTCGAAAACAGATTGTGACATATGAGTGCGGAAAATGTAATGCGTAAGAAAAGAGAGAAGAAGAACAGAAAAACAGAAAGAAAGAAAAGAAAAGTGGATAGACGGAGAGCAGCCACAGAAAACAAAAAGAAAACCTGCAGTAATCTAGATGTGCTCGATGTAACGGAGGTTAAGAATACAGGGGGGTGCAAAAGTAGGTATACAGTAAGTGTCACATCATTATTATAATGCTTGATTCTGCTCTCGATTAAGGAGTGTGTGGAATACCGACGGCAAGCAGTTTGAGTATCTGAGGGATTAAGGCTGTGCTTGTTATTACATGTATATGCAATATTCATTTGTTTGTATAATAAATGCAATGAGTATTGTACGTGTTTTCTTTTTTCATAACTGTATACCTACTTTTGTACCCCCCTGTATTTAGTTGAGTCCGTTTTATTTTACTTGAATTTGCGAAGACAGTGGGACGGCTTTTCTAACATGTTCTTGTTGACGACCACTTCTTGAAACATATGTATGAACAACTTTAAGAGTGATAAGAAACAGTTTCTACTTAACTCCACAAAATGGCCAACAGCAGGGCAGAGACTCCAATGGTGGGTTGCTGCAGGGTGTTTTGATATTGATGGCTGGAAGGGCTTCCTGGCACTGATTCTGTCACGACATGAATCTGGATAAAATGAAGTGCGTGGGGTTTACGCCATTGAGACGGTATCAAAGATACGGTTAAAAACAAAAACAAAAGAAAAATTAGGAGGATGGCAGAAAGGAAAGGAAAAACAAAAAAAGAAGAAGAAAGAGAAGCTCAGTAAAATTATTTGATCTCAAACCCGTGTTCAGAGGAACACGAATTAACATCTGATCTGAATCAGTCTTGCTTGATGTGTATAGGGGTGGCGTGGTGGAAAGAGAGAGAGAGAGAGAGAGAGAGAGAGAGGAGAGAGAGAGAGAGAGGAGAGAGAGAGAGAGAGAGAGAGAGAGAGAGAGAGAGAAACTGATTTGGTTCAATTTTACGTCAGCACCCACCTCAGGCCATATGGCCGACGGGAACAACCGTCCCAGGGAAGCAGGAGAAGGGGGAGTTATCTAATCCTATACCGAAACCACTTAACTTTCATGTTAAGATGAGCAGTAAGAAAATCAGGCTCTAACTAATGTAGTGCATCCCGTGGTTTGAATCCCTAACCATTAGCATATAAATTATGATCCCGACGCTCAGCTAAACAACTGAGCAATTGAGGCTTGCATGCGAGAGAGAGAGAGAGAGAGAGAGAGAGAGAGAGAGAGAGAGAGAGAGAGAGAGAGAGAGAGAGAGAGAGAGAAGAGAGACAGAAAGACGAGAGAAGAAGGCGAGTGGTTGGAGAGTAGGGATGAGATCAGAACTCTAAACACGAAACAAAGCGGTGTTACTTGTGTGTGTGTGTGTGTGTGTGTGTGTGTGTGTGTGTGTGTGTGTGTGTGTGTGTGTGTGTGTGTGTGTGTGTGAGAGAGAGAGAGAGAGAGAGAGGGGAGAGAGAGAGAATCTTTAAGAGAAACATTTAAAGCCGATTCAATTAGTCTGTTCTCTTACCAGAACACATTCTTGTCTTGAAATAGATTTGCCGTACACTGACGAAACGATTGGGAGGAAAAAAAGTCCGATCCAGCTAACGGATTTCTTCTATGTGTAATCACCCTGGAAAATGTTTATCCATTCGTTGAGTATAATTCGCAAATTCAAGGTGGCCTGGAGAGCTCTCTTTTCATCTGTCTGTCTGTCTGTCTGTCTGTGTTTGTCTGTCTCTCTCCCTCTTTGCTTTGATTTCTCCTCCTTGTCCTTCGCTTGAGTGAAATGCAAGAAAAGGGGATCTAATTGTCTCAGAAATGGACGATGTTGGATCTGCATGTGCCCCATGAACGCACATAGTAGTTGAGACTCGGTGGCAGCAAAGGTGCAATTATCTTCTGAGAAGTTGTCAAACTGATGACCACGAAAGGTCATTACTGTCATTTATCGAACATAATTGGTTATGGAGTCGTTATGGGCGAAACCGTTCACTTCAAGTCGCCGAATGCGTTAATGGGTTGTTCTTTGATGTTGTTCGAGTTGTATCGACAAACTCCACAGACTGCATTGTAACTACCGAACCTTTGCTTTCTTCGCTTTGGGTTGGTGGGGGAACATTGGACAGCTTCGTAATGGCTGTTAGCACCAGCGGAATGACAACGTGGACACTCCCTACTACCCTCGAGTCTGCTGTTAATTAGAGACGATCAACGGCTAACGGTAGGCGGTGAGTTACGTTTCTGGCCTGCAGGCTCATCATAAGCAGGTGTCGATAGTAGCACCTGTCGTTGTTGAACATGTCGCTACCATCATCGAGAGTGTATCAGAAGTCGCTGATGTTGTGATGAAAGTCTCTGAAGGGAGGAGGGAGGGGTGCTTTATGAGTTGGTGAACTGTAGCACGGAGAAAGGAGACTGAAAGGAAACGATGGCCATGAAAACGTATTGGTTCTTAGTTCTTTTTTTATTTCTTACCGACCCTGAAATTCTTCACCTGTAGGATATTGACAGCAAACGAGAGAGAGACAGAGACAGAGAGAGACAGAGGCAGACAGAGAGAGAGAGAGAGATACACACACAGGACACAGACAGACAGACAGAGACAAACAGACAGACAGACAGACAGACAGAGCAAAGAGAGAAAGAAGAAAGAGAGAGAGAGAGAGAGAGGAGAGAGAGAGAGAGAGAGAGAGAGAGAGAGAGAGAGAGAGAAATTTAGGACTTTGCCACTGTTTGTTACCTGCCAATATTTCAACACACCTCTTTCCATGTTACAAACATGTGCACGCACGTTCGCACCCTCCCCCCCTCCTCTCTCTGTCTTTCACACACACACACCACGCACACACACACACACGAAGACATAACACGCACGCTATGTATCTATCCGTCTCTCTGTCTTTAAACTAGGACTTAAGGTTATGGAGACAGTGAGAAGATCGTTATGCAAATGTCCTGTTAGAGTTTTATTTTTACGCGAGGTTATATAAGATCATGTAAGATTGAGTCACTCATGTCTTGATTTGTTATTAGTCATTCAGTACAGTGAGTCAGGTACCCCATTCATCAGTCACGGGTGTATCGGGGTGTTGGGGGCTCTTTCAGTACAAATAGCATCCCACCTTCTGCATATTCTGTGCTAGAAATTTCTTCTTTTCGGTCACTCTCTTTGTTTCTGTCTTGTTCCTTTGCTTTCTGTCATTTCTTCCTATTATTTTGTGCCTTGCTGGTCCATTCACCTGTATGTGTTTGATAAAGTTTTACGTACTTCCTCTTAGGATTGATAATTGGGTACATATATTATGTGCATTTTTTTTTGGCTCTAGGGAGGTGAGATATGCGGAAGCAGTTTTAGATAATTTAGACCCGTTTTTATATTTGTTTTGGTGTCTTTAGGTATGCTTAAACTTGTATTCAGGTATGGTTTTTTAAATCCCCTGTGCGATAAATTGGACGGAGTGGTCAACGCCGGGGGCATGTCCTTAGATTGTGTGCACGAATGCATTGATATGTGGAATTAATTTTGTTTTATTTCCTGTTGAAGTTTTGTATGTTTTGAAGCGGTTATAGCCCTGGTATGGCTCTACGTAGTCGGCTGGGCTCTAAACAACAATAACAATAACAATGCTCCCATACCTGGGTGGTACCTTGTCTTTTATGGCGCAGTGATGAGTATCTGGGGAGGTGTCATTCAAGGACGTTCCTCCAGACAGGTGTGTTTTACCCACTCACCCCCTTCCCGAGGAGAATTAATCGGTTCGCTTTTTACAAGATTGAATCGACCATTCTGTGATGAGTCACGCTTGCCAGGACGTTTAGTTTGTTACCTAGTTTACGTGTGTGTGTGTTGGACACATTGATGGGTAACATTAGCTCCACATTGATAGACAACATTGGCTTTTTAACCCTTTAACTCCTGCAACATTGGCTTTTTAACCCTTTAACTCCAGTCCTCCAGTATCCTGCATTGTCAACCATCCAAGCAAAGCAAAAACTTAACCTTTCGATTCCCTCACCCTATCCACCCGCTTCCTGCAGGAGTGAGGGTGTCAAAGGGTTAAGTTTTTGCAGTTGGTGGATAGGGTTCTGGAGCCAAAGGCTCAGAGTGCTTATCATTCAGCAAGTTCTTTTACCCCACATGTATCGTTTACTCGTATTCCATGTTCAAGAATAGAATAAGAAATAACTTACAGCGTTGTACAGGCAGGTACGAGAATAACTTATAGCGTTGTACAGGCAGGTACGAGAATAACTTATAGCGTTGTACAGGCAGGTACGAGAATAACTTATAGCGTTGTACAGGCAGGTACGAGAATAACTTACAGCGTTGTACAGGCAGGTACGAGAATAACTTATAGCGTTGTACAGGCAGGTACGAGTAGTATCAAATATGAGTGTTTAACATTATGGTCGTGATAATGCTAATGACTGGGTTCTTGTAACATGTTAATTTATAGAGTACACTACAAAGGACATTACTCGTTTCACCGAGAGTGTGAGACCAGTAGTTTGAGATTTCAACTACATGGTTGTTGTTGTGTAGCTCACATGATGAAGGCAGGGGGAAACAATTCTAGTAACCTTAGTAGCTCACTGGGTGAAAGCAAGGTGTGGGGGGGGGGGGGAGAAACAACTGTAGTAACCATAGTAGCTCAACCAGTGAAGGCAGAGGGAAAAAACAACTATAGTAACCTTAGTAGCTCACTTGGTGAAGGCAGGGGAAACAACTATAGTAACCTTAGTAGCTCACTTGGTGAAGGCAGGGGAAACAACTATAGTAACCTTAGTAGCTCACTTGGTGAAGTCAGGGGAAACAACTATAGTAACCTTAGTAGCTCACTTGGTGAAAGCAGGGGAAACAACTATAGTAACTTCAGTAGCTCACTTGGTGAAGGCAGGGGAAACAACTATAGTAACCTTAGTAGCTCACTTGGTGAAAACAGGGAAAAACAACTATAGAAACGATAGTAGTTCTCTTGGTTAAAGCAGGGAGAAAAAACTACATAACGTTAGTAGCTCTTTTGGTGAAAGCAGGGGAAAAAACATTACTATAGTAACCTTAATAGCTCACTTGGTGAAAGCAGAGAGAAAAACACAACTATAGTAACCTTAGTAGTTCACTTGGTGAAAGCAGAGAGAAAAACACAACTATAGTAACCTTAGTAGTTCACTTGGTGAAAGCAGAGAGAAAAACACATCTGTAGTAACCTTAGTAGTTCACTTGGTGAAAGCAGGAAGAAAAAGACAACTATAGTAACCTTAGTAGCTCACTTGGTGAAAGCAGGAAGAAAAACACAACTATAGTAACCTTAGTAGCTCACTTGGTGAAAGCAGGGAGAAAAACACATCTGTAGTAACCTTAGTAGTTCACTTGGTGAAAGCAGAGAGAAAAACACATCTGTAGTAACCTTAGTAGTTCACTTGGTGAAAGCAGAGAGAAAAACACATCTGTAGTAACCTTAGTAGTTCACTTGGTGAAAGCAGAGAGAAAAACACATCTGTAGTAACCTTAGTAGTTCACTTGGTGAAAGCAGGGAGAAAAACACATCTGTAGTAACCTTAGTAGTTCACTTGGTGAAAGCAGGGAAAAAACACATCTATAGTAACCTTAGTTGTTCACTTGGTGAAAGCAGGGAGAAAAAACACAACTATAGTAACCTTAGTTGTTCACTTGGTGAAAGCGGGGAGAAAAACACATCTATAGTAACCTTCGTTTATCACCTGGTGAAAGCAGGGAAAAAAACACAACTATAGTAACCTTAGTTGTTCACTTGGTGAAAGCAGGGAAAAAACACAACTATAGTAACCTTAGTTGTTCACTTGGTGAAAGCAGGGAAAAATACACATCTATAGTTACCTTAGTTGTTCACTTGGTGAAAGCAGGGAAAAATACACATCTATAGTTACCTTAGTTGTTCACTTGGTGAAAGCAGGGGAAAATACACATCTATAGTTACCTTAGTAGTTCACGTGGTGAAAGCAGGGAAAAATACACATCTATAGTTACCTTAGTTGTTCACTTGGTGAAAGCAAGAAGAAAAAAGACAACTATAGTAACCTTAATAGCTCACTTGGTGAAAGCAGGAAGAAAAAAGACAACTATAGTAACCTTAATAGCTCATTTGGTGAAAGCAGGAAGAAAAAAGACAACTATAGTAACCTTAATAGCTCATTTGGTGAAAGCATTGGAAAAACACAACTATAGTAACCTTAGTAGTTCACTTGGTGAAAGCAGGGGAAAAACCACAACTACATAACCTTAGTAGTTCACTTAGTGAAAGCAGGAAGAAAAACACAAGAGTAACTTCAGTACCTCACTTGATGAAGGCAGGAGGAAAACAACTATGTCCTTAGTAGCTCACCTGGTGAAGGGAGAGGAAAAGAACTATGTCCTTAGAACCTCACCTGGTGAAGGGAGGAGGAAAACAACTATGTCCTTAGTAGCTCACCTGGTGAAGGTAGGAGGAAAAAAACTATGTCCTTAGTAGCTCACCTGGTGAAGGTAGGAGGAAAACAACTATGTCCTTAGTAGCTCACCTGGTGAAGGGAGGAGGAAAACAACTATGTCCTTAGGGTAAGGCAGGAAAGAAAAACTGTTAATAACCTTAGTAGCTCACCTGGTTGAGACAGCGGGAAAAATCAACTATAGTAGTAACCTAAGCAGCTCACTTCGTGGAGGTAGGCGGAAACCCAACAGCTATAGTAACCTTGGTAGCAAACTTGATGAAGGAGAAGGATGATCATTGGTGTGAACATAATACCATAGTGGTCGGTATGGAGGTGGTGGTGATCACGATGAAGGAAACGACAGGAGGAATGTTGCCACCGCGACCTGTCATTATGTTGTCAATCTCTCTAAGTCGCCTTCTATTCCTGTCACTTGGAAAAGCTATTTTCACGATGATGAAAAATATGACA
>JAPXFY010000018.1:68886124-68888624 GCA_030674185.1 Monoplex corrugatus
TGTCTTGTTCACTATTCTGTTTGTGGAGAAGGTTGTTTTGTTTCCTTACATTAGTGTGTTGGCAGCCTGTTGTAGTCAGACGAAAGAAATGAAGAGAGTCAATCTAGTTTAATAGACATCGTGGCTTTTACGTATTTATTTCTTTTAAGTGAGAACGTTCAGAGAATTGTGCACTGCAATGTTCTGATTGTGCATAGACAAGCAGTGTCCTCAGCAATTAATCATAAAATTTAATATCTGTTTAGCATTATCCTTGCGTATTTGCCTTTATACGATATTTTAGAAACAGGTTACTCAGTGCAAGGAAACGGCTTTGGCGTATAACTGAACAGGAGCTGTATATTTGAGAAATATGGACTACTCTGTAATAAATATTAAACAGGAAGTCTCACAAGTTCACATTTGGGAAAAATAACTATTTTCGATTGCAGGATGTTCAGGAAACTATTTGTTTGTTTGTTTGTTTGAAAACAGTTACTATTTATTCATGTTTTTATTTCTTTCCTTAAGAATTTGTCTTTCATATCATTTTTACTTTACCTTCTTGTAAACTTTGTGTTTTGTTTTTTTCACCTTCGCAAAGAAGGTTTGTAAACGTTATCAGACTTAGTTCATCAGTTAGTCAGTTAACTTATTACAAAATCATCGTCTGAAATGTCAGTCAGGTCTGTCTGTCAAAGCAGTCTGCTGGATTAGGCAGACAGGACTGACACACACTGATACCGCCTCATAAATATTCATTAGTGACCACTTCATTTCCTTCATTGCGCGTCAGGAAAGACGACCCATTTCCGCTAATCGGTGACTTCCTGTTCCGGTCCAAAATGATCGGTTCCTCTGTAGACATAGCTAACAACCCGAATTTGTGAATTTTAGTCAGTAAAATTTTTTATTGAACGAACTGAAATTTGGAGATCTCTCTCTCTCTCTCTCTCTCTTTTCTCTTCTCTTTCTCTCTTCTTCTTCTCTCTCTCTCTTTCTCTTCTCTGTTCTTCTCATTCTTCTGCTGTCCTCTCTCTCTCTCTCTCTCTTCTGTCTCTCTGCACACACGTAGGTATGTATAATGATATAAGATATTGATTTAGGGTATCGTTTTTTACATGGAAGTGATATTATGTCTGTGGTGCAAGTTGCAAATTTAAATAATGTGTCTTCCGAGGAGAATGGCGTGTGAAAACGCATCAAAGGGCAAAAACGTAAACACACACACACACACACACACCACACACACACACCACACGCACCACCACACACACCCCACACACACACACACACACACACAAACACACACACACACACACCACCCCACACACACACACACACACACACTCACAACTACATACACATGAAATAAATACGTGAATATATGGGAGGGAGGGTTATAGGCGAAAGCAACAGGCATCTAAAACAAAATAGAGAGAATGTTCTCTCCCATTTAATGAATGTCTTCTTTGGCATATTTCTCTATTTGTTGTCTGTCTTGTGTCTGTCTGTGTCTCTCTCTGTCTCTTCTCTGTCTCCCTCTCTGTCACTGTCTCCCTGCCTGTCTCTGTCTCTGTCTCGTCTGTTGTCTCTGTCTCTGTCTCTGTCTGTCTGTCTCTCTTCTATCTCTCTCTCTCTCTCTCTGGGGGGATGTCCGTGTGAGACCCACATGGTGATCATGTTTGGTGACTGGGGTAATGGGCGAGATGCCCTCACTGTTGCCTCTGCCATCACTCACTGTCGCTCCACACGTCTCCGTGACTGATCTGATGGTGTTAATAATAGTCTCCATGGGAAATTACTGTTCCCTCCCATTCATCAAATCCACAGGCCACATTTGGTATTGTTGTTATGCGTGGATCGAAAGCGACACGAATTTCTGTGACTGTGGTGTTTCAGAGCCTAAAAGTACATTCACATTGAAGGAGAACATGTATGGAGAAGCAATATGCGTTATCATCTAGTAGTGACATTTATGAAAGGGTAAGAAGTATAAGCATAACCCCCCCCTACACACAACAACAACAACAACAACACAAACACAACACAACAACCACAGTGTCATAAACATACGCTCTTTCTCTCTGTGTCTCTTTTGTTTCTGGTCCTCTGTCTCTCTGTTTTCTCTCCCCTCCCTCACACACAACACACTACACACACACACACACACACACACACACACACACACACACACACACACACACACACACCACTCACTCACCACTCACACACACACACACACCCACAAACACACACAACCACAGTGTCATAAACATACCCCTCTCTCTTTGTCTCTGTCTGTCTTTCTTATGTGTGTGTGTGTGTGTGTGTCTCACACACACTCACACACTCACACACACACACACATACCACACATACACACGACCACACACACACACACCACATCACCACCACACATCACAGTGTCACAAACACACACACACACGCACACACACGCACGGCGCCACACACACACACACACACACACAGTGTACAACCATACACAGGTCACAAATAC
>JAPXFY010000018.1:68893624-68898624 GCA_030674185.1 Monoplex corrugatus
ACCTGGCAAGGTAGAGAGAGAGAGAGAGAGAGAGAGAGAGAGAGAGAGAGAGAGAGAGAGAGAGAGAGCGAGAGAGAGAGAGAGCGAGAGAGAGAGAGAGAGGCACAGGAAAGCTAAAAGCTAACCCCTGGAGTACAATGCATAGAGTCTACATTACATACATACATGCACACGCGCTTGCTATGACACGCACGCGAGTTCACGCACGCACGTGATCGCCGCGCACGCAGTCGCGCTTGTATAGGCGCTGTGCACACTCGTGTACTTTCTGTACACATTCGTGTACTTTCTTACCTCATGAGCGCGCGTACAATACACCCCCCACAAACACACAAACATACACAAGTGCACGCACTTACACTTAACAATCCGCGTACGCAGGCACACACGCATTCTCATACACACACACTCTTATCACACATTTACTGTCTGCCTCTGTCTGTCTGTCTGTCTGTCAGTCTGCATTTCTCTCTCTCTCTCTCTTCTCTCTCTCTCTCTCTCTCTCTCTCTCTAGGGCTGTCTCTGTCTCTCTCATAAGTGTGTAGAACATAGCAAGAACTCTGTCTCTCTGTCTCTGTTTCTGTCTGTCTCTCCTTGTGATGTATGTGTTGCAAGGACAAGCTGTAAGACAGGCGCAAAAGAGCCTAATGTTATTACTATGCTTAACTAATAAAGTGTTTTTAAGTTCGAAATCTCTTTCTGTTTTTGCCTCTGTCTGTCTGTCTGTCTGTCTGTCCGTTTCTCTCTCTCTCTCTCTTTGTCTGTCTGTCTCTCTCTCTGTCTCTATTATGTGTGTAGTAGCAAGGTCCAGCTGTAACATGGTCTAGAACTAATGCTTTCGTTTGATTATGAAGTGTTATGAATTCAAGTTCCTCTCTGTCTGCCTCCTGTGTGTGTGTGTGTGTGTTTGTGTTGTGTGTGTTGTGTGTTGTGTGTGTGTGTGTGTTGTGTGTATGTGTGTGTGTGTGGTGGGTGTGTGCGTGTGTGTGTGTTCGTTCGTTCGTTCTTTGATTAACGTCTGTTCACTATGAGTGATATTAGACGTGTGTGTGTTGTGTGTGTGTGTGTGTGTGTGTGTGTGTGTGTGTGTGTGTGTGTGTGTGTGTGTGTGTGTGTGTGTGTGTGTGTGTGTGTTGTCTGTCTGTCTGTCTGTCTCTCCCTCTTCTCTCTTTATCTCTCTCTTTCTACCCCCCTCTCTCTCTCTGTCCTCTCTGTCTCTTTCTCTCTCTCTTTCTCTCTCTCTGTCCCCCATCTCTCTCTATCTGTCTATCTCACGCACAGTGCAGCCTGTCTTTTCTTGCAACCGGAAGACATTTTTCGAGAAAAATGGCTTGAAATTAAAACAGCTTATATCACGATGTACCGCCACTCAACCAGACAGAGACTGGCCTCTCATTCCGCTAAAAAAACTGCAGCTGAATTGATAAATTGATGAATGAAGAATGAATGAATAAATAAATGAATAAGTAAATAAGTAAAGGAATAAATGAATGAATGAATACATAAATAAATAAATTAGGAAATAAATAATGATATAACGTACACCTGTTGGGCACTTTTTCTTAAAAAGGGGACTCAGAGAGCTTGCACTTTGCAGAAAGCTGGTGGATATGTTGAGGCAGTCAAAGGGTTAATTTTTTTGCAGTATGTGGGTAGGGTGTTGGAATCAGAGGGTTAAAGTGATGGACGTACGAGTCGGTATGCGTGTGTGTATGTGGCTGTGGTGGTGGTGGTGGTGGTGGTGGATTTCTTTTTATGCGCTTAGTTTATTATTGCAACTACCATTGTGCAAGCAGTTGTATTAGGTTAAGTTTCCCTTTGCGAGATGATACAGCATTTGGAATTGAATCTCCTTCGCCAAAAACGTTTATGTCTGATTTAGAGTCCATTGCAAGTGCATGTATAACAACACACGTTTTTTGTGACAAACATAGAAACGTGCCGAAAATGAAGAGTTGTGTTTGATTTGCTTTTCACTTACGGCTGAAATGCAAACAGAGCAAGTTTGAAACGGTCACTAAATGTACAGGCGAAAAAACATGTCGCAAAAGTGAACCCCATCCGCCCCGAACGCCACAAATAATGAGATGATAGGGAAAAAAAACAAAAAACAAAAAAAAACCTGGATAGACGTTATATATTTTAATCTTATAAACCGACTTCCCCTTACCTATCCCCACACAAAAACAAAGAACGCAATACACACCAAACGAAAATTCAATAGAATCAACATATAACTCTCTCTCTCTCTCTCTCTCTCTCTCTCTTTTTCTCTCTCTCTCTCTCTCTCTCTCTCTTCTCTCCTCTCTCTCTCTCTCTCTCTCTCTCTCTCTTCTCTTCTCTGTCTCTCTCTTCTCTCTCTCTCTCTCTCTCTTCTCTTCTCTCTCTCTGTCTCTCTCTCCCTCTCTCTCTCTTCCCCCATCTTCTCCTCCACCCCTACATTGGTTCTATTTGCTATGAAACTTGATAAGGAAAATCACTTTGGAGCAAATTCAAACGCCTAGAATAGTATCTGCACAAAAAACGTTTACGCATCAAGACTGACAGCCCCACTCACAACCTACCTTTAATTAAAAAAAAAAAAAAAAAAAAAAAAGAAAAAAGAAAAAGACGAATAAAGCAAATAGAATACGAGGAGTCCTACATATCAACCTTCGGGTATACCGTTCCGCACACCCCATCCCTTCAAAAGATCAAGGGCCATTAACATGGTTCAAGACAGGAGGAAGTCAGTTGGGTAACGTGAAACAATTACACAGCTGTGCAAGAGTAAACCACACTGCACGCAGCATATGGATCGTCCCGCCCCCCACACCCTTCCAACTCAAAAGACTTATTTATTTACTTACATCTGTATTGTCGTTGGCCTGCAGGAGAGCATCGAAGGTTCCCACTTTTGTCTGTTCTGGGCTTCCCGCTGTTCAGTAGTACCTCAAGGATGTTTTTCAAAAGACGAGAGTAGCTTCCTGAAAGACAATTGCTTATAAGTCACGTATTTTAACTTAACGTAAATTCTCCCTAGAACGATTGTAGTTGAACTCTAGCAAGAGTAAATAATAACGATGATAACAATAATGATAATAACGACAATAATGATAACAATGATAATCGTTATTATTATTGATATGATGATGATGATTGTTGCTGTTGTTGTATTTATGATGATAATGATGTTGATTATTATCATTATATTATTAGTAGTAGTAGTAGTAGTAGTACTGCTATTATTGTTATTGTTTTGTTATTATTATGACGTGCACATTGACTTATTTCGCAAGAGCCCTGAGTGTTTCACAAACGTTCAAGGGATAGAGAATGTGGAGGCGATATCAGCAAACATAATGTCAACCCACACGGCTATGATTAAAGGGACAAACCACGAAACATACTCCGTTAAAGAAACAATAAAAAAAATAATTTATGCTATACTATATAATATATACAGTCACATGTCAGTCACCATTACAATGAAGATTGTGAATGATTGGTGGAAAAAAATCATACGAATGTTAGATTGGAGAAATTTGAAACTGTCACAAAAGATCTAGGAAAAAAACCATGACACAAGACTGACTTCTCTTTCGACTCCCTCTTATTAAGACTTTCTTCTTCTTCTTCTTCTTGTCTTCTTCTTGTTGTCTTTTTCTTCTTCCTTCTCTTCTTGTCTTCTTCTTTTTCTTCTGTCTTCTTCTTCTTGTCTTCTTCTTCTTTCTTTCTTCTTCTTCTTCTTCTTGTCTTCTTCTTCTTCTTCTTCTTCTTCTTCTTCTTCTTCTTCTTTCTTGTCTTCTTCTTCTTCTTCTTCTTTCTTGTCTTCTTCTTCTTCTTCTTCTTCTTCGTCTTCTTCTTCTTCTTCTTCTTTCTTCTTCTTCTTCTTTTTCTTCTTGTCTTCTTCTTCTTCTTTTTCTTCTTTTTTCTTCTTCTTTCTTTTTCTTCTTTTTCTTCTTTCTTCTTTTTCTTCTTTTTCTTTTTCTTTTTCTTTCTTGTCTTCTTCTTGTCTTCTTCTTTTTCTTCTTGTTCTTCTTCTTTCTTTTTCTTTTCTTCTGTCTTCTTCTTTGTCTTTCTTCTTCTTTTTCTTCTTGTTTCTTCTTCTTTTTCTTCTTGTCTTCTTCTTTTCTTCTTTTCTTCTTCTTCTTTTCTTCTTGTTTCTTCTTGTCTTCTTCTTTTTTCTTCTTTGTCTTCTTCTTTTCTTCTTTCTTCTTTTCTTTTCTTCTTTCTTCTGTTTCTTCTTCTTCTTTTTCTTTTCTTGTCTTCTTCTTTGTTCTTCTTTTCTTCTTGTCTTCTTCTTTCTTCTTCTTGTTCTTCTTCTTCTTCTTTTTTTCTTCTTGTCTTCTTTTCTTCTTTCTTCTTCTTGTCTTCTTCTTCTTTTCTCTTCTTGTTCTCTTTCTTCTTTCTTTTTTCTTCTTTTTTTCTTCTTCTTGTCTTCTTCTTCTTTTTCTTCTTTTCTCTTTCTTCTTCTTTTTTTTTTGTCTTCTTCTTTTGTTCTTCTTTCTTCTTTTTCTTTCTTGTTTCTTCTCTTCTTCTCTTCTTTTCTCTCTGTGTCTTCTTGTCTTCTTCTTCTTTGTTTCTTCTTCTTTTTCTTCTTCTTCTTTTCTTCTCTTTGTTTCTCTTCTTTTTCTTGTCTTCTCTTCTTTTTCTTCTTGTCTTCTTCTTCTTCTTTTCTTCTTGTCTTTTTCTTTTGTCTTCTTCTTCTTTTCTTCTTTCTTGTCTTCTTCTTTCTTCTTCTTGTCTTCTTCTTTCTTTTGTTTCTTCTTTTTTTTTGTCTTCTTCTTCTTCTTTTCTTTCTTCTGTCTTCTGTCTTCTTCTTTCTTCTTGCTTCTTTTCTTCTTTCTTCTTCTTCTTTTCTTGTCTTCTTTCTTCTTTCTTTTCTTCTTCTTCTTCTTGTCTTCTTTCTTTTTTCTTCTTGTCTTCTTCTTCTTCTTTTGTCTTCTTCTTCTTTCTTTCTTCTTCTTCTTCTTTGTCTTCTTCTTCTTCTTCTTGATTTCTTCTTTCTTCTTTGCTTT
>JAPXFY010000018.1:68908624-68911124 GCA_030674185.1 Monoplex corrugatus
ACTTTAGTTTCTTTAACGATGTATTATGATCCTAACGATTTAGTTCTATGAGCGTATTTTGTTTTGGTTTCTTTACGAAGGGTTAGTATCCTGATGGTTTAGTTCTGTGAGCGTATTTTGGTTTGGTTTCTTTACGAAGGGTTAGTATCCTGATGGTTTAGTTCTGTGAGCGTATTTTGTTTTGGTTTCTTTACGAAGGATTAGTATCCTGATGGTTTAGTTCTGTGAGCGTATTTTGTTTTGGTTTCTTTACGAAGGGTTAGTATCCTGATGGTTTAGTTCTGTGAGCGTATTTTGTTTTGGTTTCTTTACGAAGGGTTAGTATCCTGATGGTTTAGTTCTGTGAGCGTATTTTGTTTTGGTTTCTTTACGAAGGGTTAGTATCCTAATGGTTTAGTTCTGTGAGCGTATTTTGTTTTGGTTTCTTTACGAAGGATTAGTATCCTGATGGTTTAGTTC
This sequence comes from Monoplex corrugatus, assembly GCA_030674185.1. Classification (NCBI taxonomy): domain Eukaryota; kingdom Metazoa; phylum Mollusca; class Gastropoda; order Littorinimorpha; family Ranellidae; genus Monoplex; species Monoplex corrugatus. The sequence continues at coordinate 68,909,084 of JAPXFY010000018.1, forward strand.
TGTGAGCGTATTTTGTTTTGGTTTCTTTACGAAGGATTAGTATCCTGATGGTTTAGTTCTGTGAGCGTATTTTGTTTTGGTTTCTTTACGAAGGGTTAGTATCCTAATGGTTTAGTTCTGTGAGCGTATTTTGTTTTGGTTTCTTTACGAAGGGTTAGTATCCTGATGGTTTAGTTCTGTGAGCGTATTTTGTTTTGGTTTCTTTACGAAGGGTTAGTATCCTAATGGTTTAGTTCTGTGAGCGTATTTTGTTTTGGTTTCTTTACGAAGGGTTAGTATCCTGATGGTTTAGTTCTGTGAGCGTATTTTGTTTTGGTTTCTTTACGAAGGGTTAGTATCCTGATGGTTTAGTTCTGTGAGCGTATTTTGTTTTGGTTTCTTTACGAAGGATTAGTATCCTAATGATTTAGTTCTGTGAGCGTATTTTGTTTTGGTTTCTTTACGAAGGGTTAGTATCCTGATGGTTTAGTTCTGTGAGCGTATTTTGTTTTGGTTTCTTTACGAAGGATTAGTATCCTAATGGTTTAGTTCGGCAAGAGTATTTTCAACGGTTTCTTTAACGATGGATTATCATCATCATCAAGTGCCCTGCCACATGGCGTTGGCGATCATGGCCTTCCATATGCATCTATCCCTTATTGCCGCAAGCGCATCTTCCACCCTCTCTGTCCTCAGCCACTCTGCAAGTCCGTCCAATATTTTTTCCCTGGGTCTACCTGGTGTTCTCTTTCCCTCCAGTTTTCCTGGTGTGACCAGGTGCTCTAATTCCCCTTTCCTCATAAAATGTCCTATAAATGTTGCTTGTCTTTTCCTAATCTTCCTTATGAATGATCTTCTTGTATCTGCCTCCATCAAGACTGTCTCGTTTGTTTTCTTTTCTGTCCATGGAACTCTCAACATTGTTCTTAGAAACCACATCTCGGCTGCCTCAGTCTTGTTTTGACTTTGCTTGTTGACTGTCCACGCCTCACAACCGTATAACAGTATCGGTTCTATATAACATTCAAGAACTCTCTTCCTGACGTTAACTGATAGGTATTTGTTGGTAAGAATGCTTTTCAAATTGATAGGCATTTGTTGGTAAGAATGCTTTTCATCTTCTTGAACGCTGTTTTAGCTTGGCCGATTCTGCTGGCTATTTCTGATGTGTACCTGCCGTCTGGTGAAATGATCGTTCCCTGATATTTAAACTTATCAACCTGTCTCAAGGTTGTGCCGTTTGCTGTTATTTTGCTTGAGGGGGTTTCTTGTTTTTTACTGATTACCATGACTTCAGTCTTCTTGCTGTTTAGCTCCAACCCCTTACCTCTGCTTTCTATTTCTGTTACATTCACAAGGTGTTTGTAGGTCCCTTTCATTTTCTGCAATTAGCACGGTGTCATCTGCGTAACGAATGTTGTTTATTATTTTTCCTCCAACCTTTAATCCAGGGTATTTGTCATCCGGGTGATTAAGATCTACGAGCGTATTTTCTGTAACGATGGATTGTTATCCTGATGATTTAGTTTGTGAGCGTATTTGGTTTGGTTTATCTAACGAACGGTAATGATGTTGTTCTGCGAGCGTATTCACTTTGGTTTCTTTAAGAAAGAGTATTGCCCTAAATTTCCCAGCTTGTCTCATTGTCTACTTCCCGTTGGTCTATTCTGATTGGCTTTTCTATCATTTGCTTCTTTGAGTTCTTCTTCTTGTTCTGTGTGACTTTTTTATGATAATAAGTGGTGGGAATGTTCCTATGCTTTGTCTGTCCTGTCTGTCTGTCTGTTTCTCTCTTTCTTTCTCTCTCTTCCTCTCTCTCTGTCTCTCTGTCTCTGTCTCTGTTCTCCTCTCTCTCGCTCTCCTCTCTCTTGCTGTCCTCTCTTTCTCTCTCTCTTGCACTCATAGCACGCACGCGCACGGATGCGCGCACAGAACATCTTCCTCTGTGTCAATGTGAAATAAATCATATTTTGCCCATCCTTTCAAAGGAATGTATAACAGATATACAGCCATTCACTTTGCATTGTTACGTTCTGAATTTAATGCTCTTGTGTCTTTGATC
>JAPXFY010000018.1:68921124-68933624 GCA_030674185.1 Monoplex corrugatus
CAGGGGAGCATTGGAGACGATGAATTGGCCATGGGTCGGTGGCTGTGACCCCAGTACAGCACCCTGTCACCTTTCTCTGCCACCCGAGACACGGTAAAGGGCGGTATAGTTGGTGGGGTGGGTGTCATACGGCACACAGACTGTGACAGGAATGACTAGACTTGTCAGGTTTCCTTACTGCAGGTGACATCTGAGTAGTCCCTACACTGACAAAGCGTCTGTCGTTGAAATACATGTATACTCCACTCGTACACTTTGATAATGATCTCATTTAAAAAATTTTTTTTATTAGTTTTAGTTTTTAGAGGAGAGTGCGAAAATACAGTTTTTGTCGACGTTCGTACAGTGATAAGTGTTTTTACTATTTGTTGTTAATTTTTGAAGAGACTGTCCAACCACTTCGTTCGATCTTCCCTCACTTCCAAACCCTTCATCACAGACGCACTCACGTACAAGCTGTTTTGAGATAGTGTCAATAAATCATGATGTATGATCGATGGTAATGAATCACTAGCTCTAAGCTGTTTTGAGCTAGTGCCTATAAATCATAATATATCACTGATTGTAATGAATCACTTGCTGTCTATTGATATCTATACAGAAATTGACTTCGAGTTTGATTAGTTTGAAATACAGTGTGTTCTGTAATTAATCATTTGCTGTCTACTGATATCTATACAAAAATTGACATCGAGTTTGATCAGTTTGAAATATAGTGTGTTCTGTAAATAATCACTAGTTATCTATTGAAATCTGTACAGAAATTGACTTCGAGATTGATCCGTTTGAAATATAGTGTGTTCTGATCTTATGTGCTCTCACGATTTGAACCAACTGAGAATGTTTTATATAGAAAGAGACTGTTATTCGTGGAAAACACAGAACTGCGTGCTTGCATCGCACTGGTAGAAGGTCTAAACGGCTAAAATAGCAGGTTAGCGCTGGTACTAGAGGTACCAAGGAGTCTCTTTTTAGTTTTGAATACAGTCTGCGTAAAGGTTCTAGACTGTAATATGTTGCGTATACTTTGAAATGGCACAAACCTTTGGAAAAAAAAAAGATTAAGTTGAAACCCAATGAAAATCTGCTTTACGGAGCTGAGTAAGGAATGGTGGTGGAAGGGGTGGAAGTGGGGAAGCATGATATTGCGTGTCATCAGAGATCACACTTTAACCTGACCTGAGAAATTTACCTGTGATACAGCGTTGTTTGGTTTCCATTCTGTAAAAAGGTAGCTTGTCCGGACTGCACGCAACATTGTCATATCAACTCATGCACAGTCACAGCCCTTGGTCTGAAAGAAAAGAAAAAAGAAGTGTATTCCATGTCGGAATAGTTTTGGGCTGACTGGTAATTCTTGGCAAGTAATTGCATCATTTAAGAAAAAAACTTGTTAAGGTTAAGAAATAAAGATAGAACGCCATTTCACAGAGAAAGCAGTCTGCTCATCAAGCAATGTTTGTGTCTGTCACATTTTATGTAAGTAATTAGAGGATTTTTTTCCTGCCCAGCACTGACTTACATACTGCCTGTTATGTTTTTGGCATGTAGGGCAGCGACGTAGGTCCTCTCTTCTGTCTGTTCCAGGCCAGCCTTGTATAGAACCCCAAGTGTGTTTCAGGGTCTTAAGGTCTCGTATTGTACGTCACCGGATGTTCTTTAGTCTTTCTGTCTCGCGTCTTCCTTCTTCCTTCTGGTGTCCAGTGAAGAGCAGTCCGGATGGTATTACCCTGCTGTCATCAGAGGATGCGCCCAGTCCATCTCCATCTTCTTTTCATGATGATAGTGATTGCTCTCTTTTGACTGCACTGGGCAAGTCTCGTTGTTTGTTGGAGATGGTGCTGGACTAGATGAATGGCGTGGGTTCTTTGGAAATCTTTGTGCCTCAGGCTGATAGTTTGGTAAGGCCAGAAAACCAGTAACTCAAATAAAAAGAGACCAACAGCTTACCATACCAGTTTCACAACTGTTCTTTGCGTAGAAATGTTCATACGGGCATTTTGCCAGAAGGTGCCATTTGTAATCATCCCCTCATTCTTGATCTTATCATAGATATATTCATACTTTCAATCCAGTGGACTTCCACTCTATCATAGCCTCAGCATCGATGCCTACTTATATTGTTGGATTAAAGCCTTTATACTTCGAAACAGTCTTGAGACAAACTAAAGCTTGTTGCTCCGCAAATAGCATAGTATTTATTTCATATGGCCATAGTTTGCATCTGTTTGTGTATTTACCAAATGGGAGCTTTTTCTCGATTTTCTTTCGTTTTCTGGTTCAGAAAAAGTAAAGTCATATTTCAAAATGTTTTTCTAGTATAAGAAATTTGCCACAAACTGTTTAGCTCTGTTTATGCGAGCCCTATGGCAAGGCAAGGCAGTTACATCACAAAGTTCGACTCTAGTTGCTTGTCTGTCTACGTCCATGCTTTATCGGAATTGTTTTCGAGGGTTGTTCTGAATTTTTGACACTGTGTATATCTACTTCTTTCGGGCCTGGTCAACACCAGGATACATAATGAGAAGAGCCCCATCATTTAGTCTCAAACAATAGATGGAACTCTACAACATCGTCTTCGCCGGCCTCATCGTCTGTAACTGTCACAACATTCTAGGACACGTCTCGATTTCCGTGGTCCTTTGTGTCCTGTTCTCAAGCGGTTAGAATGATTTTTGTTTGTTTGTTTGTTTGTTACTGCCCCTCTCTTCCTCTATATGGAAAGAATAGCTTTATGCTAAAATCTTTTGGGTCAATGGTTTAGGTAGCTGTTATTGGAAAGATTTGTATCTTCGTCGGCCTCTTTACATCTCAGGAGATGATAGTCTGCACCAGGAGGCGTTGTGGTCATGACGTGCACTTTCTGCTGTGGCTGTGCAGGCCGATTCTTGAGTGGCAATCTCTGTCACATCTGCCACATACAAATTGAGTCGCTATTGTCTGGTTTCTGGAACGTTGCTTGCGAAGAGCCCTTTTCTCATCTGCGCTTTCTGCTCTCCTCCTCTCCGCATTCACAACGTCTTGCTGAACGGCTGTCCGCTACGCTGCCCTGTCTTCCGCCAGAGTCTCCCAAGAGCCTGGGTCAATCCCTGAGCTTCTAAGGTCCCTTTTGCTTGCGTCTACAAAGCGTAGATGTGGGCGTCCTGGAGTTCGCTTCCAGTTTGCCAGTTCGCCGTAGAGAACGTCTTTAGGTATGCGCCCATCCTCCATTCGACGCACATGGCCAAGCCAGCGTAGTCGGCGTTGGCTTAGAAGGGCAAAGATGGTCTGTAGGCCCGCACGACGGAGGACCTCTGTGTTGGTCACCTTGTCTTGCCATTGGATGCCGAGGATGCGTCGCAAGCAGCGGAGATGGAAAATGTTGAACCTCTTTTCTTGTATATGTATATATAAATCATACCATTCTGAAAGTGTCTTGTGCGTCAGGAGTAACACTCAGTCTGTGTCCGCCACGAAGCAGATCTTTATTAAAAGCATGACAGCTGGTGTCTAAAATACGTTAGATCTAAAAGAGTCTGACCAGAATATGAATCGGTCAGCAGTAGGCCTACAGTTTCTGTGGCGGGTAACTGACAGAATCTGGAATTGGTAGCTGCTCTCTCTTTCAATCCCTGTCTCCGTCTCTCTCTCTCTCTCTCTGACTCTGTGTGTGTGTGTGTGTGCGTGCGTGCGTGCGTGCGTGCGTGCGTGTGTGTGGTGTGTGTGTGTGGTGTGTGTTGTGTTTCTGTCTCTGTCACTCACTCTCTCTCTCTCTCTCTCTCTCCTCTCTCTCTCTCTCTCTCTCTCTCTCTTCTTGCCCTGAGTAAGAAGTATTCAAAATAAAAGAAATTTTAATCAATTGTGAAAACAATTTCAACTGATGAATTTGGATACAGTAAGTACTCCTTACTGAGGGCTGTCTCAGGGGAGGAGGAGAGGGATGGAGAGAGAGAGAGAGAGAGAAAGAGAGAGGAAAGAAAGAAAGAGAGAGAGAGAGAAGACCCGTCTTTATTTCCAAAAGTAATAGAGGTAAGTGCTACAAATACTTTTTTTGGATCCAGCCTTCTCCCCACAGAGAGAGAGAGAGAGAGAGAGAGAGAGAGAGAGAGAGAGAGAGAGAGAGAAAGAGAGAGAGAGCAGAGCATGGTCATAACTAGTTCGCGTTATTGTAGCCCTTTTTTCCAGGGGGAGCATGGTTCGTTGCAGAACACCGCATTCAGAGAGAATGCTCATATCCAGATAACGCCGTAATGGACGTCAGCGGTCCAAACAGCAACATCCGGAAAGAACAAGAACTCCTTGGACCCGAAAACATTGTAAGCGAAAGTGCGCCGCCATCAGTAATTCGTTTATGAAGGTTGTTGCTGTTGCTCTTGTTCTTTTCGTTCTGTGTGTGTGTGTGTGTGTGTGTGTGTGTGTGTGTGTGTGGTTTTTTTTTTTTTACCCTACCACCCCCCCCCCTTCCACCGGCGCGTGGGCAAGCTGTATGTTAATGCAGTAGTAGGGGGTTACAAGTGCGTGAGGTGGTTGAGAGGGCGCCAAGTATAACCCTCTCGGCCTTGTCCCCCTCTCCCCCTCCCCGCCTTACCAACCTCCTCTGACCATGGCCATGTAATTACTACAGCTCTCCTCAACCAGGTCTTACCACACACGTGCAGCGTGCCTGTCGCTGAGTCACACCACTATTTTGGGTCTTCGTCTTCTTCGTCTTCTTGGCGTGGTTCTGAAGCCCGAAAAGAAAGAAGTAAAGGAAAGAGAGAAAGGAAAAAACAAAACAAAACGAACAAACAAAGCAACGGAAGAATTAAGTAATTACCCAAGACGTGCGCGTGCGCGCGCGCGCCACACACACACACACACACGCGCACGCACGCACGCACGCACGCACACACACATACACACACACACGTACACATGTACACATACACACACCTTCACCATCAACAATAACAATAACAATAACAACCATAACCTCTACACCATGACTTCATCATTTTCGTAACCATGGCGAGCACACACACACGCGCGCGCGGACACACACACACACACGCACACGCACATACAGATGCGCGTATGCAAACTCATGAGCTGTCTGTTCTCGGCTTAGAACAGCTACGAACGCCTGTATTCACAAAACTCCATAAATGTTGAAGATTTTAATATCCGACTATATGTATGTCTGTTCCCGTCTGTTCTGTCTTTTTTGTATCTAGGTTTTTCACTCCTACTCCTCTCTTCTTTCTCTCTCTCTCTCTCTCTCTCTCTCTCTCTCTCTCTCTCTCTCCTCTCTCTTCTCTCACCCTTTCTCATATTCTAAGATCCACATTGCATCGTCAGCAACAGTTTCAAATGAAGGTGTCGGTTGCTAATTCACCAATCTTGTTTTTAGGTTAAAATGAATTCTACGCTTACAGTGAGTGCATGCAGGAGCGTCAGTCTGTTTTTTTCCCCGTTCTTCTCCCCATAAGCTTTCCAAAATTTCGCAGTAAATTGGGTTTGTCTGGCTGGCTGGAAGCTTTGGTCTTTCAACCTTCCTCGCTGATGATGGCTCTAAGAGAGTTGAACAGAGTCGAACTGTCTCTTATTCTTGTCGTGGTCCGGTAGGTTCTTTGGATAGAGCCGTGGACTCAAGATCTGATATCTGTGGTTCAATCCTAGCCGTCAATAATGCAAAAAAAAAATTGGCCTGTTCGCTGTCTATCTTAACCCTTTCACTCCCTCACCCTATCCACCAGCATCCTGCATTGTCAGCCACGACAGCGACGCAAAACCTTAACCCTTTCAATCCCTCACCCTATCCACCAGCTACCTGCAGGAAGCTGGTGGATAGGATGAGGGAGTTAAAGGGTTAAGTTTTTGCAGCTGGTGGATAGGGTGGAGGAGTGAAAGGGTTAATGTTTCCATCATTCCAATGATGTTAGCTAAGTGTTTCATAGGTCCCTTCTCTACATCCCCACCCCTTCCTATTTCAAAAACCTTGCCAGCACATAGGGTTTGTGTAGGCCCTGGAAGTCTGCCAGACTATTGCTGGCAGATTTGGGTGGAGAGCGTATGGATTTGTCCGAGTTGGATGATTATTCCTGAACAAATTCCAAACTCTTTCTTCTCTTCGTCACCTTTTTTCCCAATCTCCTTTAGTGTGGTGTGTGGCCTGGTACTCAAAGCAGTCACCCAGGACCCAAGAAGCCAGGATTCTTCCATTCGTGGTCGGACAGGTTTCCCCCCTCCCCCCCCCCCCCCCAACTTCCCTCTATTGGGCTTTGAGTGGTGGTCTGGTGCTTGTTTTTCTGAGGAAGCGGAAAAACCGAGGTCCCGTGTGCAGCGTACATTTTCCTCACATTAAAGATCCCACGGCAACAGAAGAGATGTCCCAGGCAAAATTCTGTTTAAAGTAATCCACTTTGATAAAGTAAACAAAAAACAAACAAAACAAAAAACAAAAACGTTACACGCTTTCAAGGTAAACGCTTGGGTGGCACCGTACGATGGCGATGTGTTATCCACAAGGAAAGAGCCCTGCATTTCGTACAGAAAAATTCTGTTGGGACAGACAAAAGGGTGGGTGGAAAAGTCCAATCCTTCTTGATTCTTGTTTCTTTTTTGTGCTTGCAAGGACTAATGGAAGGTACATACACGTGCGCGTGCGCGTGTGCGCGCACACACACACACACACAACACGCACGCACACACACACACACACACACACACACACACACACAACACAACACACACACACACACCACACACACACACACACACACACACACACACACAGTATTCACACACACAGTATTCACACACAAACGTACACACGCATACAACATACACGCGCTCGCGAGTCATTCATTCTCCCCCTTCCTCTCACCCATCTCTCTCTCTCTCTCTCCTCCTCCTCCTCCCCCTCTCTCTCTCCTCTCTGTCTCTCTCTGTGTCTTCTTTCTCTTTCTTCTCTTCCTGCCTTTGTCTTTCTCTCTGATAGACACGCGTGTGCGCACACACGCCTACACACACACACACACACACCTTACTTCAGAAGGACACAGATTACACTCTGCCTCTCAAGTTGTATCACACAACTCTCTCTAGACTACTTTATGTAATGTGTGTTTCCATCACTTGACATTGTTTGCCACTTATAAACCCGAGTGCGACAGCTGGATAGGCCCCCTTCAGTCCTCAAGGGCCATAGTAATAAGACCGCTGGGTAGATGTGTCCTTCGTGGGATGTGATTACATAATCATATGAGAGGGAGGTCAGCCATTTTGGACTTCTTCTTTCGTTCATCGCCTACATGGTCGGGCCATACTTTTAATCCTTTGACTCCGGCACCCTGTCCACCAGTTGCAAAAACTTAACCCTTTGACTCCCTCATCCTAGCCAGGAAGCTGGTGGATAAGGTGAGGGAGTCAGTGGGTTAAGGCCAGGAAGCTGGTGGATAGGGTGAGGGAGTCAATGGGTTAAGGCCAGGAAGCTGGTGGATAGGGTGAGGGAATCAGTGGGTTAAGGCCAGGAAGCTGGTGGATAGGGTGAGGGAGTTTGCTTTGCTAGCGTGGTTGACGATGCAGGATGCTCTTGGACAGGGTGCGGGAGTCAAAGGGTTAATGGAGCCATGGACTCAAGGTCTGATATCTTGAATTCAATCCCAGCCGGCAGTATTAAAAACTGGCGTGTTTACTGCCCTTTCAAGACCTTGGCAGCGCATAGCCTTTTGCAGAGGGTCAGAAAATCTGCCAGAAACTGCTGACAGATTTGGTGGAGAGCATATGAAATGGCCGAGTGCGATGAATCCCTCTTGAAATGACTTCGATCTTCAAATTTTAAATCTTTCTTTCGTTTGCTATCTGCCTGATCAAGCCATATCTGGCGATGGATATGACAGAATTTTTTGTTTGTTTGGTTGGTTTTTTCAGTTTCCTGCCAACTGCTTTAAAGCTTTGAAGTCAGAGTTGTTGTCGTCGGCCATGTCTCCTGTCATGCCACTTGACACAGGCGACATGGCTGCAGTATGTGTCAAACTGTCTGGTCCTTTTCACCGCAGGGGGCAAGTTGGTGATGGCGTCAGTTTGAACCTGTGTTTCATGTGGATGTATTTTAACATAAAGAGAGGATATCTACCCTAACCAACCTCTGTGGTCAGGTTCTTGGACGAATTGTTAGCTCGTTCTGCACGCAAAAAGAAGGATTGAAATCAGCAATAATATATGACATGTCAGAGCAGTGCTATTACAGCTATATATCCATTTCATCTGTTGCACTGCATTATATTCAAATGTATGCGTATGGTAATTTATAAGCCGAACGTTCTAGGAAAGATCAGCCGAATTGATGCCAGTGATGGTAACCAGTTTTGCAATGGTTATCATTGAACTTTGTGGGTTTAATACATATATGGATGTACTTACTTTTTATATTTGTAGTTGTCATTATAACCTTCAATCTATACCCCCTACATTTCTATCTAATCATCGACCCATTGAGGCACTACGCTCAACCTTAAACCGAAAGTGAGTCTAGTACAATCCACATCTCCAAGGCACAAGTTAGCTATATGGATATGGAGCACCAGCTGTTGTCCTTGCAGCAGCCCCCCCCCCCCCCCCCATCACCTCCACGACACGGGGAGAGAAAGGCTAGCACCAGTAGAGCTTGGAACCAGTGTCAGACTCCTGCTACACTGCTGTCTACATAGAAACTTCATCCACAAAACAAAAACCACGGTATACCTTTTCCTGACATGATACATTCTGTGATAACAGTTTACAGAGTGACATCCGAAGAACAAAATAAATGTTTGGAAAGCTCAATGCTGGATGATTGTTTTGTAGTCATATTTCAAAACTCTTTACAAATTACTCATATGATAAAAGTAATACATTTACAAATAATTTTACAACTCATCAGAAGCATGGTCACGTTCCTTTTTCACGAGATGATAAGATCGTTTTCCTCGCAAGACAAGATGCCCTGTGGCTGAATCATTAAACTAAACGTTATGTATCATTGGCAAATTAAAAAAAATCAAAGATTGTTTATCATTGCGAAATCAGGGCATACCTTTTCACGCGTTGTGCATTCTCCACTCTTAATCTTTTTGGTGACCTCAGTGTGAATATGACACAGTGACATGCTAAATAAACAGACGATTAGTGCCTGAAGCGGTATTATACGTTTTTTTTTTAGTTAGCAGACACACAAACATCCCTGTCTTGGGGCCATGCCGCATTTTGAAGCAATGATGAGTTTTCTGTCTGCATCGATGTCAGTCTGCCTCTCTTTATAAACACACACACACACACACACACAGACACAGACACATGTACATGTGTGTGTGTGTGTGTGTGTGTGTGTGTGTGTGTGTGTGTGTGTGTGTGTGTGTGTGTGTGTGTGTGTGTGTGTGTGTGTGTATGTATATATATATATATATATATATATATATATATATATATATACATACATACATATATTGCCTACTTTGTTTTCTGTCTGTCTGTCTGTCTCTCTCTCTCTCTCTGTCTCTCTCTCTCTCCCCTCTCCCTCCCTTTGTGCGTGTGTCTGTCTCTCGAATACATACGTGCCCTCGAGTGCACACACACACACACACACACACACACACACACACACACACACACACACACACACACACACACACACACACACACACACTCACACACACATACACACGCAAACACACACACACACGCGCGCGCGCGCGCGCGCAAACACAAACACACACACACACTCTCTCTCTCTCTCTCTAATGCATTTCATTTGCATGCGCTGACGCGCTGTGACCCAATGATTTTCATTACTCCTAAAAAACTTCTCAACTGTGACTTAATTCCATCTTCCATATCACTGAATGGGACAGACATCACCCTCTCCCAAAAAGTTAAGAATCTAGGTGTCACCATCGACAACACTCTTAACTTTCAGCAGCATGTCTCAAACATCTGTCGTGTCTGTTACCTTGAACTTCGTAGAATAGGTTCCATCCGTCATCTCCTTACTCTCGAAGCTACTAAAATATTAGTTTGTGCTTTCGTTCTTTCTCGTCTTGACTATTGTAATTCCCTTCTGTCTGGTTCCCCAAAACAGCTCCTTGACAAACTTCAGAAAGTACAGAACCATGCCGCTCGGCTAGTATTTCGGTCTTCCAAATTTCAGCATGTCTCTCCTCTTCTCCAAGACTTGCATTGGTTACCTGTGTTGAAAAGGATCCAACATAAAATTGCTGTTCAGTGCTTCAGATACTTCGACAATTCTATTCCCTCTTACCTGTCTGAATATCTTCAACTATACGTTCCATCTCGTCATCTTCGTACCTCAGCCGATACCCGCTTATTTCGAATCCCAACTTTTCGAACAAAATCATATGGTGAGCGATCCTTTTCTTTTCAAACCCCTTCCTCATGGAATTCACTTCCCTACCCGCTGAGGCACAAAACAAGTCTTCAGTCATTTAAATCTGGCTTGAAAACGCATCTCTTTCCTCTCTGAAATTTATTAACCTAAAAGAGCTATGCTGTCTGCGCGCTAGCGTGCTTCTGTGTATGTTATTGCTGTGCGCCTATAGATATGTCTCGGGGTGGGAGGAGGATATGTGTGTGTGTGCCAGAGAGTAGGTACTAATATTTGATATTATTAACGGTGTGTATGTGCTTGTGGGATGGAGTGACAGAGGTCCGCCATGTATGATGAAAATTATATTAGGCCTATGTTTCTATGTTCGATGTAATGTGTATTGTACAGTTTGTAAGCGCTTAGGGCTTTCCAGAAAGATTAGGCGCTCTAAATGCCCTTAATAATAATAATAATAATACATCGCTTCTTCAATACGCGCACACACACACACACACACACACACACACACGCGCGCGCGCGCGCGCGCGCGCACACACACACGTACGCACGCACGCACACACATGTATGGTGCAGTGCATACATACTCTAAACTTAATGAAATTGCCTTTAAGCAAGTTGATTCATCTAAAGCCTACCTCCACATTCCCGTCCGTCCAGCCCTCACACCATCCCCACTGGTTTTTCGATTTCCCTTCAAATAAGGGAAATTGTTTCATATCGACCAGATAGACGTGTGTGTGTGTGTGTGTGTGTGTGTGTGTGTGTGTGTGTGTGTGTGTGTGTGTGTGTGTGTGTGTGTGTGTGTGTGTGTGTGTGTGTGTACGTGTGTGTGTGTGTGTTCGAGAGAGAGAGAGAGAAAGAGAGAGAGAGAGAGAGAGAGAGAGAGAGAGAGAGAGAGAGAGAGAGAGAGAGAGAGAGAGGTGTTAGAAAGATTTTCTCTGCTGTTTCTGGACAGATCTCTTCCAAAATTTGTTCGAAGACTTGGGACTGTTGAGGAGTCGCGAATGCGTAAGTTTAGAAGTTAGGTGACAGAAAATCATCATTTTTTGAGGAAGGTACGAGTGTCATCAGCAATCTCTCAGGAACTCCTGACAATACTTACATAGTGTTTTCAGTGCTGTGACTGTCTTTCTTTATCCTCGTTTGACATTAAGATTTATTTCGAGAGGGCACGTCTCCATGCATACGTCAGCGGCGTCACTGAGGCTCTCAGCAGGAAGATCAGGAAGTTGGGAGTCAGTGTCCACGCCAAGCCCACCAACACCATCAGAAGCCAGTTAGTCCACCCCAAAGACAAAACAGACAAATTGGACACATCAGGGATGATATACAAGATAGACTGCCAGGAGTGTGACCATAATTATATTAGCGAAACTGAGCGCAACTTGCACAAAAGATTAAAAGAACACAAACGTGAGTCCTCTCCAGTGGGAGAACATCTGACCCATACCCAACACCACTTTGAAAAGGACAATTTGCAAGTTCTCGACAAAGAAGCAAGATGGTTCCAGAGGGGAGTAAAGTAGGCAGTTTACATCGCCGCAAGGAACCCCACCCTCAACCGTGACCGGGGCCGACACAACCTGCCATCGGTATACTCCTCACTTATTCAGTCGCACTGTCGTGAGTTCGCTCACGGCGGTGCGCACTGAAGCCAGTTCTCAACCCAGCAGTTGCGCTGAAGAAGTCGGCCGGATCGCCGATGAAAGCTACGCAGTAAGTAGCTTTTTCGTAACTGAGAGCCAGGTTCAACCAGGTAGCCATTATAAGATTTATTTCATCCTGATGCTTCTTCAAAGTTACACTGACCTCTGAGACGTACAAAACGTGGATTTGGGTTATAATTGTTGTGTGAAAATGAAGATGGTGAAAATGGCTTGATCATTTTGTTTTGTTTTGATGATGGACAGACGGTGGTTGTGGGGGAGGAGGGGGTGCGAATGAAATTTTAATGTCAGGTGTTACGTAGACTTTGATATTTTACTGAGGTGATCACAGGTGCTGTGTTTATTACACGCGCCAGACGTAGGTCACACGTGTTTATTCGTTTGTATCTGTCACCCAGTTACACCGTCCCTCTCATCTCCTTCCCACTCGCGCACGCACGTACACGCACACATAAACACACACACACACACACACACACACACACACACAC
>JAPXFY010000018.1:68938624-68941124 GCA_030674185.1 Monoplex corrugatus
CTCTGTCTCTGTCTCTATCTGTCTCTGTCTCTCTGTCTCTGTATCTCTTAGTCTCTCTCTCTATCTCTCTGTCTCTCTGTCTCTGTCTCTGTCTCTCTCTCTGTCTCTCTCCTCTCTCTCTTTCAGTCTCTGTATCTGCCTTTATTTCATGCTCTTGTAATACACTTGATCGATTGACATACATATGGAAATATGGAAATGATCTTTTTTTTTCAATTCTTTTCATTATTTCTGTGACGTGGCATGTCTCATTCTTAAATCTGTTTTCATCAGTGCGTTAATGGACGTGTCTTCTTCTCCCCACCCTCCCTCTTCTCTTGGTTGTTCTCAGTGCTTCCCTTACTTCCTTCTTTTTCTTTGGTTCTATGTCTGTAATTGTCTGTAATTCTCTCTCTCATTATCATTTTGAGCTGACGGCTTCAGCCAATGAGTGAGTGAGTGAGTGAGAGAGAGAGAGAGAAGAGACAGAGACAGACAGACAGACAGATAGACAGACAGAGACAGAAACACAGACACACAGGCAGACATGCAGGCAGGCAGACTGACAGAGAGACAGACAGACAGAGATAGAGAGACAGACAGAGATAGAGAGACAGACGACAGATTGACAGAGACAGACAGAGAAAGAGAGACAGAGACAAAGAGACAGAGACGAAGAGAGAGAGAGAGAGAGAGAGAGAGAGGAGAGAGAGAGAGAGAGAGAGAGAGAGAGAGAGAGAGAGAATGCTACTATCCTTGATTAATAAAGTATTTGATCTGAAGTCTGAAGTTCCCCCCCGTTTCGTTCTCTTTCTCTCTCTTTTCTCTCTTCTGTTCTTTCTGTCTTCCCCCTTTCTCTCTGTCCTCTCTTCTTGTTGGTTTGTGTTGTCTTTTGTGTTGTTTTTCTGTCTGTCCCTTCTCTGCTTGTTGTGTGTGTGTGTGTGTGTGTGTGTGTGTGTTGTGGTGTGTGTGCGTGCTTGTGATTTCGGTAGTTTGTGTTGTGGATTATTTGTAGGTTTGTAATAATAATGATGAATTCAACTACTAGCAATATTGTTAAATTATTGTTGTCGTTCTCGTTGTTATTGTTAAGGTTTGACATGTATGTTTATTTACTTCTACCTCTGTCACGCTTTTTGTAAAGTGCATGAGCTGTTGTCGTGTGTGTAAGAGTCAATATATGATCACAACTTATTTTGTGATTTGCCTCCCATTTCATGTGTTACGTTTTTGTTTGTTTTGGTTTTGTTTTCTTGTTTTGTTGAGCTTTGTTTTTATGCTTTTATTTTGTGTTAAGAGTAGCAAGGACTAGCTGTAAGACAGGTCACTTGGGACCGAATGCTACTATCCTTGAGTAATAAAGTATTCTGAAATCTGAAGTCTGAATTCTCTCTCTCTGTCTCTTGTTTGTCTCTCTAAGTCTACCCCTCTCTCTTTGCTCTGTCCTCTCGTTCTCTGTCTCTTGTCTCTGTCTCTCTTTGTCTGTCTCTGTCATCTGTCTGTTCTCATCTCTGTCTGTCTGCTGTCTATCTCTGTCTGTCTGTCTCTCTCTCTCTCTCTCTGTCGTCTGCCTGCCTGCTCTGCCTGTCTGTCTGTCTCTGTTTCTGTCTCTGCCTGCTCTGTCTGTCTTTTCTGTCTTCTCTCTCTCTCATTCACTCACTCATTGGCTGAAGCCATCAGCTCAAAATGATAAGAGAGAGTGAATACTGACTGGGAGTACGTTGGTTCGAATCCTCATTAGTTTAAATATTGAATAATGTAGGAATTTTTGGTACCCATCGGTTCCTGCCCAGAGCTGAGCGTGGCATGGGCTCGTTGGGAGCACTGGGACCACAGAGTCAACGAGTCTCACTCACGTTACGGATGCATTACACATTTACTGATCAGCACCACAAGTGTCTGTATATCTCGAACCTGGTTGACGCAGGATGTATTATGTATTGTAAGGAAAGAGAAATTAGACCTCCTGGTCACAACAGGAAAGCTGGAGGAAAGAGATTACCAGGTTAGACCAGGGAGAAAATATTGGACGGCTTGCAAGGTGGCTGAGGACAGAGAGGGTGGGAGATGTACTTGCAGCGAGAAGGGATAGGTCTAGAGGGCCATGATCGCCAACGCCATGCGGCAGGGCACATGATGATGATGAAGCGTTGAGTATGCCTGTCGCGCAATATTCATTCCAAATTGAATGCCACAGCATCTTAACTTATCTTCTAAATTCTCGGCATCGTAGAATTGTGAGAAAACTCCCGGATTCTGTGGTCCTGCTCTCAGTCGAGGTGCGTCATTTTTGACAGTTTTGGATGTTGTTTTAGAAACCCGTGTGTGCATACATGCATGCGCGTGCTGTGCGCGTGTGTAAAAGTGTACTACTGTGTATCATCATTGTCTGAACATGTATAGTATGGAGTGAATTTTTCTGTACATTCTTTGTGGTAAATTATAAAGCAAACGTTGTTGTTTTGTGTGTTGCAGGTCAGAAATATATACAGAGATCCATCGTTAAGAAATTATATTAATG
>JAPXFY010000018.1:68948624-68953624 GCA_030674185.1 Monoplex corrugatus
AGTGCAGTGAAACACAAGGAAGTCTTGCTGTTTCCCCCCGAAATCTTGTGTATCTGTTCTTCGTTGTGTTTTGTATATGCTTCAGAAAGGCTCTTTGGTCGAACATTTGTGCCTGTCTTGTTTTGTTTTAGCAATTACGTGTTCTGATTCAGTTTGTGTGTTTTACTGGGTCCTATTTGCTTGAATATGGGCAGTCACTTTGACTTGAGAAAGTTGATGTTTCAGGTCTGGCCGAGCTAGGCACTATCTGTGATCCGTTGAGGAGCTGTTCCATCATTGAAGACAATGGTCTCAGCTCCGCCTTCACAATTGCTCACGAACTGGGACATGTGTGAGTACACGCTCTTATATTTATACCTAGAACTGTTCTCTGCCCGTGCCCTGTTTTGATGGCTGTGAGTCGTGAATGCGTGCCAAACGTTTCTCAGGATTAGGGAGGATAAGGTAGCGAGGGGGGGGGGGGGGGGGAGAAGGTAAGAGCCATAGATCAGACAAATGATCCAAGAATAATGAGGTCTCTACGACCTCTCTTCCCATGCAACCTGGTTTGGATGTATTGGACTGCCTTTACCTTTTTTTTTGACTTATTAGAACCAAAAACTTGTGCGTGTTTTGTATTTTATAATTTAATGTTAGTTTCTTCATGTTGCAATCTTTTTTTTTTTCAGTTTCAATTTGCCGTACCTGTGTGATTAATAATTCAGTTTGAAGCTGTCATTACTCTTTCGGTTTGGAAGTTGCCATTAATATTTCAGCTGCAACTTGCTATCACGGCTTTAGATTCAACCGTCACTGCCAGTGTAGCTAGCAGCTCGAGTATATCCAGCTTTCTTACCAAAGGCCTTGACTTAGAGGTTGGAGCAAGTGGGCTGGTAGGCACATCTGCCTGTGATATCTTGAAACAGCTCTCGATTTCTGGGAAGCAGAGTACCAGACCCACAAAGGCAGTGGCAGAAGCAGCTGGGTTTTTTTTTTGGTTAAAGAGGAACAGAAGTGAACTTCATAAGGCTTTTAAATTCCCTTATATGCTGCAGATGTCCGATAGCTAAGTGATAAAGATATCTATCACAGGGGTGACTTGGCTTTTAGACACGGGCCATCCGGATTCAAACTCAGGTGGAAAAAAGGGCGATGGCAGTGATGCCTAATTACCTTAAAGGTGCAGGGGTTGGAACCCAGGAAAATGGTGGCAGCAGAAGGGCAACTAGGTGTCAGACCTGAATGCGTCTGGCCCCCAGTAGTGTAAGTAGTTAGGCCCTAACACTTGCTTGGCGGGGATTTATCTTCTGATGACTTTCTGCTTTCCAGCTGTCCCTAGAGTTGCTTGCTACCGCTACAGGAACTTTCTTGCTCTCGAACTACCAAATTCTTTTTTGATTGCTTGTTTTTTTCCCCACAGGGTTGTCTCCCATGAAGTTTTTGTTTTGTTGACGTTTTTTGTGTCTGTTTGTTCGTACAATTGCAAGGGAGACAATCCTACTTTCTCTCGCTTGGGGGCTGAATAACAGTACCTGCATTCACTCGCATCATCATTTCAGTTTCAGTTTTCTCATTGGAGTAAGATATAATAATTTCAACTTGTCTGAATCTGTAAAATGATGAGTAAATAGCCAGTGGGGTGTGGACTGAGTTTAATTTTTCTTTACACCAATAAAATCCATTATTCACATGTTTGTACTGCATTAGTATGTCGACAGGTACTGTTTATGCTGGTGTCTATATCTGTAATGTATTTAACATGGTAATGTTAATGCTCTAGTCAAGTACAACGAGACTTCCTGGTTTGAATGGTTAAGCGTTATGTAAATGGAATTGTTATTGTTATTACTGTTACTGTCATTTATTATTATGATGATGATGATTATTATTAGTAGTAGTAGTAATAGTAGTAGTAGTAGTAGTATCATCATCATCATCATCGTCCTTCTTCTTTTATTATTATCACTATCATTACCATTATTATTATTAATGTTAATGCTCTAGTTAAGTGCAACGAGATTTCCTTACGTGAATGGTCAGCGTTGTATGAATGGAATTGTTACTATTACTACTGTTACTGTCATTTATTATTATTATTATTATTATTATTTATCATCATTATTATTATCATCATCATCGTCATCATCATTCTTCTTCTTCTTCTTCTTTTTCTTCTTCCTCTTCTTCTTCTTCTTCTTCTTTTTTCTTCTTCTTCCTCTTCTTGTTCTTGTTCTTCTTTTTCTTCTTCCTCTTCTCCTTCTTCTTCTTCTTCTTATTTTAAGACCGAGATGTTGGAAGTCTGTTGCACCTTGTACCGTCTTCTGTACTGAGCTGGTGGGTACAGTATTATTTTGAATATGTACAGTTTCAACTTGCCTCACGACGATGACGAAAACCAGTGCAAGGATTTCCTGGGGTCGGGCAGGGGAGGGAAGCGATTTCACGTCATGGCTCCCACCCTGGATGCCAACTCCAACCCCTGGGACTGGTCATCCTGCAGTGCCCATCTGATGACTGAGTTTATTGAGTAGGTGTTACTGTCAGGGTCTGGCCTGTGGGACTCTTTTTTCTCTCTGTCTCTCTCTGTCAGTCTGTCTGTCTGTCTGTCTCTCTCTGTCTGTCTATATGTCTGTCTGTCTGTGTTTGTCTATCTGTGTCTGTCTGTCTGTCTGTCTCTCTCTCTCTCTCTCTCTCTCCTCTTTCTCTCTCTTTCTCTCGCTTGCTCTCTGTGTCTACTTCGCTCTCTCTCTCTCTCTGTCTTTCTGTCTATCTGTCTGTCTCAGTCTCTCTTTCGCTGTATCTTCTCTCCTCTCTCTCTCTCTTCTCTCTCTCTCTCAGCTGTGTCTCTCTCCCTCTCTCTGCTTTCTCTGTCGCCCTCTCTCAGTCTTTTCCCCCTCCCCTTCTGTGTTTTGCTCTGTCTTGAACATTTTTCCTTTTCTCCTCTCTCTCTCTCTGCCTCTCTCCTTCTCGCTCTCTCTCTGTCTCTCTCTTCCCATTCCCCTCTCTTTGTTTGTCGTCTGTCTATCTGTCTCTACATATGTGTGTATGTTTGTGTGCTTGATTATGATGAGGATCAGAGAGTGTGCGTGCGTGCATGCGTGTGTGTGTAAATGTGTGTGCGTTTGTATGACTATCTATCTGTCTATGCGTATGTGTTTGAATGCGCAAGTATCTATGTGTATATGGTCGCGTGCATACGTGCACTTATATTTACGTGTTCGTAAGCGTGTGTATGTGAATTCTTGCAATTGCAGCGCGCGCCTGCTTGAATAGTTTCAGGTACGCAACTTTTTATTTTTTGTTTGCTTGTTTGTTTGTTTGTCGCCATCACCGTCGTGTGAATGAGCTGTGCTGGATGTGTTGATGGTGACAGGCGGTTGATTGTGCAGTGCAGGTCTAGCGGAGTGCCTGAGGGACCCAGTGAAGGTGGAGTCGTGGAACAACCTGGTGAAGTCCTACCAGAGGCCCGGCTGGCTCTACAGCGCTGACCGTCAGTGTGAATTTGTCTTCGGCACCGGATATGGACTGTGCCCGTACATGGTACTGTCCAGCTTGCTTTGTTCCCTGCTGTTCTTTTTGTCTTTGGTGTTTTGGTGAAGTTATTGCTGTGTGACGTATCTTGAGTGATTTACTGAACACAAATGCAGATGGCTATAATTGGGCAGCAGGCGCGGAGGGGGGGAGCGATATAACTGTATACAGAAAGAACCAGATTTTATCGTGGGGAGCTGTTGTTTATTTGTTTGTTGTTTGTTGTTTGATGTGTGTTTGTTTGTTTGTTTGATTGTTTGTTTGAAATGGGCGGGGAGATACAACTGTGTAATGAATGAATCAGACGTTTTTGTGGGTAATATGTCTTTTGTCTGTCTGTCTGTTTGTTTGTTTGTTTGTTTGTTTTCGCATGTGAACTTCGCTATTGATTTGCTTTTTGTTTATTTGTTTGTCCCTTGATTTCCGTTAATTTTCTCTGAATAAGCGAAGTAATGTGAAAAACGAGTTTTGATACAAAGACCTCATGAAGAACACAATCACATGTACTTTCGATTAAAAAAAATTGCATCTCGACAAAAACTCGATACATCTGAATTTTCTGGATTATGTATCTAATGATGATATAGCATTACACTGAAATACTTGTAGGCTTAAATATGAGTAAGAGGAGAGACTAGTGGAACAGAAAAACAAAATTACTAGAATTATTGGCATGGGGTGGATCATTGACTTGTTGCGATAGAGTGGGTCGTTGTTATGTATGTTGAAGTCCTTTAACGTTTCTTTTTATATTCGCAGTGTACATGTAAATACACCCTTTTTTTCTCTCTCAAACTTGTTTTCATCCATTTTAAAGGACATACACATACATTACTGACAAAACGTATTACAGTAACATCACGATTTAAGCTTCAGCATAGACCTACGTGAAAGTCATCAGTATTTTTTGTTTTGTTTTTACAAAGGACACACACATATTTATGTAATGCATTCGTTTGACAAAGAACATAAACATAAACATACATGGGTAAGCTAAAGGGACAAGAAGTTTTTTAATTTAATGTTGATAAATACGTCAGTTATCACTTATGTCTCGGTTTCCAACAAATGCAAGCCGACAACCATTCTCATCCAGGAACTAGCATTTGGAGTTTGTTCAGAGAGGGATACATTGCACTCGGAGAATTTCATATGGCTCCAACCTCAGCAATTATCAGGCAGACTTCCTCGGTCTGCACAAAACCCCAGCACAGGCAAAATCATGAAATGGGAACGGGAGGTGGGTGGGAGAGGTGGACCTACGAAACAGTAAGCCGACACCACCAGAATGGTGGATATTTTAAAACCCTTTCGCATTTGCACTGCTAGATGTAAAGCTAGCTCCTAGTATTCGCATTTGAATGTAGCACAGCGTCAGTACAAAGTCTTTCAGTTGTGAATGGAAAGTTCCTTGCATCCCAGAATGCTCGTGCTATTTTTAGAACATTAACGCGAGACAGACCAAGATTCTAACCACACGCGCGATAAGA
>JAPXFY010000018.1:68958624-68966124 GCA_030674185.1 Monoplex corrugatus
TACTTATCACATTTAACGTGTGTTTCCTACTTATCACATTGACGTGTGCTTCCTACTTATCACATTTAACGTGTGTTTCCTACTTATCACATTTGACGTGTGCTTCCTACTTATCACATTTAACGTGTGTTTCCTACTTATCACGAATGTATTGAATATTATGTGTACCCATTTAACGTGTATTTCCTACTCATAACGAATATGTTATCCATTAGATATACCCACTTAACGCGCTATTTTTTTCTGTTCGTTACGGTCAATCCATTTTAACGGTCTCTCTTTTAGTACTATTCAGTAGATCTTGTGAGTTATTAATCTTACAAATCAGCAACTGATCTCAATGAGTTTTTAGTGATGATTTTCTCAACAGTAGCAGATCTTTTTTCTTTCTTCTTTTCCCTTAGCTCCATGAAGAGTCAGTGGGGCGCCACACTAAAGAACTGTTGTACAGATTCCTCCAGTTCTGTATGTTTTTTGCCAAAGCATGGGTCTCCGCAAATAGTTTCTCAATCTGTTCCGTAATATTTGTCAGTCCAACGTTTTTTTGTTGTTGTTGTTTGTTTTGTTTTTGTTTTTCTTCCGTTCCCATCTCCCTCCCTTAACAGTGCCCTGGAGGATCGATTAAGATCACACACAGACACAGCACCCCGTACGCACGCACGCACGTACACACGTTTTTCGTGTGGGCATTAGATAGTCTGCCTTCAAAGAATTACTACATCAAGCAAAAAAGGATGAGACGAAAAATATGAAAAAAAACTAGTTGCAGGAAAGTTATCAAATATGCTTTAGATTTGATACGTTAAACAAACAAACAAACAAAAATGACGCAAAAAAAAAAAAAAAGAAAGAAAAAGTCGAAGGAAATTTATCAATTTCTCATCTCCAGCCGGTAGAGAGAAAAAGCTTACCACTCGTTACAACAAAGAATTTGTCAGCTGCTGACGTTTTTGTTTTGTTTGTTTTGTTTTTATTTTGCTTTTTGGCAGACCATGCTTTCTGGTATCTGGCATCAGTAAGTCCTCAGTGACCATAGATCTGCACCGTTTTATTATACCTGATTGTCGTAGAACAGCGACTGTTGTGACAGTGGATACCAAAGCGAAAATGACAGCTAAGTCACACTCAGCATGCGCTTGTATCTGAAAAAGCGCGACGACGTTCTGTGTCCTGTCTTTGCCCGCTTTCCGTGGGAACCCTTTCATCTCTTTACCTTTTGCACCGGGATTAACTCGCCCTCCTAATGATCAGATGGTATCTCCAAAGACATTTGTCATAAATGACATCCTTCTGTGTGTTGTTGCCCCTGGAGTGGCTGCTTCGGATGGCTGTGGCAAAAGATCTTTGAAACGCAGTTGGGGTTAGCCGGGGGATCTAGTGCTTAGTTCAGTTCCACCCCTTTGAACCCGAAGGGTGGTTGGGTCGTCGCTGATGACATCTTGACGAACCCCTGCCTGTGTGCTTTGATCCGGTGTAACCTTCCGCCAGCTGGTGAAGGTCAAGCAGTCCTTGATGTTGTCTTCATCATCTCTTTCTTTTGTTTGCGTTTTCTTACATCCCGCCCCCCTCTCCTTCTCTCTTCTTCGTGCTCTCGACTATGGTTTATACAAAGCCAGATGATTATCTGAAGACCTGGTCCTACTCTGTTATCTCTGTCTTGTCTTGTTGAGATCTCAGCAAGGGACTGAAGGCTCTTCTTTGTTTTCACTGACTCATTAGCTCTGCTGTTAGAGCGTCGTGCTCATGACGCAGAGGTTCTAGGTTCAAACCTTGGGCGCGCCACAGTTTTATCACCATAGGAGGTAGAACTACAGAGACCTTGCCAGTTCATAAGGCTTATGTGCCATGATCGTTTTGGATCGTCTTCATCACATGGCATCAGTGGCGTCAGTGCATATGGAATTCGTTCCGAGATGCGGAAACCTTATCTTGAGAAATTGAAACTGAAACTGAAACTTATTCTTTTTTTTTCTCTAGACTTGTGCATTGGTGATTTGATCTTTGCAAGGCGAGAGATCTTTTGTTCAGAATGCAGTAGATCCTTGGGGTTTTGTCATCGTAAACACAGTAAACACGACCTCGTCAAAGAAATAAAGTGAAATAAAGGGTGGCGCTGTATTGTGGCGACGTGTTTTCCCGAGGGTAACAGCCCGAATTTCACATGGTAAACTCATTGTGACAGTAAAGAAATAAATGCAAAGTGTGGAGAATGTGTGGAAAAATTAGCATATTTTTGTTTTCAAGCTGTCTCAGCCCAGTTTATGAGTTCCAAATGGATGACGTCGTACTACTTATAATATTAAGTATTTTTGTTTGGTTGATTTTTTTCTTCAGATTTTAATTTTGTGTTTTACAATAAACCGGCATCAACATTGAATGTAGTAACGAAAAATGATACAAAGTCAAACACATAGGAGGAGCATTGTGGACATCTGACAACACACAACAACATACAGAAAACATATAACATTCCATACACTGGAAGTTAAGTCTTTTTGTTTTAAGTTTGAAAACAGAGTTCACAAAAACCAGTTCGCAGGCAGAGAAAGAAATTATCACAGAAATCTTGACTGTTTTTTCATAATGATGATGTAGAATCAAAAATAGTTTTGAGTAAATTTCCATACGACAATAGTTTTGAAAGTCGCACTGTATGAATCCAAACGTGTTTGAATTATCTTAACAATATTGCTGTGTTCTGCGGACAGCTGTGCCCTGTATTATCTTGGCAATATTGTAATATTTTGTGGACAGTTGTGCCCTGTATTATGCTAACAGTATTGTTGTATTCTATCAACAGTTGTGCCCTGTATTATCTCAACAATATTGTTGTGTTTTGTGGACACTTGAGTCCTGTATTATCTTAAAAATACTGTTCTATTCTGTGGACAGTTGTACTTTGTATTATATTAACATTATTATTGTATTCTGTGGACAATTGTGCCCTGTAGTATCTTAACAATATTGTTGTATTCTGTGAACAGTTGTGCCCTGTATTATCTCAACAATAGTGTTGTATTGTGTGGACAGCTGTGCCCTGTATTATCTTAACAATATTGTTGTATTTTGTGGACAGCTGTGCCCTGTATTATCTTACCAATATTGTTGTATTCTGTGGACAGCTGTGCCCTGTATTATCTTACCAATATTGTTGTATTCTGTGGACAGCTGTGCCCAGCCGGGAGCCAGGATTTCCGTGTTCAGCAGTGCTCCACGTTCAACGGGAATATTCACCTCAACAGTCTGCCTCCTCACTCCAAATGGGTTCCTAAGTTCTCTGGAAGTAAGACACATTAACAGACCTGTTACTTTTGACAATACAGCTGTATGTATTGCAGTCATTCGCTTTAACTTTGATGTGTTCCAAATCAAAAGGACAGCCGACGTTCAAGCAAATAGGAACCACAAACACACGAAAATAGAACGAATACACGTATTTAATGTGCACACACACACACACACACATGCACGCACGCACGCACGCACGCACGCACGCACACAAACACACACACACACGCACACACACACACACACACAAACACACACACACACACACACTCTCACACTCACTCACACTCATACGCACACATGCATCCACACACACACACACACACACACACAACACACACACACACACACACACACACACACACACACACACACACACACACCCACAAGCGCACACACACACACACACACACACTCTCTCTCTCTCTTTCTCACACACACGTACACACACACACACTCTCTCTCTCTCTCTCTCACTCACACACACACACACACACACCACACACACACACACACACACACACACACCACACACACACACACACACACTCTCTCTCTCTCTCACACACACACAGCACGCAGCACCACACACACACACACACACACGACACACAACATACACACGCACGCACACTCACACACACACAGAGAAACAAAACAAGGGCAAGTTTTCGGTCTACTGGTCTTTATCAAGCGCACACAGAAGACAACCAAGAACAAATACACAAAACTTTGGAGGTAAAAAACAGGAGACTTTCCAAATGTTTCGTTCACCAGGACATTTTCTCCTGCTCAGCGAAACATCGGGTAGTCTTGATACTATTTTTGTTTTGTTTGTTTGTTTTTTTGTTTATTTGTTTGTTTGTTTGTTTGGCCTGGGAGGCCAGGAACGGATAAACAGTTGCTCAAGGAAATAGAAAAATACAGACAAGCATTAGAAAATGCAGACAAGCATTGAGTACAAAAAGACAGCACATTCCGTCCATTGTAGAGAATTTAAGTACTCGGAACGTTTATGTACCGAAGACAGAAAAGCGGACTGAGAAACTGAGACCAGAATCCAAATGGCAAATGCTGTGAGCTGCCAGCTTTCATCCTTTCTAAAACGTTCGAGCATCCTGATGGAAACAAAAACCACGCTGACTTACCAGTCTCCGACCTGGACATTAAACAAAACCTTGGAGAGAAGGATTACAACCCTGTCAGATGTGATACTCAGAAGACCTGTAGGCAAGATCAAAGGAGATGCGAGCCTCAGTAGCTCAGTTGGCTGAGCATCGGGTTCACATGCTAATGATTGTGGGTTCGTATCCTGGGGTACGCTACATTAAAACTGGCGTTCTCATTGTCCCATCTTAACATCATTGTTGTTCTAGTGGTGTCAGTATAGGATTAGATAAGTCCCCCTTCCCCCACTTTCCTGGGATAGTTATCCCCGTCGGCCATATCACCTGAGGTGGGTGCCGACGTAAAACTGAATCAAATGAATCAGTCAA
The DNA here is from genome assembly GCA_030674185.1 of Monoplex corrugatus. Taxonomy (NCBI): domain Eukaryota; kingdom Metazoa; phylum Mollusca; class Gastropoda; order Littorinimorpha; family Ranellidae; genus Monoplex; species Monoplex corrugatus. The sequence continues at coordinate 68,963,409 of JAPXFY010000018.1, forward strand.
CCAAAGGAGATAAGATGAGAAACGAACAGATTTGAGAGATGGTTGGAACAATATCTGTCAACCGTTACACCATACAACAGCGCATCAAAAGGTTCTGGCCACCTGACCAGGATGCCAGACAACCAGCTACACCTTACAACTTACAAGTACAGTACCAGATGCACTGGCTTCACAGCCAGACGAAGACTGCGACGGCGCTGGATAGATGGAGCGGCAGACACACTTCACGTCCACTTCTCCCGTCTAGCTGCAGATCTTCCCTTTCATCTCCCCGTAACATTTCCCAGTACATCTCATCTATCTCATCTATCTCCATCACCGTGGAGGACGGTGGGAGTTCTGCCTTTGTCACGAAGGATCGCCAGGCGACACGGTCTCAGCTCCTGTATATGATGTCATGGAACCCCAGTTTGAAGGCGTCAGCGATGTTGTCCACGAAGGATTTTGCTGGCCTTCCTTGCTTTCTCTTTGCTTCGACTCTCCCCTGCAGGACTGATGTCATCAAGTCGGTTGTTGTGTTTCTGTTCATGTGCCCGATATACTTCAGTTTTCTTTTGCTGATCTCTGGGAGCATTTTACGTTGGACAGCTAATTCCTTTAGCACGCTTCTGTTTTCTGTCCATTTTATTCTGAGAAGACGCCTGTAGAACCACAGTACAAGTAGACGAAAAAGTAAAAAGTAAAGAAAAAAGTGGGGGACAAACTGTGGAAAATAGGCTGCGAAACTTTCTGACCCCACTAGGTGAAACGAGTCACATAATTCTGTAAGCAGTATGGTCAGTCTCCATTTGCTTGATATGACGCACGAACATTTCAGTGAAAACGTTGTATTTAATGCTTTCAGTCCAGCTGAAGGATGCCTGCAAGCTTTACTGTCGGGCGGCCCATAGCACAGCGTACTACCAACTGGCAAAGACAGTGATTGACGGTACCAAGTGCCAGCCCTTCAGTGATGACATCTGCGTCAATGGACAGTGCTGGGTAAGATGGAATATGTGTACATTGACCATGCTTGCCGTAGCCATGCAATCATGTGCACTCATGCATGTTCAAACACACACACGCTCCCTACGTACACACACGCTCGCACTCACACACACGCGCGCGCGCGCGCGGGAACCCCACATACATTCATCATGTAGTACACGGACTTATATACACACATACGTACATGTATGCGCTTGCTCAAGTACGCATACACATGTTATGCATTGCACGTACACTTACACAGACTCATTACACGTCAGCTGCATTTACCCAAAAGGAACATAAAAATACCACCACTAAGTTTTCTTGTTCTGGGCACACTTCATGCGGTCGTTGTGTTGGACACACTGTGGAAGTTAGACGCTTTCTGTTGAAACCGAAGGAATATCTGTAAAGGGAAAGAAGAAGAGAGAAAGAAAAAAAGAAGAAAAAAGTCTCTCTCTCTCTCTCTCTCTTTCTCTCTCGTCTTCTCTTCTTTTCTCTCTCTCTCTCTCTCTTGTTTTTTTCTGTCCTCCATTCTTTGCTCTGCCTGTGTCACTATGTCCACGCTGCTCACTTTGGCTCCCCCGCACACCCTCCGAATCCACCGACACTGAGGTCATCATGAGAATAGGACATGAAGGGCCACAATAAACAAGACAATATGTCACGATGCTCTGATGATAAATGAGAATGGGTGTGACAGTGGTGGTGCTGTGGTGGTCCATTTTGAATTGTGACTGCGTGACAGAGCTGTATGTACTCTGTATGTTTCCTTTCATAACATAACCCAACCTGTCAATACAGGGTCGAGGGATACAGACACCTGCGTTGGTGGTGAGTAATTTTAGCAGCATCTTCAGTGATGCAACCCTTACGTGGATGAGACAGGACAGTGTGTTTCAACTCTTTCCATTGAGTCATGGTATGCTCAGCTCAGGCTAGAAGTCCATCGGAGCTGAAAACTCCCACAATGATTTACTTGGGACTAATTGGGATTCGAACCCCAACCTCTCATTCATCACTCCGTTGCGCTAACTGCTAAGACATAGTGACCAATTTTTAAATATCTGATTCGATAATTGAAGGCGAATCATACTTTCAATACTCACCATTTTGGGTTTGAGGGTGAGTGTGATATAATACAATGACGCCTGTTATTCCTTCAAACCAACTGCACTTATTGTGTCTGCTACAGAAGGTCCTGTGTGTGTTTGTGACTTAAAAGCCAGAGTTTACATTGGTATTGTTTTGTTGGCAAATGCTATACCCATCAATATATTTTGGGCCAGAGAATGTATTATCTGCACGCTCCAGTGTGATGATTTTCATATAGTTTTTGATTCATCGGATGCAGATTGTTTCTCCTCCCCTCTTCCTCCACCAAATCCTAAGTGGTGGTTTGGGTGCTGGACGTTTAGATTTGGTACTAACATTTGGACTGGTGCTAGACGTTTAGATTGGATGCAGACGTTTAGACTGGGTGCTAGACGTTTAGATTTGGTACTAACATTTAGACTGGGTGCTAGACTTTAGATTTGGTACTAGACATTAGACTGGGTGCTAGACGTTTAGATTTGGTACTAGACATTTAGATGGGTGCTAGAACGTTTAGATTTGGTACTGGACATTTAGATGGGTGCTAGAGTTTAGATTTGGTACTGGACTTTAGATGGGTGCTAGACGTTTGATTTGTACTGGACATTAGACTGGTGCTAGACGTTTAGATTTGGTACTAGACATTTAGACT
>JAPXFY010000018.1:68971124-68978624 GCA_030674185.1 Monoplex corrugatus
CTTTGAATGTCCTTTCTTACTTACGACATATAGAAATAACAATCTCAATTTTTCATGTACTGACTCTAGAGATATCCTTTACAACAAAAATAATGATATTATTTCGGTAGTCCAGCTGATTCTCAGATCCCTGTTGGCAGATTGTTATGAAGAGTTAATTAATTGTTGTCTGTTATTAATTGACACTGTTAACTTAATGTTCTGAATTCTTAATTGTAATTGTTCCCATTCCCGTCCCACACCCTCTTTTTTCCATTCTCTCCCTGTGTAGTGTGTGAGTGTGTGTGTGTGTGTGTGTGTGTGTGTGTGTGTGTGTGTGTGTGTGTGTGTGTGTCTAAAATCACCATTGTGAACAGACATTAAATAAAGATTCCATTCCATTCCACTCCCATTTCAAGACCTTGCCAGCGTGTAGGGTTTTACACAGGTTCAGGTAGTCTGCCAGGTAACAGCTGGCAGATGTGGGTGGAGTGCGTACGGAATTGTCCGAGTGTGACGAATCTGTCTTGAACAAACTCCACACTCAGACTGCAGGACACAATTTCATGCCTTCATGTTTATCGACAATTTATCTTGAACATTCAAATAATGGGCAAAAACGCCATTTCTGACATGAAATCACGTTGTGGTTTTACTCGTGTTTGTGTATTGTAAACCAAAAAGAACGCGCATTCAATCAACAAGACAAGACAAGCGCAAATTTTCGGCCAACCGACCTTTGTCAAGCGCGAATGCACGATCACAAACAGACACCAAACAACGGATAATAACAAAAAGACTAAAACTTCCCTGCCGCCTCGTCCAGTGGATAAAAAGGGACCAAAATTGTTTGGTGTCTGTTTGTGATCGTGCATTCGCGCTTGACAAAGGCCGGTTGGTCGAACATTTGCGCTTGTCTTGTCTTGTTGATTGAATACGCGTCCTTTTTGGTTTACTTGTTCTTCTGGTTCCTGTTTGCTTGGACGCGGGCAGTCGCACTTATTTTGGATTTTGTGTATTGTGTTATATTAGAATATATACACTAACGACAAAAAAGTTAAGGATCACTTGCACAAAAATTCATAACTTTCAAATAAGAAAGCAATGCGATTGAAGTTTGGCAAACATTAATCCATGCTTTAGTGATAACGATACACATTGCCTCAATTTCGAGCATCGTTGGGTGTGTACATTTGATCAAAGTGGGTAGTATCGAAATTGATTCCCAAAGTCATTGAAATCACAAGACAGGGCATTCTGATGCTCCCAAAGTTCAGTAAATGCGTGTAACCGCCATGGCTGTTCTGGCATCGACGAAGCGAGTTCCTCATCGTTTGACCAGTTGGTGAAGATTCCATGTGGATAGCCGCCTGCACTCAGCCTGCAGCATTGGTAGAGGTGTTGGGCATCTGGGGTGGGTGGTTGCTCCCACTTTGCGATCCAGTCCATCCTGAGGTTCTCTATCGGGTTGGAGATCGGGACTGCATGCTGGCCACTCCATTCTGTTGACTCCAGCTGCTGCAGGTAAATCGTTGACCACCTTGCCTGGAGGCGCGAGGTTGTCATTCCTGGTTAACAGCCGTCGGTTCCATCTGTGCAGTGTAGGACAGCCAGCGGTTTGAAGGATCTCATCCGGTATTGGAGGCCAGTCAGGTTACCCTGTACATGATACAAGGGTGTTCTGTGGTGAAGGCTGAAGGCCCCCAGACCATTACAGAACCTCCACCAAAGGCCACCTTTTCTTGGACAGTGGTGTCAATAAAGCGTTGCCCTGGACGCCTCCAGACCCTCAGTCGGCCGTCGTTGTGGTTCATGGTGAAGCGTGATTCATCACTGAACAGGACCTGGGACCATTGCTGACGTGTCCACCTCACGTGACGTCTGCAGAAGGCGCGGCGTGCTGCCCTATGGGCTGGAGTTAAGCGTGGCCATACAGCTGGGCGACGAGAACGGAGGTTAAACCCATGAAGGCGGTTCCGTATGGTCTGCTGGCTGATGTTGATGTTAGTAGCCACCCTCAGCTGCCTTCGAATGATGCTGGAAGAGGCTGTTCTTGTCTGCAGGGTTTGTCGTTCAATGAGACGATCTTCACGTGGGTTTGTCTTCTTCGGTCGACCAGATCTGCGTCTTTCATGGACCCTCCCAGTGGCTGTGAAGCGTTGAATCAGTCTGACAATGACCGAGATGGACACCTGAAGTCGCCTGGCCACTTCTCGCTTGGGAACACCATCTTGGAACTATGCAACAGCTCGTCCCCTCTCAAACTCGCTCAATTTTCGTCGTGGAGGCATTGTCAGATCAGGCCTACTACTGGTGGAATGTCTTCTTATAAAGCCAAGCAAGAGACAGCATCTCACACATAAACAGCAGTGCTTGCACGTGCATAATGGTTTTTCCATCTGGCTTGTGCAATGTGTTCAGGCAGAACGGTCCAAAACAAGGTCCTTTTTCGCAAGTTTCCGCTTTTCCGTTTGCGCCAAGCTCAGTAGTAGAGAATCCCGTGCAATTTTCGCACTAACACAACATCGCCCACTTACAGCTGAACAAGAATTCATAACAATTTGGCTGGACTGAGAAATAAATAACAGTAGCGAACTGAGTTTATTACGCACCTGCTTTCTCATAGTGATCCTTAACTTTTTGTGCGTAGCTTATTTACGGTATTATCTTTGAAGAAAAAATATCAATTGATGTAGAGTGATCATTTATTTCTCGCAGCATACGGAAAATAATCCATAAGTCAGGTTGCCACTATGAGAGATAATGTATTTATCACGAGTACGTTCAGGCGATACACCATCATGGCAGAGCACCCGGGTTGTACTGATTTTTGTATACGATTGTCTCGAGTCTTAAACTACCATCTTATCACACTTGCACGATTACAAACGACAACTTTAATTTCACTTTGTTCTTCATTAGATTTTTAAAAAATTTTTCCACTTTTGTCATTTTGTCAGACATTCCAGTACGATACCCTACTTTTTAACACTTACAGCGATTCATCATTTTTATAGCTGTTGTCATTGTTTAGTTTGGTCAAAGACATGAAAGATCTTCTTAGTTCACAATACCAGTCCCTTATGGCCTTGGAAATGATTGCATATAAAGCATCAGCATCATCATTTTTTTATCAATATTATTATTATTATTATGCAAGGCATAGACAGAGAGTCATATCATTACTATTAATATATTCATAATGATGATGATTAACAGTGTTATTATTTTTGTTATTGCAGCCTTGCAGAGCATGGACAGAAAGTACCTGTTGAACGGAGAGTTCATTGTGCGGACAGAGCGGTGGAGGATCAAGGTGAAGTGGGGAGTACTGGAGTACAGCGGGTCTGATGACAGAGTGGAGCGTATCAACTCCACACATGTACTGGGGGAACCTATCAATGTCTATGTAAGTAGGCCACGTCTTCGTTTGTGTGTGTGTGTGGGGGGGGGGGGGGAGGGACATGTTGTTACTGTCAGTATGTAATTAAATGCAGTTCTTATAATATATTACAAAATGTCAATATTTGATCGTAGCTTTATAATGGATACCAAAATATCATCAAGATTTGATTGTAGCTTTATAATGGATACCAAAATATCGTCAGTGTTTGATTGTAGCTTCATAATGGATACCAAAATGTCGTCAGTGTTTGATTGTAGCTTTATAATGGATACCAAAATGTCATCAATATGTGATTGTAGCTTTATAATGGATTCCAAAATGTCATCAAGATTTGATCGTAGCTTTATAATGGATACCAAAATGTCATCAAGATTTGATTGTAGCTTTATAATGGATACCAAAATGTCGTCAGTGTTTGATTGTAGCTTTATAATGGATACCAAAATGTCATCAATATGTGATTGTAGCTTTATAATGGATTCCAAAATGTCATCAAGATTTGATCGTAGCTTTATAATGGATACCAAAATGTCATCAAGATTTGATCGTAGCTTTATAATGGATACCAAAATGTCATCAAGATTTGATTGTAGCTGTATAATGGATACCAAAATGTCATCAAGATTTGATTGTAGCTTTATAATGGATACCAAAATGTCATCAATATTTGATTGTAGCTTTATAATGGATACCAAAATGTCATCAAGATTTGATTGGAGCTTTATAATGGATACCAAAATGTCATCAATATTTGATCGTAGCTTTATAATGGATACCAAAATGTCATCAAGATTTGATTGTAGCTTTATAATGGATACCAAAATGTCATCAATATTTGATTGTAGCTTTATAATGGATACCAAAATGACAAACCAATATTTGATTGTAGCTTTATAATGGATACCAAAATGTCGTCAATATTTGATTGTAGCTTTATAATGGATACCAAAATGTCATCAATATTTGATTGTAGCTTTATAATGGATACCAAAATGTCATCAATATTTGATTGTAGCTTTGTAATGGATACCAAAATGTCATCAAGATTTGATTGGAGCTTTATAATGGATACCAAAATGTCGTCAATATTTGATTGTAGCTTTATAATGGATACCAAAATGCCATCAAGATTTGATTGGAACTTTATAATGGATACCAAAATGTCATCAATATTTGATTGGAGCTTTATAATGGATACCAAAATGTCGTCAGTATTTGATTGTAGCTTTGTAATGGATACCAAAATGTCATCAAGATTTGATTGGAGCTTTATAATGGATATCAAAATATCATCAATATTTGATTGGAGCTTTATAATGGATACCAAAATGTCGTCAATATTTGATCGTAGCTTTATAATGGATACCAAAATGTCATCAATATTTGATCATAGCTTTGTAATGGATACCAAAATGTCGTCAATATTTGATTGGAGCTTTGTAATGGATACCAAAATGTCATCATGATTGTAGCTTTATAATGGATACCAAAATGTCGTCAATATTTGATTGGAGCTTTGTAATGGATACCAAAATGTCATCAAGATTTGATTGGAGCTTTATAATGGATTTTATTATAATGGATACCAAAATGTCATCATGATTGTAGCTTTATAATGGATACCAAAATGTCATCAATATTTGATCGTAGCTTTATAATGGATACCAAAATGTCGTCAATATTTGATTGGAGCTTTGTAATGGATACCAAAATGTCATCAAGATTTGATTGTAGCTTTGTAATGGATACCAAAATGTCATCAAGATTTGATTGGAGCTTTATAATGGATACCAAAATGTCATCAATATTTGATCGTAGCTTTATAATGGATACAAAATGTCATCGATATGTGATTGTAGCTTGTTTGGAGTGTGAATTTAATGTTTCTTTTGTAACAAACTTATCGTAGATCAACGTTCTTTGTATAAAACCAGTGTAAAGTGTTACAACAAAAATATTATGAATCGGGAAGAGGGATCGTAATACTCATTTCAGTGTGGCTGTCTGTGATGTCCTGCAGTGATCTGGTAATGCAGGGTCAGCTGTGATGGGTGGCCTCATGGCAGCTTGGTATCGATGTTCCAGTTTCAGTTTTGGTTTCTCAATGCGACGTCTCCGTGCTCGGAACGAATTCCATGTGCACTAATGTCACAGTTGCCATGCGTATGGTGATCATGGCATAAGCCTTCAAGCCTGCACATAGACCCATAAGCTGGCCAGTTCCTGAGGTCACATCTTACCTATGTTTTACATAGTCTATATTGGGAGATTTTCCCGCTCTCCAAAGTCAGTTTGTTTGCATACATGTTAATGCCCAAACCTCTTTGTGTGAATATGCACACTAAACATCGAATACACACGTTAAAAAACCTGCAAGTCATGTAAATGTCCAGTGGTTTATGGAAACATGAAAACATCAAGCATGCGCTCCCACCGAAGATGGTATACGCAGACTATGCAGCAACGTACTGGCTGCACAGTGTAAACAAAACAACGTGTTTTATACATCTTAGAAAAATTAGAACGCTGTATAATATATATATATATATATATATATATATATATATATATATATATATATATATATATATTGTGTGTGTGTGTGTGTGTGTATATATATATATATATATATATATTATATATATATATATATATATATATTATACACACACATATTATAGATATATATATGTGTATATATATATATTCATATATACATATATGAATATAAGAAACTCTGGGTGGTGGCTGGTCTGTGCAGGTGTTGTTTATGGGCAAACTGTATCCTCCAACATCACCTATTCTTACATCATCTGTGTGCAGGTGTTGTCTGTGGGCAAACTGTATCCCCCAACATCACCTATTCTTACATCATCTGTGTGCAGGTGTTGTCTGTGGGCAAACTGTATCCCCCCAACATCACCTATTCTTACATCATCTGTGTGCAGGTGTTGTCTGTGGGCAAACTGTATCCCCCCAACATCACCTACTCTTACATCATCTGTGTGCAGGTGTTGTTTATGGGCAAACTGTGTCCCCCACCAACATCACCTTCTCTTACATCATCTGTGTGCAGGTGTTGTCTGTGGGCAAACTGTATCCCCCCAACATCACCTTCTCTTACATCATCTGTGTGCAGGTGTTGTCTGTGGGCAAACTGTATCCCCCCAACATCACCTTCTCTTACATCATCTCTGCCGGGGAGAACGTACGCTTCAAGTGGAGCAACATGGGGGCATGGCGCAAGTGTAGCCACATCTGTGGAGGTTAGTTGATTTACTTGCCTTCGTTTCCATTTCTCTGTATTCTGTCTTCAATGAGAAAAAAATGGAGACTGATTATGATCAGCCCTTGACATTTTTGTGCGTGTGTGTAAAAACACAAGTGCATCAGCAGAATCTCTTTGGCCTATTAACAAACGAACTAGTAAACCTATATATGTCTTTTGGTTGGTTGTTGGTTGGTTGGTTGGTTGGTTGGTTTGTTACAACGAATGGAAATATCTGACGGCGCTGGAACATGGTTACACTAGTTAGATGGTTTGATGTATAGACAAAGGTGATTGTGAGTCGTTCGGACTTAGCATTTGTCCAGATATGCATGAATTTGTTTGATGGTCGTGTCACTATGCTGAATGGGCTGTTAAAATTTGTTTTTATTTGATTTTTTTTTTGTCTGGTTGATGATTGTTTTTCTCGATAGTTTGTCCTGTTAATGTTGTGAAGGTTTGTTAGTGTATCTGGTTGTTATTAAAATGTTAGGAAGTAAGAGCTGACCTGTTAATGTTGTGAAGGTTTGTTAGCGTAACTGTTTGTTATTAAAATGTTAGGAAGTAAGAGCTGATCAGTCAGTATAGACTACCCCGTGGGGATGCCGGGGGCTCTTTCAGTATAAATAGTGTCCCCATCTTCTGGAAAGTTTGTGCTAGAAATTTCTCTTTTCTGTCACTCTCTTTGTTTCCTCCCTGTTGTTTTGCTTGCTGTCATTTTTTGCCTTGCTTGTCCATTCCTCTGTATGTGTTCAATAAAGTCTTACGTACTTTCTCTTACTGTCTTAGGATTGATGATTACGTACATGTATTAAGTGCATTTTTGGCTCTAGGGAAATGAAATCCA
>JAPXFY010000018.1:68983624-68986124 GCA_030674185.1 Monoplex corrugatus
ATAATGATAATGCATGTTTTGAAAACGTCAGAAAAACGTGTGAGAGAGAGAGAAAGACATGAAGAAAGGGAGATAGTAAGAAATAAATAGGCAGACAGAACAGAAAGAAACAGACAGGCAGGCAGACAAACAGACAAAACTCTATTGTGAGTCTTAACCCTTTGACTTCTGCGCCCAGTCCACCAGCATGCTGCATTGTCAACCTCAGCAAAAAAACGTAATCCTTCGATTCCCTCGCTCTGTCCACCAGCTTCGTGCTGGAAGCTGGTGGATAGAGTGAGGAAGTCAAAGGGTTAAGTTTTGGCAGTTGGTAGATAGCCAGCGGGAGTCAAAGCTTTAACATAGCTTTAGCTCTACGTCGTTACGCAGTATTATCTGAAGATTTCTTGTCCAGGATAGTATATGTAGTTTCTTTCTTTCCTTTTTTTTCTTTCGGGCATTCTTACTCTTGCTGTTTTGGTAAAAGGTTCAATACCTTGTATTCTCAGTTATGAATGGATATGTTACTTTTCTTCAAAGCTATGGAAGGTAAACCAGAGAGGGAGAAGAGATGGGCACCCCCCCCCCCCTCTCTGATAATTAACGCTGGCCATGAAAAAAGTGAGGTCTTTACCACCTCACTCCTTTACGACCCCAGGGTTAAAGGACAATATTTATTGTTCTAAAACTAAGATTGCTTTATATCGACCAGAGAGAACCGTGTGTGTGTGTGTGTGTGTGTGTGTGTGTGTGTGTGTGTGTGTGTGTGTGTGTGTGTGTGTGTGTGTCTGTGTCTGTGTGTGTGTATGTGTGTCTGTGTGTGTGTGTGTGTGTGTGTGTGTGTGTGTGTGTGTGTCTGTGTGTGTGTGTGTGTGTGTGTGTGTGTGTGTCTGCTACAAAGATGAGTTAGCAAGAGTTTCTCAGCTGTTTCTGTATGGATCTTTACCAGATTTGGGTCAAAGATGTAGACTGTGAAGGAACTGTATATGCTTAAGTTCGGAAGCCATGGCGCTTACGTCAAGTTCACTCAGACAACAAAAAAATCCTAAACTGAGCACTTTTTGAGGAAGTGTGAAGAGCACTTTCTCGGGATTCTTTGACGATATTTATCTTTTCATTGTTCTACCAAGCCTACCATTGTCACCCTTGACGTCAGATCTTTTCTATTTGATGTTTCTTCAAGGTCGCAGTGCTCTTGGGAAGTCAAAAACCTGGATTTTCTGTGATGATGTTTGTATAGAAAGGGAGATTGTTACAGTGGCTTGACCCTCTTGTTTGACCTTGTATTGTACCAGTGTTCAAAAGGTTTCTTTAAGGTCAAAGTGCTTTTGAAAAATACAAAACCTGGATTTGATGTGATGGTGTTTGTACAGAAAAGTAGATTGTTACAATGGCTTGACTCTTTTGTTTGACCTTGTGCTGTACCAGTGTTCAGAAAGCTGCGATGGAGGCCTTCAGGAACGACAAGCGAGGTGTGTGGACGAGGAAGGGGAGGAGCTGTCCGACAGCGACTGTGAAGGCATTGACAAAGTGACCACTGCAGCCTGTAGCACTCAGCCCTGTCCTAGATGGCAGACCGGGGACTGGCTAGCGGTAAGTATTGTTTTTGTGTTGGGGTGAGCATTGAAGACTGATTTGGCTAGCGGTTGTAGCTCTTATATGGCTCTGCTCAGTCGGCTGGGCTTTAAACAACAATAACAGTAACGATAACAGTAACAACCACCTCCCTCTGCTTGATGAAGTGATCACTGACTGGTGTCGGGAGCTTGGGAGGTGGTTGTACAAAGAGTGGCGAGGCATTGGTGCTCTGAGTCCCATCCAGCATCCTCTGGTGTTTCTTGTTGATTTTTAAGTACCTTTGATGTTGAAACATTCCCATCATTTGCAGTGAACGTTCTATAAGCAGTTTGATGGCTATGTGTGCTTTTGATGTTGTAAACATTCCCATTACTTTCAGTAAACATTCTATAAGCAGTTTGATGGTTATATGTGTGCATTTCATGTTGTAAACATTCCCATTACTTGCAGTAAATGTTCTATAAGCAGTTTGTTATATGTGCCTTTGATGTCATAAACATTCCCATTACTTTCAGTAAACGTCCTATAAGCAGTTTGATGGCTATGTGTACATTTAATGTTGTAAACATTCCCATTATCCGCAGTAAACATTCTATAAGCAGTTTGATGGCTATGTGTACATTTCATGTTGTAAACATTCCCATTACTTGCAGTAAACATTCTATAAGCAGTTTGATGGCTATGTGTGCCTTTGATGTTGTAAACATTCCCAGTATCTTCAGTAAACATTCTATAAGCAGTTTGATGGCTATGTGTACATTTGATGTTGTAAACATTCCCATTACTTGCAGTAAACATTCTATAAGCTGTTTGATGGCTATGTGTACAATTGATGTTGTAAACATTCCCATTACTTGCAGTAAACATTCTATAAGCTGTTTGATGGCTATGTGTGCATTTGATGTTGTAAACGTTCCCATTACTTGCAGTAAACATTCTATAA
>JAPXFY010000018.1:68991124-68993624 GCA_030674185.1 Monoplex corrugatus
TGCCTGTCTTTTTTTGTTACATCAAATACAAGTTCTGAACGTATTTGATTGTTTTTCGTATTCCATGGTGTTTCTTTTCTTTTTTCAGTGTTCAGAGACATGTGGTCAAGGCACCAAACACCGGTTTGTCAGCTGTATGGCCTACAACGGTCAGTCCATCAACAGTTCCTTCTGTGCCCACCTCCCTCGTCCTGCCAGTGTTCAGCCCTGTATGATCAAACCCTGTGGGGACTGGCGCTCAGGGGACTGGAGTGACGTAAGTTGGGTTTTTTAAAGGGTTTTTTTTGGTGTGTGTTAGTGTTAATCATTCTTGTAGAACACTATTCTCCGAACTCGTTTAGACTCACTATACATTACACATGATCAGGCTTTTCACTGTACCACGGACAACTGGGGCTGTTAACCCTTTGACACCTGCACCCTGTGCACCTGCATCCTTCATTGTCAACCATGTTAACAAAGCAAAAACTTAACCCTCTTACTCCCTCACCCTATCCACTAACTTTCTGCAGAAAGCTGGTAGATAGGATGAGGGAATCAGAGGGTTACATTTTCGCAGTTGGTGGCTAGGGTGTGGGAGTCAAAGGGTTAAGCGAGCTAACTACGTTCCATTAACCAGAAGAACAAGAAAACCAATGTAAGCGCGTCTCCAACGAGACAAAACAAAACAAGCGCAAATTTTCGGCCAACTAGCCTTTGTCAAGCGCGAACGCACGGTCACAGACAAATCACAGACACCAAACAATGGATAATAAAAACGGGACTAAAAACTTCCCTGCCGCCTCGACCAGTGGGTAAGAGATGGAATTATTCCATTATTCCGTTGCACGGGGTGTAATTTTGATGACATCCATGCTTGGTGTTTTCATTTTTACATAAGCCAGGTATTGACGTGACTTACAGAATCTTTAGCGTGCACATATTTGCTATTTTGCATGCGTGTACACATCGAGGGAGTTTAGGCGCTGGCAGGTCTGCGCACATGTTGACCTGGGTGATCAAAAAAATTTCGTCCTTTGTCCTCCAGGTAATGTATCCTAGGCGGATCGAACCCAGTACCTTCCGATTGGAAGTCTGACGTTTACCCACTTGACTAACGTGCCTCTCTGTGGTCTGTCTGTCCGTCTGTCGGGGTTTTAATGGTGAAAAGAAAAAAAATTATCTACTTTGTTCTGTAATATCATATATCTGTAGTTCAGGATTTTGATGTTAAAAAGGAAAAATCATCTACTTTGTTCTGTAATATCTCTGTCAGGATTTTGACGGTGAAAAGAAAAAAAATGGTCTACTTTATTCTGTAATATATCTGTCAGGATTTTGACGGTGAAAAGGAAAATTATCTACTTTGTTCTGTAACATGTCTGTGCCTCATGATTTTGAGGATGAAAAGGAAAATTATCTTCTTTATTCTGTAACGTATCTGTGCCTCAGGATTTCGATGGTGAAAAGGAAAATTATCTACTTTGTTCCGTAACATGTCTGTGCCTCAGAAATTTTGATGGTGAAAAGGAAAAACGATCTGCGTTGTTCTGTAATTATCTTTCAGGATTTTGAGGGTGAAAAGGAAAATTATGTACTTTGTTCTGTAATATATCTGTGAGGATTTTGACGGTGAAAAGGAAAATCACGTACTTTGTTCTGTAATACATCTGTCAGGATTTTGACGGTGAAAAGGAAAAACGATCTACTTTGTTCTGTAATATCTCTGTCAGGATTTTGACGGTGAAAAGGAAAATTATCTACTTTGTTCTGTAACGTATCTGGTTCTCAGGATTTTAATGATGAAAAGGAAAAGCGACCTACTTTTTCTGTAATCTACCTGTCAGGATTCTAATGGTGAAAAGGGAAAACGATCTCGTTTGTTATGTAATATATTTGTCTGTCGGGGTTTTACTATGGTAGTGATAATGATGATACAATCATTCAGTAGTACATCCATCTGTTAGGACTTATTTGGTCTGTCTTCTGTCTGTTGGCTCGTATGTCTGTAGATTCCAGTGTGTCAGGAAGGCTTCTTTGTTTTAGGTTGAGTATTTACTTAATCGATGTGTAGCCCACTGGTTAAGCACTTGCCTAGGACGCGAGAAACCCGGGTTCGAATCATAGCTCGAACATGGATGTTTCTTCCTCGTCTGCTAGGTCTGAAGTGGTAGTCTGTGTGCTGGTATTTCGGATGAGACAATAAGCTGAGGTCCCAGGTTGCCACGCGCACACACACACACACACACACACACACACACACACACACACACACACACACACACACACACACACACACACACACACACACACACACACACACACACACACACACACACACACATTTTTCCTTTTTACTGACGTTCCAGTTTTTTCTCTGATGCGCATAATATGCACGTTGTTTTGTCTACACTGCACAGGCGGTATGATGCCGCACTGTCTGCATCTCCGTCTTCAGCGAGCGTGCATTCTGTGTTTTTCATGTTTCCATAAACCACCAGACACTGGTCAGACTTAATGT
>JAPXFY010000018.1:68998624-69003624 GCA_030674185.1 Monoplex corrugatus
TGCGAGTACTTGCTGCACATTCGCACACACGCACGCACGCACGCACGCACACAAATGCAAATACACGCATAATCACATTCACATGCACATATACACATGAATAAAATAGAACCACACACACACACACTCACACTCACACACACACTTACACACACACACACACACACACAACACACACACACACACACACACACACACACCACACACACACGCATGCATACACACACAGCACACAGCACACACAGAGTCAACCAATCGAATCGAACAGACACACCAGTATTAAGACGAAAGCGAAACGCGACAGGAATATGACAAAGAAAATATAACAAAGAAATAAACAAAAATCTTTAAATACGACATTTAATTTGTTGATTTATTAATTGATTGGTCAAATTGATCGATCAAATTGCTTGATTGATCAATGGATTGCTCATGATTGATTGATTAATTGATGAGTTGTGTTTGCCTATTGAAGATGTACATTTATCACAGGCATTATAGCCTTTCCTGTAATTGAGCGTGCATCAAGTCTGGGTTCATCCATCGTTTAACAGACAAGCTATGTCAATATATTATATATATATAGATATATATATATAATATATATTATATAATAATAGATAGATAGATAGATAGATTATATGTATATAATATAGAATGTCTGTGTGTATATGTGTATACACATTTGTATACTCTAGTACATTTTTCTCTATACAATCTCTTGTGTCGTTCTTGTACCCTCTCATGCACATGTGTGCTGGTGCATGTGTGTTGTACAGTGTTCAGCCCAGACGTGCAACGAGGAAGGTCTCCAGAACCGCCTGGTCTACTGCCGCCTGGGTCCCACCGACATCCTGCCCAACTCCAACTGTGACCTGCGACAACGACCTCCAGACACACGCCAGTGCCAGAAGCCGTGCACCTCCACCACCCACCGCTGGAAGTCAGGACCCTGGTCCTCGGTAAGGCGCAACAACGCTAGGCAGGGAAGCAAGAGGCTCGATCCTATCACCCCCTCACCCTCATCTAGTTTTCCCGTACATAGTGGTTAGTAGTTCTTCAGGAGGGCACCTCGCCCAGCCCCCTATGCCGATCTCGCCCAAATATCGGCCCGGTAAGCGAAACACCACACCCACTCACACACGCACGGCAACTCGGCCGATCACTATCACACCAACCAGTTCCCAGAGAGCGCGCCCAGGCTGTACCATTCGCGGGTCAGCGGGGGTCGCAGACGGTGGCGAGAGTTTGCCTGGTACGACCGGTACCGCAACAGCCGGGCCCAGTACAGCCAACACCGGCTGGGCAGCTACTTGCACAGCAGACGCGTGGAGAGCCGCAAAGGACAGGATCCAGAGGACCCCCAGGCTTCCAACACGCGCCTCTACTCGCGACAGCGACACAACTCCCACACGGCGCCCCTCTTCCCATCCCACCAGAAGGAGACCGCGGAGCCGGGTCGGTACGTCAGTGGACCCAAGACTCACAGGCACCATGGCCGGGGGCGGGTGAGGAACGCCAGTCGGGCGGGAAGCATCGTGCCCTTGCTGACCCCTGGCCGGGTATCGCCGGGGGACAGGGTCACCACCCAGTCCAGCGTCAGGAGGAACGCAGCCGCGCCGTCCAACAGAGCCCACTCCCAGACAGGACCCCCAGGACAGAGAGAGGCAGAGAAAGTGGTTGGCGCGATACCATTACATCAGGCAGCAACGGCTCCTGAGACAGCAGCGCCACGGCCGGCATCTCCACCAGAGATATGGCCGATAGTGAGAAAAAGGGGGGTAAACACTTTCTGGAAGATGGGACTCAGCGAATAATCTGTCCTTGCTACACACTGATGCCATGGAATACATACCCTGATCAAACATTTTTTGTCAAAATCTGTGGGTGGTCCAGTTTGTACAAATGTTTTACACCAACCCATCAGATCCTGTACAGTCCATGATGTTAATTCGGTTCTGAGGGTAGTCATCGACTTCCAGCTACAACGTGAATCGAGTTGAAGCAAATTGTCAGAAATCCCATCGATTGTACATGGTATGTAAGGACCGTTTTGGTACACACAAGTATCTTTTTATCGTGTACTCATGAATTTCTCAGAAAGTACATTTATGGGATGAGAGAAGTCCATCTTAAACATGTGAATAACATTTGTCTGCTCTGTGTACACTTTGATATCGTTAATATGACTAAGACTTTTTTTTTATTCCATGTTGTTTATGTCGTGTACATATTTGTTCAACGCAGTAATGATTAATGCACATGCTTGAAGACTGGTGTGAGTGGCGGTCGTTACATGTTTGCAAACTATTCGATGCTTCTCAGGGAGTGACCACAAAGAACAAAATGAAATATGTATGACTGTATCTGCCAAACGATACCTCCACAACCACATTGTCCAGTTCTGACTTTTCTGCATTGATGGACAGTTTCTGTTTTTGGATTGATCATCTCTGTTCCTTTCCAAATCATGATTGAAAATTATTAAGGTTAAATATTTTGCCTAATTTATTCATGCTTTTGTTACTGTTGCCACCTGACAACCTTTCGCTGTGTTTAATGTGGCTGTTTTAACGGGAAAAGGAATTTTTTAGCTAGCTGTTGCCAATTCTTGCTTAAAACTTGGTGTCGTCTGAGTTTAAAGGTGGAAAACAGCAACACTTATTTGTCTGCATTTGTACACAGACCAGCTGTAGTATTCAAAATAAAACATAATAAACATCGGTGATACAAGTACAGCCTATCTGCTAAACTATGCTCTTTAGTTGTTAATTGTTTCTTGTATTAATTGGGACTAGGTTTCAGAAAACCTTTGGTATTGAATTATATCCTATACTCTTTGTTCTTTGTGAATCGTGAGTATTTACTTTTTGACTCACTGGTCTGCATTGTTGTAGAACAAATCCTCTGTCTGTCTTTGTATCTTCTTCTGTAAATTAGATCAGTTTTAGAATTTTGCTTTTCTTTTTCTCCCAGACCAAGAAGCTCCAAAAAAAAACAAAAAAAGAAACAAATCTTTTGTAGTGATTATAAAACCCAACGGACATTACCAAGTATTTAAAAAAAAAAAAAAGAGTAACTGAACTTGGAGTTTGGTAAAGTTTACTTCAGGACTATAGCAGGAGTGAAAGAATCCCAACTGATTGATTGTTGATCCTTTCCTTTTGATCTTTGTTTTTGTGTGTGGATTTTTGTCCACTGATGTCCAGCTGTTTTTTGAAAGGAGCAGTTTGAATAGTGAACACATCTAGCAGTTTAAAGATTTAGATAACTAACGATCGTAAAACTAATGTGATATTTTGAGTAAATGAGATGTTCTCCTTTTTGGCTTAAATATTTTGTGAAGATTTGGATGACAAACAGATACCTGAAATAATATGTAACCTGCTGACTCTGTCAGCTTGAAAACAGTTTCTTCCCACTTTCCTTTATCTAGCTTCTTCCTACACCTCACAAAACGCATTTCTCATTCTCCACAATTTTCCTTGCACTTTCTTGTTGTGTATGAGTACTGTCTTGAGCAAACACAAAGTGGAAACGATTTATCAGAATTTGAGGAATATGTCCATAATGCAGATGATTACTCAGCAAGACCAAAGAGAAACTGATCGTAATTTTTTGAAGTTGTATGCCAAGCTGAAATGTACGTTAATTTTTGTGTGCTTCATGGACGTGACCAAACAAAATTTTATACAGTGTGTTTGTGCACGCTAGCATTGTGAGGATCTGTTCGCTACCACACTTGTTCGACTGCTTTGCGAATACTGTGAATGTTTGGTGTAAATATTGGATGTCATTTTATATAACGTGTTAATGTGGGTGTATATTTCATCTTGTATTCAGACATATGTGAATTAGATGTATGTTTCATTTTGTATTCAAACATGTGTGAGTTAGAACGACTGTTGATATGTTTATACCGTTGTGATCCCTTTCAAGTATATTGCAAATGTATCAGTGATGCGGATAGCCAAATAACTTTATATTTTTTAACCTCTTCTTTTTTCTACTCGTTCATGTGTTCTTTTCTTCATTGCTTACGTGTTCCGACACACCCAGTGTCCACTTACATGGCTGATTTAACGGTTAAGTGCAATTTAACGGTTAACTTAATTATCTCAAACTTTGAAAGTTTCTTTTTTTAGTGGAGATTTTCTCCGTCTTTCCGTCCTTTTCCTTTTCTGTTCATATGAATTGTTATTACTTTATTGAAAACATTATGTTTGTTTGCTTATTTATATGTTAGTTTGTGTGCTTGAACCTTGAACCTAAATAGATATCTTTAAGAAAACGTTGGGGTGGGAAACAATGCTGTATGACTGATTTAGCACGACAGTCAATAGAGTATGTGGTTGAAAGAAGTAGACTGAATGTTTATGTCCAGATTTCATGACTCGGTTTGCTTACTTGTTTTGTTCTGTTTTGCTTTGTTTTGTTTTCTTAGTGTTGCTGTTGAGTGCGTACAGCCTGGTTTATTTTTTGTTTGTCAGGGGGGGGGGGGGTGTTGTTTATTTGTTTGTTTGTGTATTTTTTTTGTTTTGGTAGTCTATTGGTTGGCACCTGTTTATCAAGGTTTATAACGTGTCATTGTATTTTATTGTGTTTGTGTCTGTGTCCCAAACTGTTTTCTTTTACTTCATTCGTATGGCAGTAGATTTTGACATTTATCACCAAAAAAAAAAAAACTAACGAAAAAAAAAACTGATTTTTTTTAGAAAAAAGCATAACATAAAATACTAAAAAAAAAACGAAAATTCAGGGAAAAAAAGCAGAACATAATACACTAACAAACAAAAAAATCCAAAGATACAAGACGTAACTCCCCCTCCCACCCCCTACCCCCACAACGTTTAACAATCATGTTTTGAAATGTCCAGAAACGTATTGTCATCATCGATCAGTAAACTCTTTGCACTCCCGCACCCTGTCCACCAACAGCAAAAACGTAACCCTTTGACTCCCTCACCCTAGACACCAACTTCCTGTAGGAAGCTGGTAGA
>JAPXFY010000018.1:69006124-69011124 GCA_030674185.1 Monoplex corrugatus
TTCCAAAATAGAGAGAGAGAGAGAGAGAGAGATTTCAGTTCAGTTCAGTTTTTTACGTCGACACCCACCTGAGATGATATGGCCGACGGGGATAACCATCCCAGGGAAGTGGGGGAAGGGTGACTTATCTAATCCTATACTGACACCACCAGAACAACAATGATGTTAAGATGGGACAGTGAGAAGGCCAGTTTTAATATAGCGCACCCCGGGATTCGAACCCACAACCATTAGCATGTGAATCCGAAGCTCAAACCAACTGAGCTACTGGGGCCCGCAAGAGAGAGAGAGAGAGAGAGAGAGAGAGAGAGATTAGTTCCAAAATGCAGAGAGAGATAGAGAGGGGGGAGAGAGAGAGAAAAGAGAGAGAGAGAGATTGGTCCCAAAATAGCACACACACAGAGGGAGGGAGGGAGAGAGAGAGAGAGAAGAGAGAGAAAGAGAGAGAGAGAGAGGTCTGTTTCAGCGAGGTTTACACAAAACGATTATTAATGGGGCAGTGCTAAAAGCCAGGCAAAGTCGTTCGTTGTGTGTTACGCCGGCCGGGTGCTCTCGACTCAACCTCCGATCTTCCTCCTCCTCCATTTCCTCCCCCCCCCCTCAACCTCCCTTCTCTTCAACTTTTCCCGTTCCCCCTCCCCCACCCACTCTTCTCCCCTCTTCCATCCTCGACCCCCCTACCCCCCCTCCCCCTACGCCTTTAAGTCTTACCTGTACGTAAGTGCCACATTTACCTGCATGTGTAAGCCATAGATCATGCCATGGTATGTCTTCCTGCCCCTGCTGGTTGAAAAAGGGTTAAATGGAAGGGGGGTGGGGTGGGGTGGAGGCAGATACTGATATTTATCAATTTGATTTCATTTCTACCTTTGCCAACTGTTTCCTTCCTCCCCTGCCCCCCCCCCCCCTCCTCTACCCCTGGCAGTCCTCCCCGCCTCTTTCTTTGAAAATGCACAGCCTGTTTTCCAGACTGATTCCGTATGTCGGGCCCCATGGCCAGAAATCCGGTTATCTCCCTCGTTTTGGCGCACTCAGCAGACTTGGTTCCCAAACCATCAATCTCTTGTTTTAATCTCTGTTTGTCTGTCTGTGTTTCTGGTTGTCTGTCTATCTGTGTGTGTGTGTGTGTGTGTGTGTGTGTTTCTTTCTCTCTCTCTGTGTTTCTCACTGTCTCTGTCTGTGTCTGTCTCTGTCTGTCTCTGTCTCTCTCTGTGTCTCTCTCTGTCTTTTTCTTTCTCTCTCTCTCTCTCTCTCTCTCTCTCATCTCTGTCTGCCTATCTCTCTCAATCTATCTCTATCTCTCTGTCTGTCTCTCTGTCTCTGTCTCTCCTTCTCTCTCTCCCTCTTTCTCTCTCTCTCTCTCCCTCTGTCTCCTCTCTCTCTCCCTCTCCTTCTCTCCCTCTTCCTCTCTCTCTCCCTCTCTCTCTGTCTCCCTCTTTCTCTTCCTGTCTCTTTTTGGAAACAGATTCAGTGTTATGCCACTTCCTGAGACGCTCGAACAAAACAACAACAGGTAAATTCACGCTAAACAGTCTTTTGTTTTTCTTTCTTGCATCAGTGGCTTCATCTCTTACATTAAAATAGCTCATGTAGCCTGCTTCAACTTTCTTGCTATGGAGTTGTAACACGCAGCCTCTAGTTCCATTCATAGTTGTATATATATATATAGCAGCTGAAACAGTTTTATGTCTTGTACTTCCTTTGTTTATCGCACACCGATGACCCAAGAATATGGAATATACACATAAACAGAGATATCTGCCACGTGTTCTCTTGTAACCAAAAATAACCTAGCCCCCCCCCCCTTTTTTTTTTTAAAAACATTTTAGGTTATATGAACCAATTATCAATCGTCCTCCTCCCAGTCAAAACTGCCACACCAATTCAGTCACAGCTGCCAATTCAAATGGAACGAAGAGATCTAAAAATGTTTGATGAAATCCTTTGACAGCTGAGAAATTCCTGCTGACACATTTCACTTCCTTACAGAGAAGTATTAGCCGTCATAGGTCAGTCTGAATTAATGTCCACCTTCTCTATAAAACGAGCAAACGAACAAAAGTGAATTGTAAGTATAGACTTAGATCTATCTTGCAGTATACCCCTCTCACCCTAACCCTTCTTATTATTTTCTCTCGATGCCATCCTCTCCCCCCATTCTCTCTCTCTCTCTTCTCTCTCTCTCTCTCTCTCTCTCTCTCTCTCTCTCCTTCCCCTTCTCTCTCTTCTTCTTCTCTCTGTCTCTTCTCTGTTTCTACAAGATTTTCAGCTGAGACAAATAACTGTATCATAATTGAATTTTGGCACTGTATTTTCGAAATCTATACTTTATAATGATTATGACATTTTACGATATGTTTTGTCTCCCCCCCCCCCCCTCAATTTCTTCGTATGGGACTCTGAATTTGTCTCTGTCTCTGTCTCTCTCTATGTCTCTCTCTCTCTCTCTTCATAATGCATAATGGTCATTTTGGTTATTGTTTTTGTGTGAACGAAATCTCTGTATGAAGTAAACCTTTATATAAAATCGTACTAAAACTCTACGAGGATGAAAGCCTGAGAGTAAATCATTTATGTCCATTTATATTCACAATGTAATTAAAATCATGTTGTGGTTGACTATGTATATTTTTTTGTGAGGCAATAGCAAAATTGTGCCCCCGCCTGTATGTTTTGTAAAACACAGCTGTGTGCTGTTATGTGTATGTATCCCGTTGTGTAGCCGTCTCTGCTGACTCCACTGTTCCGTGCTTTCATGCTGACTGTATACTTCATTTTATGTTGCGGCCTCACATGTGGGTAGCAGGCGGTTGCTGCTCCAGTCTTAGCTGGAGTAGTGGCCCCTGCTTCCCCAACGAATTTTTAAAAAGTTCCTCTGGTTGACCTTTGATCCCTGAGGAAATGTGATCCACCTCCTTCTGTCTTACCCGCCTCCACCCCCACCCCTTTCAGAAGGAGGGGGAATTTTGTTTTATAAACCACCCAAACCTTGGGGATTGGTCCGGTGTCCCGGCGTCGTCTGGCGGGCCAAGGGAGGCCACTGGCTTGACGGCAACCGCCGTTTCTCATTGGTCCACCAGTTCGCAGCACGTGGGGGGTGAGTACAAACGTCATCCTCCA
The DNA here is from genome assembly GCA_030674185.1 of Monoplex corrugatus. NCBI lineage: Eukaryota > Metazoa > Mollusca > Gastropoda > Littorinimorpha > Ranellidae > Monoplex > Monoplex corrugatus. Next base: position 69,009,245 of record JAPXFY010000018.1, read on the forward strand.
TCCATCTCTCTCTCTCTCTCTCTCTTTCTCTCTCTCTCTCTCTCTCACTCCTACCCTACCACAGAGAGAGAGAGAGAGAGAGAGAGAGAGAGAGAGAGAGAGAAAAACATAACACAGCCTCTATTTCCAATTTTTTCCGCCCCACTTGACTATACAGCGGTCTGTCCTCAGAACTCTGGGGGTCTGCCCCCCACTTTGAATTTTCCCCTATCATCATCATCCACCCAGAAGAAATCGTTCCGCTGTTTCACAACACTGTACTGTCGGTGGCAAGGGAAGCGTGCTTGCAAATTACCATCAAGCTGAGAGATGCGGGCCACGTCTGTTGGTCATAAGCTAGACCTACCTGTCTGCGGCACAGTTTACAAGTAGCCCCTGTACTCTGTGGTCCACAGAACTAGTATCTAGATCGTGCGTGGTGTTTGTTGGAAAAATTCGCTTGAACTGTGCGATTTTGCTCTATGGTGGCGTTAGTAGCCGTCTCCGACGTTTCGTAATCTCTGCTGTACATACATACCTCACCTGGATCGGGATTGTGTGTGTGTGTGTGTGTGTGTGTGTGTGTGTGTGAGTGAGTGTGTGTGTGTGTGTGTGTGTGTGTGTGTGTGTGTGTGTGTGTGTGTGTGTGTGTGTGAGAGAGAGAGAGAGAGACAGAGACAGAGAGTTTATGATGTATGTTCAGACTTCAGATTTCAGAATACCTTTCCATTTAAGAATAATAGCTTTGGATTTGCCTTACAGCTAGTCCTTCAGAGAGTGAGAGAGAGAGAGAGAGAGAGAGAGAGAGAGAGAGAGAGAAGGGATCTGGAGAGGGATGTGGGGAGAACCAAAGAAGCCACAAGGTCTTTGGCCGAAGGCTATATTCAGAATACAGACAGCTTGGAGTGTCTGCAGTGGAGCCACAGATAGGCACATGCAGTTTACATTGTTATTGAAGCTGACAATGTTTCAGCGTTACTCATGCTGTAGTTGTTTTTGTTTTTTTGTTTTATTTTGTTTTTGTTTTTTTTCAACCGTGAATTCTCATAAAAGACGCCAATTCGTTGTGAATTGGTTTGCGGTGCTTTTGAATGGACCTGTTTGGGTAAAACAGCTCAACTCCTGCAGGTGTACCACACACGTTTAAGTCTTGGATTTTGGATTGCTTTCCAGATTTGGGTATCAAGTCTGGACTAGTCACAGTTTAATTAAACATGTGTGACCCAATTTTACGGCTGCTTTTAATACTGATGGAGCTATTTGAAAAGAGTATGACTGGTCATTGTTTGCAGGTAGGCCTAAACCTTCTCCAGTGCGACTTTTGAGTCAGGTTCTTGCTGATCAGAATGAAGTCATGACTGCTAAGGTGCTGTTTGGATCAAATGGAGTTATCCCATCTTGAGTACTGCATCTATTACTGTTGAAAAATGTTACTTAGAGGGCGCATTGATAATAATTGAAATGCTGTCTGTGTTTACAAGACTGCATTGATTGTAATTGAAATGCTGAGTATGTTTAGAGTTTACGTTTTGTTTAACTAACCACGTCGTCAGAATGTCTGTTGGTAAAGACATTAACAAAAGCCCGCAGATAAAGAAATGAGCAGAAGCCCAAAGGCATATCAGACCTCAGAGAAAGTTGGAAGACAGCAAATCAGAAATATTCACCCGGCGACATTAATACATAAGCAAACAGGACCTCTGCCCAGAGGACTGTGTTAAAAACATCAAGGTCTAAACTATTGGGATCGTTAACTTGAGCACTCTTTGCCCCATGGTATACGCTGAGAAAGTCATAAAACAATCTCTACTTTGCTGCCAAGTTGTTATTGTTCTTTGTTGTTTTTTTGTTTGTTTTTTGTTGTTGTTGTTTTTTGTTTTTTTGTATTGTTGAATTTAATG
>JAPXFY010000018.1:69016124-69023624 GCA_030674185.1 Monoplex corrugatus
TTTGAATCGAGGGAGAGGGAATGGGCGCCGCTCTCGTGGTGCTGACCCCGGGAAAAGTTGAGGTCTCTGCCACTTCGCTCCTCTACTCCCCCAGGGTTATGAGACTATCTAGGTAGGACCTCAGGACCTGGCCAGCTCGTGGGTTTATGTGCAGGCATAATGCTTGTGCTGTGATCATTCTGGATCTTCTCCATCACATGGCACCTATGACGTTAGTGCTTATGGAATTCATTCCGAGCGCAGAGACGTCATCTTGAGAAATTGAAACTGAAACTGAAACTATGAACGTGGGGCATCTGTCAGGTTGCTTCTTGCCTGTGACTCTGGTTTGTAGCCTACCTGTGGTCAATGTACACACTACGTTATGATCTCCATTTGAAAAATAAACATTTTGAGCCAGAAAGTAGACATCCTGTCTGGGATGAAGTTTATAATTTATGCTACGTTTTTGATGTGAAGTTTATGATTCATGCTACATTTCTGGGATGAAGTATGTGATTTATGCTAGTTCCTGGGATGCAGTTTATGATTTATATGACGTGTCTTGGAAATGGGGTTTATGATTTATGCTACGTTTCTGAGGTGGAGTATATGATTTCTGCTACGCTTCTGGGATGAAGTTTATGATTCTGCTACGTTTGTGGGAGCAGTTTATGATTTATGCTAGCTTCTGAGATGAAGTTTGTGATTTATGTTGCGCTTCTGGGAAGAGGTCTATGATTTCTGCTACGTTTCTGAGGTGGAGTTTATGATATGCTACAGTTCTCAGGTGGAGTTTAAGATTTATGTTACGTTTCTGGGATGAAGGATATCATTTATGCCACTTTTCTGGGATGAGATTTGTGATTTATGTTACGTCTCTGGGATGAGGTTATGATTTATGCTCCGGTTTTTTTGGGAAGAAGTTTATGATGCATGCGACGTTTTTGGGATTAAGTTTATGGTTTATGCTGTTTTTCTGGAATAAAAGTTATGACTTATGCTACGTTTATGGGATGAAATATGTGATTTATGATGTCTTGATATGTTTTTAATCCTCTTTTGTATTAAGCATTATAACAAAACTATTGTTATGTAAACATGTATGCTGATTTTATAGTTGATTTTCTTTTCCTTTGTTGATTTTCTTTTCCTTTCTTTTTTTCTTCTTTTTTAACGACTTGTACACTCAGGTATGTATTTGCTGTAAGAATTAATCAAGAGAGATCTCAAAACCTCGTCAGCATGTAGTTTTACGCGGTGATTTGTGTCATTTTCCTTGAATATTTTCGATCTTTCTCTCCCGTGGCATTTGTGGTGAAGCACATATGGAATCCTCCGTGCACTGTGGTGTTTTTTTCCACATATGCTTGAAACATAACTCTTGCACAATCTGATCATGACATGACTGTACAGACAACTTACCTATATCTAGTGGAACACATATTACTACTGATATAAGTGTCCATGGAGTGAATCTAGGAACTGTTCAACAATCGCTCACCTGGAATCCATCACTAGCATTGCGGGATCCATGCCGGAAATTCTGTCGAGGGCAGCAAAAGCAACAACAGCATTGTCTTGGCTGAAACCTGTTTAGAAGAACAAGAACATCTCTACGAAACACAAGATCAGGTTATCACTTGTACTTATACACTCCATCTTCCTGTACGTATGCGAGATATGCACCCTCACAGCAGGAAGACTGAAGTCATGGTGATCAGTAAAAAACATGAAATCCCCTCATGCAAAATAACAGCAAATGGCACAACCTTGACACAGGTTAATAAGTTCAAATACCTGGGAACTGTCATTTCATCAGATGGCAGATGCACATCGGAAATAGCTGGCAGAATCGGCCAAGCCAAAACAGCATTCAAGAAAATGACAAGCATTCTTACCAACAAATGTCTGTCAATTAACATCAGAAAGAGAGTTCTTGAATGTTATATAGAACCAATACTGTTGTACGGATGTGAGGCGTGGACAGTCAACAAAGAAAGCCAGAACAAGATTGAGACAGCCGAGATGTGGTTTCTAAGAATAATGTTGAGATTTCCATGGACAGCAAAGAAAACAAACGAGACAGTCTTGATGGAGGCAGACACAAGTAGATCACTCATAAGGAAGATTAGGAAAAGACAGGCAAGATTTATAGGCCATTTTATGAGGAAGGGGGATTTGGAGCACCTGGTCACAACGGGAAAGCTGGAGGAAAGAGAGCACCAGGTAGACCCAGGGAGAAAACGTTAGACGGACTTGCGGAGTGGCTGAAGACGAGGAGGGTGGAGGAGATGCTTGGGGCAACAAGAGATAGAGACAGATGGAAGTCCATGATCGCCAACGCCATGCGGCAGTGCACCTGATGATGATGATGATGATGATGATGCACCCTCACAGTGGATTTGGAAAGGCGAATCCAAGCCATGGAAGTGAGATGTTATTGCAGGGTACTGATCATCAGATACAGATCATCTTACCAAACCATCAGACCATCAAGTAGCACACTGGACCATATGAAGAATTACTGAAATCAGTTACGAAAAGAAAACTACGTTGATCTGGTCATGCAACAGGATCTATTGGCCTTGTGAACTCTGTCCACAGGGGAACTGTTGGGACAAGGAGACGGAGGGAAGACAGAAAAAAAAAGAAAAAAAAAGAAAACGATGGGCTGGCAACATTTTGGAATGGACAAAGAACCCCAGGTTTTGGCACACAATCGACATAATCGGAGGAATCTGATGAACAGAACAGTTCTTTAGTGCGGCGCCTCAATGAATCGCACAGAGTTAATGGGAGAGGAAGAAAGAGAGATGACGGAGGTTTTTGTTTAAGTGGCTGGGATCTTATTTTGGTTGGAAACAGACTGTCCCAGTGACTTGTAGATTTAAGGTAGACAACACTGTGTGGCAAACGAACAAACAAAACAAAAACGTTCGGAAATTTGAAACTTGAAAAAAAACGAACAAGCAAGTAACAGTAACAAAATCGATTCCAATACAGAAACTAAAAGCATTGAGCCCATACATTTCAAGTTATACGAAACCTCGGTACACTTCCAGCACATATAGTTAATTGCACAGGTTTTGTAGCATTTACCATGTAATTTTGAAATTTCCATCACATGACGAATTGTGGTGTAGCGGATATGGAATCACCCGAGCACTGTAATCTGTCTTCAGTTGACTGGAATTGTGTTCATCATTATTTCTGCCTGTTGATATCTTATTATACATGTGATTCATTTTTATGATTTCTTATGTATGATATTATCTTATAGTTTGTCTGTTTTCGTCTGTATTTGCCTTGCAAGTGTCTGCCTTTTGTCTTTGGTGTTTTTGTGAAGCGCTTAGCACTCTCGTGAGATGAGGGGCTGAACGATTATTATTATTATTGTTGTTGTTGTTGTTATCACTACTACAAGTACTACTACTACTATTATTATTGTTGTTGTTATTGTTGTTATTGGTGCTAGAGTTATTACTATTGACATCATTATCATTACTGTCGTTATTTTTGTTTCAGTGCTCCGTGACGTGTGGCCGAGGCCAGCAACAAAGGGAGATAATGTGCATGAACATGGAGGGAGACTCGGTGCCCTATGACCTGTGCACGAGCACCAAACCACGCAACACCAAACGCTGTGCCACGGGACGATGCCCCAGCTGGAGAAAGGCCGATGGAGCAGGGTATGACACACTGATCTGTTGTATGCTGCCTATTGTCCGTTGTGAAAGTAATGTTATGTTTGTGAACATTGCTTTAAAGAGATGGTGTCTGGGTTGTAAAACTGTGTGGTGTGTGTGTGTGTGTGTGTGTGTGTGTGTGTGTGTGTGTGTGTGTGTGTGTGGTGATGTGTGTGTGTGTGTGTGTGTGTGTGTGTGTGTGTGAATGAAATAAGATGGGATTTAAGATATCAGCATATTCATGTAATTTTATGTTAAGTCAGCATGTGTGTGTGTGTGTGTGTGTGTGTGTGTGTGTGTGTGTGTGTGTGTGTGACCAGAATAGAACTCAGAAAACACTTATTTCCCTGTGTGTGAGTGTGTCTGTTTGTGTGTGTGTGTGTCTGTCTGTCTCTGTGTGTGTTGTTTGTGTGTGTGTTGTGTGTGTGTGTGTGTACGTGAGAGAGAGAGATGCTGGCAGTCATGCATTTGTAATAAAATGTTTAAGTTGTCAGTGCATGTATATGTACGAACGTTTATATATATATACATACATACATAATTATTTATAATATAATATATATATATTATATAATTGTTTAAATTTCCCTTTTTAAATCAAAGGTTCTTTTTTTTTCAAGAAAATAAATATAACCAGAAACAGGTAGCTTCATAACGAATAATTGAGAACAAACCCTTCAATGTAAAGTTTATCTCCTTTAGTCAGCAGGCTGTTGAATACATGATAAATGAAATAATGACGATGTCGTTTTGTCAGTGTTAGCCCACATTATCACTTCGCTCCATGCTGTTTGCAGTGTTCAGTGACGTGTGGAGAAGGGGTGAAAACCCGCAAAGTGGTGTGCCGCAACAATCAGAAGGAGATTATCTCCCCTACTCTATGCCCGCGACAGAAACAGCCCCGGCACATCCGACCCTGCAAGAGAAAGGACTGCTCGCTGTTTGTATGGAAAGAGGGGCAGTGGTCTGAGGTGAGACTAGCACCACCAGAGAAAGAGAGAGAGAGAGGGGAGAGAGAAAGAGAGAGAGAGAGAGCGTGTGTGTGTGTGTGTGTGTGTGTGTGTGTGTGTGTGTCAGGCTGGGTAACTCTCAGCGGATCCACTTATTTCAGCGGATGAACTCCTAGTTTCAGAGGGAAAAAAAATTTGTCAGAGGAAATATTACTGAATTATTGTATTTGCCATCAGGAAATGCATCCATAATGCCTCAAAATTACAGATATTCTTCAGCTTCTGGGGGGCGACCCCCAGCAGGGACGTTGCCCCTGGACACCGGCCAATTTTCAGAGGAAACTATCTTCTTCTCTTACCCAGCCTGGTGTGTGTGTGTGTGTGTGTGTGTGTGTGGTGTGTGGTGTGTGTGTGGTGCGCGCTATCTACACCACATCAGTAAGATGAACATCCAGCTATCCGGTAAAAAAGATGAGAAAATCGAGATTCATTTCATCACAGTCTGTCTTGGGGTTACCTTGGGCTCTTTCAGTATGAGTGGTATCCTCCACCTTCTGGAAAATTTGTGCAAGAACTTTCCTCTTTTCTGTCACTCCCTGTCTTATTCCTTTGCTTTCATCTCATCCTGCCGTTTTCTGCCTTGCCGGTCCATTCATCTGTAGGTGTTCTGTAAATAAAACCTTACATATTTTCTTTAAGATTGATGATTTGGTGCATGTAGTAAGTGCATTTCTGCTATAACGAAATGTGATGTACAGAAGTATTTTTAGATAATTCATAAACAGTTTTTAGATATGTTTGAGTGTTCTCAATTGCATTTATACATCTGTATGCAGGTTTGTGTTTTTGAACCACCTGGTGATAGATTGGGCATATCTTTAGATTGTGTACACGAATGCATTGATATTTGTGTTTAACTTTTCTTTTCAGGTATAAAAAGGGACTTGACCATCTTGCTTAATTTAAAGCTTGCAAATGTTTCGAGCAGTCAGACGCATGACATGTTTCTTGCCATTGTTAATTCCTGAATAGTTCTAAAATTGATGTTGTGTATATGCCGCTATAGGTTCAACCTTGGGAAATTCATGGTTTATCAGTGCGGACTGGTTGAGTTTTAAAAAATATATAACTGAAAGAAAAAAACGAGACAGTCTTGATGGAGGCAGACACAAGTAGATCACTCATAAGGAAGATTATGAAAAGACAAGCAACATTAATAGGCCATTTTATGAGGAAGGGGGATTTGAGCACCTGGTCACAACGGGAAAGCTGGAGGGAAAGAGAGCACCAGGTAGACCCCGGGAGAGAATGCTGGACGGACTTGCAGAGTGGCTGGGGATGAGGAGGTGGAGAGATGCTAGGGGCAACGAGAGATAGAGATGGTTGGAAGTCCATGGTCTCCAACGCCATGCGGCAGGGCACCTGATGGTGATGATGATATAACTGGCCCTCAAGACCTGATATCTTGAATTCAATCCCAGCCTGCAACATTTAAAACTGGCTTGTTCGCTTTTCCATGTTAAACTTTCCATTATTCTGGTGGATCCGGTTAGCGTTTTCACAGTTCCCTCTCCTCCCCCCTTCCCTCCCCATTTCAGGGCCTTGCCACTGCATAGGGCTCTGCGCAATTTCAATTTCAATTTCTCAAGATGACAATATGCACTAACGTCACAGGTGCCATGTGATGGAGAAGAAGCAGAATGATCACGGCACAAGCCTTAAGCCTGCACATAAACCCACGAGCTGGCCAGGTCTTGAGGTCCTCCTACCTGGATAGTTCCATAAACCTGGATTGTTCACTTTTTCCATCTCAAGCTCAAGGAGAATTACTGGCACATCTGCGTGGATGTAGATAGAATCAAGCACCGGGTAGACCCAGGGAGAAAACATTGCACGGACTTACAGAGTGGGTTGAGGACGGAGAGGGTGGAAATGTACTTTGCAGCGACGAAGGATAGATTCGTATGAACAGCCATGATCGCCAACGCCATGCGGCAGGGCACATGATGATGATAATGATAAGGATGAAATACTGTAATTATTATGAAAGCAAAGAAGTAAGAAGGGAGTGACAGAAAAGAGGAAATTTCTTGCACAAATTTTCCAGAAGGTGGAGGATACCATTCATACTGAAAGAGCCCAAGGTAACCCCCAAGACAGACTGTGATGAATCTACGTTGAACAAATCCCTTTGTCCTAACATATCGACGTGTGTTTATGTCCTTCAGTGCTCCAAGACCTGTGGCTTTGGCCGTAAGCACCGTCCTGTGACCTGCAGCAACCGCCAGGGGGTAGAGGTGTCATCTCATCTGTGTGACGTCCATTTGAAGCCCAAGACCAAACGACGCTGTGCTGAGTTCCCCTGTCCTTACATCTGGAATACTGGATCTTGGAGCACTGTACGTCTGTTTCTCTGTCTGTCTGTCTCTCTGTCTCTGTCTGTCGTCTCTCTCTCTCTCTCTCTCTCTGTTTCCGTCTGTCTCTCTCTCTATTTTTTTTCTCTGTTTCTGTCTCTGTCTCTCTTTCTCTCTCTCTTTTTCTGTCTGTCTGTCTCTCTTTCTCTTTCTCTCTCTGTCTCTCTCTCTTTCTCTCTGTCTGTTCTGTTTGTCTCTCTGTGATTTGCGCTATGTAAGTAAAAATAATGAATCATCTATACGATTCTTCTTCTTCTTTCTTTCTTTCTTTGTTTCTTTCTTCTTCCTTTCTTCTTCTTCTTCTTCTTTTCTTCTTCTTCTCCTTCTTCATCTTTTTCTTCTTCTGTCTTCTTTCCTTCTTCTGTCTTCTTTCTCTTCTTCTTCTTTGTTCTTCTCCTCCTTCTTCTTCTTCTTCTTCTCTTCCTCCTCTTCCTCCTCTTGATAATAGACCAACCTTTTTTTTTTTAC
>JAPXFY010000018.1:69026124-69081124 GCA_030674185.1 Monoplex corrugatus
CATACAAACCTACCTACGTAGACGAGGGAGTGGATTTTTGCGTGTATTCTGTCTTAAAGACGGTCACACTGCGTCCTTGGGGAGCTAAGGAGAGAATTTGGAAGAAACACAAGTGAATGTTCTGTAAGACAGAATGGAGAAAGTCTTGTGAGGAAAAGAGAACATGACATGAAAGAGGAATCTCTAACTACCTAAAAAATAAACAGATGAGCTTCTGTGTCCCAAAACAGAGGGACCTTAATTTTGCATCCGTGTACCACGTGGATATAATGTAAGTTGGATTTAATACTAATATAATTGAGATCTGGTGCTGGTTTGGTGAAATTGACCTAGAAACTTTTTTGTGTAGTTTGGGTTTTTTTATTGTCTGGTTTTTTTTTTTTTTTTTCTTTTTTTTTTTTTTATTGATTTGGTTCAGTTTTTGCGTCGGCACCCACCTCAGGTGATATGGCCGACGGGGATAACTATCCTAAGGAAATGGGGGAAGGGGGAGGAGACTTATCTAATCCTATACTGACACCATCAGAACAACAAGATGGGACAATGAGATGGGACAATGAGAAGGCCAGTTTCAATGTAGCGCACTCCGGGATTCGAACCCACAACCATCAGCATGTCAATCCGACGCTCAACCAACTGAGTTACTGACTGTTCACTATATAATATAGCAGATCAAGAAATTTGAGCAACCACCTGAGTAACGCATCCGTGAAGGGATGAGACTGGATTGTATGATCCCAGTCTTCCCAATGAGCTCATAGCGTGCTCAACTTTGGAAAAATCCTACAATGACTGAAGGAGATTCGAACACACAACTTCCCAGTCGGTATTCCTGTGTGCTAACCATACACCACGGAGGCTGATACAAGGAAGATTTTTAGTATGACTTGATCATCCCGTCCTTAGCATTGCTTTCTATAAGATGTGAAGACTAATTGTGATCGGAAAAGATATACGGCACAATACAATTACCTAGTGAATCCCGCGTCTGAAGACTCATGAGGCAGTCAGAATGCTCCAGTCACGTAAGGGAAGACACATCGCTCCATCGGCGGTTCACCAGTTGTAGGTCCTGGTCGATGGCCTGCCACCAGGTCATCTCCGGCCTTCTCTTTTCCTGCGACCTCTTGGAGTCCGGTGTAGAACCTGGTTGGTGGGTCTGGACTGAGGATGCCTCGATACATGGCCCAACCAACACAATGCCAATACAACAAAATGCAGTACAAAAGATACAATATACTGCAGTAAATGTAATACAGAACAGTACAATACAGCACAATAGAATACAACACAATACAGTACAATACAATACATTACAATACAATACCACAACGATTGTTCACTGTGAGGTATACAAGGCATGGCTGATCATTGTTGTTGTCCTGTAACACACACAGTCCACTGACTGATCACTGACAGGCACATAGAAGAATTAAATAGCTAGGTACAGTGATCATTGAACAGTACATCAACCACTGACCAACTGACTGTACCACGGTGTTGCAGGCTACGCCCGGTCGTGCAAAGAGCTGAAGGAGCTGACCACCATCAGAAAGGACGGAGACTATCAGATACAGGTGGACAACCAGCTGGTTACAGTAAGTTATTCGTTCGTTATTTCTTTTAACTCAATGGCGTCTTGTCAGACACCTGGCGGCCGACGCTGTGTGGGTGTCAGATGGACGTAGCGGCCGCCAGGTGACCGACGGTTTTGGCGAATTTTGGTACTAAAGCAGTTGGTGGAAGGGAAACAACTCTGGTACGGTTATAAAGCTGAGTCATTCGTCTATTCGATGATTGTCTCTCTTCTTTCGATCCCCTTTTCACTCGCGTGTAATTCTACTTTTTGCACACATTATGGGATGGTGTGAAACTCGGGCAATGCCGATGTTTACACCATGGCGTCTGCTCCAAAATGTCGTGTTTTGGCAAGAAATATACCTTTACAAGAAGAGTGATGGAAGAAGGATCAGATGAGGTGCTGTAGATGTAAAAAAAAAACCACTTATATTTAGTTTTGTATATTTAGAACTAGTGTTTATCGAGCTCGCCCCAGGAAAAAAAAATTTTCCGGAAAGATATTTTCATACATTTTTCAAACCCATTATAAGTAAATTGATTACTTAGCACAAGATTATAGTATTTTTTTTCTAAACTAGCATGGATTGAAGTTTTCAAAAACATATAGTTTGTTACTGTACTCGGTTTGGTTCCATCTGTGGATTTTTTGTAAAATGCCCAAAATTAGTGCGTCTGAGCATGTCGCAGCTGTGGCAGAAATCCGCGTCTCCATTGAGTTAACGTCTATTCACATAAGTGCTTTTAGACAATAGTAAGTTGTTGTCAACTGTCATGTCCCTTTTGCCCCGTCCCCTCATCCTATCCACCAGGAGTCAAAAATGGAAATGGCGACATCACAAGGGCATCCTGGAATCATGACCCAGATGCAGTCTGGCCCCCTTAGAGTGTAAGGAGTTTAAAGCCCGAAACATTTGCTTGAGGGGGGGTTGGGGTGTATGTGTTCCGCTTGGCCTTCTGCTGTCCATGATCTCTCCCCAGATTTTCTTGCTACCGTGGCTGTATTCTATCATCATCATCATCATCATCATCATCATGGCGTTGGCAACCATGGACTTCCAACCATCTCTATCTCTCGTTGCCCCCAGCATCTCCCCCACCCTCCTCATTCCCAGCCACTCTGCAAGTCCGTCCAGCATTCTCTCCCTGGGTCTACCTGGTGCTCTCTTTCCCTCCAGCTTTCCCGTTGTGACCAGGTGCTCCAAATCCCCCTTCCTCATAAAATGGCCTATAAATCTTGCCTGTCTTTTCCTAATCTTCCTTATGAGTGATCTACTTGTGTCTGCCTCCATCAAGACTGTCTCGTTTGTTTTCTTTGTTGTCCATGGAACTCTCAACATTCTTCTCGGCTGCCTCGATCCTGCTCTGGCTTTGCTTGTTGACTGTCCACGCCTCGCATCCGTACAACAGTATTGGTTCTATATAACATTCAAGGACTCTCTTTCTGATGTTAATTGATAGGCATTTGTTGGTAAGAATGTGTAATCTATCATGTCCCCTTTACCACTCTCATCGTATCCACTGCTTTACTGAAAGCTGAGGGAGTGAACGGAGTATTTGTTTGTGTCTGATTTCGAGCATTTGTGATGTGGGATTATGTGCGTGTGAAAAAGCGATAACAAGAGCAAGAGCCATTTTCATTTTGGAGGGTAGTGGTCATCATCATCATCATCAGGTGCCCTGCCGCATGGCGTTGGCGATCATGGACTTCCATCTGCCTCTATCTCTCGTTGCCCCTAGCATCTCCCCCACCCTCCTCGTCCCCAGCCACTCTGCAATGGTAGTGGTATCAGCACGTTAACGCTTTCTGACATTCAGTTCTAACCCATGGACTGCCTGCAGTAGTACGAGTACACAATACTTATAGAGAATTCATATCGATACAAATGAACTATGATATCACAAAGACACCAGAATAAAATGAAATTGAAATATCAATAGTATTGACAAAGTTACGAAGAGAGAGAAGAGAGAGAGCAGATTTTTTTAGCATGTAGAACATCACCACTACTGTTATTATTAATTCTGTTATTAAAACAAAATCACTCTAAGAAAATACACATGCTTGCGCAAAAGAATATATCTTACCAAAGATAATTGTACTACAGAACCTTGGTCATTGACCCGTAGTTTAGATCAAGTCAATAGAAATTATATATACAGATTCTTACATAAAATTTGACACTGTATTGATGCATATTATTATGCACTTTGAGTATTTGTAAATATAACAGAGGGTCTTAAAGTGTGTACGCTTGAGAGAGAGAGAGAGAGGAGGGAGAGAGACAGAGGCAGACAGACAAACAGACAGACAGAGAGAGATCGTTCGTTATTTGTTTTAACGTCTATTCACATAATATATGCTTTTAGACGGGTGTGTGTGTGTGTGTGTGTGTGTGTGTGTGTGTGTGTGTGTGTGTGTGTTTAGGAACTGAGAGATAGTTACCAACCTTGTCTGTGTTGGGTATTTGTGTTTGCAAGAGAGCGTATGCACATGTATGTATGCACACGTGTTCCTGTGTCTGTCTTACTATCTATCTGTTCCTCTTCGTATTGTTTAAAGGAATTCCATATAAATGGTTATACGATATGCGTGTCAAGGTGCGGTCGGTTATATGTGTTTGTGGGAGGTTCAGACATTTTAGATGTCATGAAGTTGATGTGGAATATTTTGTGCTGTCGGTACACACATTTGTATGTGTGTGTATGCGTGTGTGTCTGTCGTGACATTAGTACATCTGCAGAACAAATTTCCGTACTGTTTCGGTAAGGACTTGCATCTTGAGTCTTGATATTCATCTTTATGATTTTCCCCACATTTTTATGAATTATCTTGTGTTGGTTTATGTTATGTTAAAAGTTATATTTTATGTAGAGGAAAAAGGACAGACCATGACAGATGGCGAAGAAGATGTTCGGCAGCAATTTGAAGTCAGGTCTACAGACTTGCTAAGTTTCTCCACTAAGGTATACATACATCATGTGAGACTGTGATGTGCGCCTGTTTCAGATCTATTGCAAGGACATGCGCAAAGTGACACCTTTAGAATACCTGTCTCTGCCGGCGGGAGAAGAGGCCAACTTCGCTGAAGTCTACAGTGAGAGGTAAGGGCTCTGTCCATTTGCCCCTGGGCTCATAAATCTCCTTTACTCCCTTACCCTGTCCACCAGCTTCCTGCTTAATTAGTCATGATAGTGAAGGAAAAGATTAGCCCTTTCACTCCCTCACCCTGTCTGTCAGCTTCCCGCATTATGAGCCATGGTAGTTACAATTTAACCTTTTCACTGTCTCACCATATCCACCAGTTTCCTGCATTATTACCATGACAGTAAAGCCAAACTTCATCCTTTCACCCTTTCATTCGAATCTACCAGCTCGCCAGTCACCGCGGTGTTAGCGCAACGGACTACCGACTGGAAGGTTGTGGATTCCAATCCCCATCAGTCCCTTTAAAAATCGTTGTGGGATTTTTCAGCTCCGGCCGGTTTCATCCCAGAGTTGAGCGTGCTATATGCTCATTAGAAATCTGGGACCACTACTTCACGGATGCGTCATCGAAGGTGTTGCTCAAATTTTCTGACCCACACCGCAGATGTTTGAACTCTCGGGCCCGGTTTGACTCCAGGATATGTTATAATAGTTAGCATTGAGTTCAGCCCTATCACGTTATCTCAACCCTAGATGGAACTCCATAATTATTTATCATCATGATTATTATCTAATCATCATCTTCATCATTGCATTATAAAAGAAAACTTGCCAACCTCTGTGATCATTACGATGGCATAGAAAATAGGACCAAAAAAGTAAACACAAAGGGAATCTCTTTTAAGTGCGATGATTCTTAGGGGAAAAAAAGCTTCTTGCATTATCAGGTGTGACAGTAAAGCAAAAATCTGACCCATTCTCTCCTTGACCCCACCCACCAGATTCCTGCAAAAAGCTGGATGGCAGCATGGACAAGGGAGGAAAAGGGTTAAGCTTTTGCAGGTGGTGGAGATGGGGAGAGAGTGAAAAGATTGAAACATGGTACAGTTTGCCGTGTTCCGGGTGTGGCCACTATTTGTCATACGAGTGTCATGGTTAGTCCTGTGAATCAGTGTTATGTTATGTCCGTGGATGTATGTGCCTGTTCTCCTCATATATCAGGAGAGCACAGATTACATCCTCGTTTTATTCACACTATTTTCAGCAGACAGACACAGGGTGTGAATTTCCATGTTATATAGACATCGCAGATTGTGTTTTCTGTCTGTCTGTCTGTCTGTCTGTCCTTCTCAAAGCTTTTCAACAAACAGCATACAATTAGATGCACACAGAGAGACACGTATGTGTATATTATATTATATATATATATATATATATATATATATATATATATATATATATATATATATATATATATATTATATATATATATATAGATATATATATAGATATAGATATATATTCAGAGAGAAGTCCTTGTCTGTCTCTCTCTCTCTCTCTCTCGCTCTCTCTCTGTTGTTCGCTCGCTCTTTAACTCTCTCTCTCTCTCTCCCTTCCCCCCCCTCTCTCTCTCTCTCTCTCTCTCTCTCTCTCTCACACACACACACACACACACACACACACACACGAAAACACGCACAAACACATACACACACTAATACACGCACACACCTACGTTTATACACTTACACACACACGCCCGCACGCACACACACATTTGCGCACACCTACCAACTGCCTACCTTCATACTACCTAATTACCTACCTACCTGTATTCCTACCTGCCTATCTGCCTGCCTACCTATCTACATACCTACCTACTTACTTACCTACCTACTTACCTACCTACCTATCTACCTACATATCTACTTACTTACCTACCTACCTACCTACCTACCTATCTATCTACCTGTTTTATTTGCAGATTAAGGCGTCATGCCACGTGCCCTTACAACAAAACACGACCTGCCATCTGTAACTTATGCCGTGTGAAGAAGTATCGCCAGGCTGGAAACACCACCTACTCCAAAGTCAGAATTGATCTCAACACTCTTCGTATTTTTGGTAAGCTCCTAGGTTTGGCCAGATTTGAGTTTGGCCGGGTGCTTCTTTTTTCTGAATATTTGATTTGTCTTATACTGGATAACACTGTAGTGTTTGAATTAAACTGTGCTGTCTCCCATTATACTTAGATTAGTATTGTAAGAGTGACAGTCACCGAATGAAATCAACAGAGGAAGGCGGGTTGTACCGACGAAAATTTGGGCAAGTGAAGTGAACAGTCGACTGAATGTGTTCTGTGTAGTGCTTGCTGTCATGTATAATATATATATATATATATAGATAGATATGATACATACATACATACATACATACATACATACATACATACATACATACATACATACATACATAATACATAGATAGATAGATACATAGATAGATAGACAGACAGACAGATAGATAGATAGATAGATAGATAGATAGACAGATAGATAGACAGACAGATAGATAGATAGATAGACAGACAGATAGATAGATAGATAGATAGATAGACAGACAGATAGAAGATAGATCATAAATCTTGTATGGCGCTATTCTCCAAGATTTGGACTCGCCACGCATAACCTGATGACTTTTTAGTGGAACAGGCCTGCTTAGAACTGAAGCAGGTAGGTGAGCTGACCACATTTCACGTTGTTGTTGCATCTGTAGGGGTTGTGCATGCGGGGTATTTTCGTGTTTCTATACGTCAGACGCTGACATAACTTACGTGCATGTGTATACAGACATGAGGTATGTAGGCTTTGGAAGATCTGCACACATGTTGACCTTGGAAATCGGAAAAATTGTCACCCCTTTACCCACCAGACGTATCAAACCCATGAACTCTCATCTAGAAGTCCATCGTTCACCCACCTGATTAGCATGCCTGTCACACACACACACACACACACACACACACACACACACACACACACACACACACACACACACACACACACACAACACATATGTATATATATATATAAAATAATATAATAAATAATAATTACAATATTTAAATAGCGCAAAATCTTGATAAAATCAAATCTAAGCGCTGAAACAGACACGCACGCACACACACGCACGCACGCACGCACGCACACATACACACACACACACACACACACACACACACACACGCATGGCTATAAACGGGGAGAAAGAATAAAAGCAATGGAAAATTATAGAGAGCATATTATATATATATATATATATATATATATATATATATATTATATATATATATATATATATTGTGTGTGTGTGTGTGTGTGTGTGTGTGTGTGTGTGTGTGTGTGTGAGGGAGAGAGACAGACAGAGAGAGAGACAGAGAGAGAGTGTGTGTGAGTGAATGGTATGCAATAGGTAAGTAATCATTGTTTGACAAAGGTACATGTATGTAAACTTTTCTTCTGATCTTAGCATTGCACAAAGTCCTGATTGGCATTTAGGTGCAGGAGTGCTCTCTGTATCGTGATTTCTTATTCTTATTCTTAGTGTCTGCGTGTGTGTGTGTGTGTGTGTGTGTATGTGTGTGTGTGTGTGTGTGTGTGTGTGTGTGTGTGCGTGCGTGCGTGTTTGTGTATGTGTGTGTATGCGTGCGTGCGCGCGTGTGTGTGTGTGTGTGTGTGTGTGTTGTGCAGTGAACGATGGAGCGTTCAGCCATGTGCACAGTGGCAAGTTCATTCCGTTTGGGTCAGCTGGTGATTGCTACAGTTCGGACTCCTGTCCACAGGTGGGTCGTCCGCTCATACTTTCTGTGGTTGGGGTGGTGCGGGTGGGGGTGGGGTGGTGAGTTTGAAGTTTGTTCAGGAGAGGGATTCATGGCACTTGGGACAAAGTGATATACGCCCCACACAAATGTGCCAATATGACTGAGAGACACTCAAAGATAATGTCAGCACAGTCAGCATAGGAGGAAAAATCATAAAGAACCTTCACTTTGCCGATAACATTGATGGCCGGGCAGACAGTGAGCTTGAAGAACACGCTGCTCTCTTTAAAAGACTGGATGAAACATCGACAAGAAATGACATGGAAATCAGAACCGAGGAGGTCAAGTTGGTGGCCAGTCACAACATCACTGTCCATGGGCTGAAGCCAGGACGGGAGAAGAGTGGCAGAATGGTTCAGACGGTCGCCTGTCGATAACTGAACTCGAGGTTCCAGGGTTCGATCCCCGTAATGACCTCGAGTTTTTCCTTAGTTTGACCGGAAAAGCAAACTGAAGTCTAGTCCGCATGGGGACGAAAATCGAGAAGAACCTGTGTACCTTCTGGCTGCGCACGCTAAAGATCCCGAGGCAGTTGAAAATCGTGAAGAGCAGGGCATTGCCCGGCTACCTTGAAAAAAAAAAAAATTGGAGAGATACGTTGATTTCCCCAGGTCCCACCCAATTAACCTTCTTGCCTTTCTGAAATCTTGGTGAAAAATATTGTGAACATGAATTTGAATCGACGGAGTGTGTGCGCGCGCAGCCCTCGTGGTGCCGACCCCAGGAAAAGTTGAGGTTTCTGCCACCTCACTCCCCGACCACCCTAGGATTATGGAACTATCTAGGTTGGACCTCAGGTTCTGACCAGCTCGTGGGTTTATGTGCAGGCTTAAGGCTTGTGCCGTGATTACTCTGGATCTTCTCCATCACATGGCACCTGTGACGTTAGTGCATATGGAATTCATTCCAAACGCGAAGAGGTCATCTTGAGAAATGAAATTGAAACTGAAACAGAAGCAAGGAATTGTTCAACAACAATTCACTTTTCTGGAATCGATTATAAGCAATGAGGGTCCAAACTAGAAATCGTCTTGAGCTGTCCAGGCTGAAACCTGTATGGAAGGACAAGAACATCTCCATGAAACACAAGATCACTTAATGGCTACCTAGCTGAACCTGTCTCTCAGTGACAAAAAAGCTACTTACTGAATAGCTTTCATCGGCGATCCGGCCGACTTCTTCAGCGCAACTGCTGGGTTGAGAACTGGCTGTTACGTGCATGTGAGACATGGACTTTCACAGCGTATTTGGAAAGACAAATCCAAGCTATGGAAATAAGATGTTATGGCGAGATGCTAAACATCAAATACACTCATCATATCACCAGTGAACAGGTGTGCCAAACCATCAGGTACATGTGGCACACTGATCCACATGAAGATCTGCTGACATCAGTTATGACAAGAAAACGGTGTTGGTATAACCATGTAACAAGATGTATTGGCCTTGCTTAATCAATCCTTCGAGGAACTGTTCATGGAAAGGAGATAGGGCAAACACACACACACACACACACACACACACACACACACACACACACACACACACACACACACACACACACACACACACCACACACACACACACACACACACACACACACACACACGCACACACACACACACACACACACACATACTTACACACACACACGCGCGCGCGCGCGCGCGACTTATGGACTGACAACTTTGCGGGATGGACAAACCATCCGGAGAGACCCACGCTGTGGCACACAACCGACAAGAGGTGGAGTAATCTGGTGAACGGTTCTTTAGTGCGGTGCCCCAATGATTCTTCATAGAGTCAAGGAAGAAGAAGAAGAAGGAGAGGAAGAAGAAGAAGAGGAGGAGAAGGAGACGACGAAGACGAAGAAGAAGAAGACGTAGAAGAAGAAGAAGAAGAAGCAGAAGAAGAAGACAAGAAGACGTAGAAGAAGAAGACGTAGAAGAAGAAGACGTAGAAGAAGAAGACGTAGAAGAAGAAGAAGAAGAAGAAGAAGAAGGAAAAGAAGAAGAAGAAGACGTAGAAGAAGAAGAAGAAGGAGAAGAAGAAGAAGAAGACGTAGAAGAAGAAGAAGAAGAAGAAGAAGACGTAGAAGAAGAAGAAGAAGAAGAAGAAGACTAGAAGAAGAAGAAGAAGAAGAAGAAGAAGAAGAAGAAGAAGAAGAAGAAGAAGACGTAGAAGAAGAAGAAGAAGAAGAAGAAGACGTAGAAGAAGAAGAAGAAGAAGGAGAAGAAGGAGAAGAAGAAGAAGAAGACGTAGAAGAAGGAGAAGAAGAAGAAGAAGACGTAGAAGAAGAAGGAGAAGAAGAAGGAAGAAGAAGAAGAAAAGAAGAAGAGAAGAAGAAGAAGAAAAGAAGAAGAAGAAGAAAAGAAGAAGAAGAAAAAGAAGAAGAAGAAGAAAAAGAAGAAGAAAAGAAGAAGGAGAAAAAGAAGAAAAAGAAGAAAAGAAGAAGAAAAGAAGAAGAAAAGAAAAAGAAGAAGAAGAGGACGAAGAATAAGAGGAAGAAGAAGTGAAGAGGAAAGAAAAGGAAGAAGAAGAGGAAGAAGAAGAGAAGAGGAAAAAGAAGACGAAGAAGACGACGACGAAGAAGAAAAGGAAGAAGAAGAGGAGGAGGTGCATGGTGCACACGGGACTTAAGTTTATCATTTCCTGTGAAAGACTAGCACCCACAACTCCGTTCAGTGTCTCGTAGGAGAGGTAGGAGGGAGGAGGGGGGGGGGGAGGGGGCGGACAGAATTCCTGTTTAACCAGAGATCGAACCCGGAATCTCATGTGTGTTAGACAAGCATGTTAACCTTGAGGTTTAGTGCTCTTTTGAGATGATGCTCTGTACAAGTAATCATCATTATCGTGATTATTATCATCATGCAGTCATCTGTCCACTGATGTACATGGGATGTATGTCGTACAGGGTCAGTTTAGTGTCAACTGATGGGCACCGGATTCATTGTGGCCATCAACACAACGTGGATGTTACAGGGCAATGAGGCCACACAGCAGATATGGAGACTAAAGGTAAGACGTTGTATCTTGTGTGTGTCTGCTTTGTGTATCTATGTATGTGTGCTTGTACTTTTTCAGTTGGTTTGGTTTGGTTTGGTTGTCTGTGTGCCTGTCTGTTTTGTCTGTTTGTCTCTTGTCTGTCTGCCTGTCTCTCTGTCTGTCTTGTCTGTGTCTTTCTGTCACTAACTGTCTTTGTGTATGTGTCTGTCTCTCTGTCTGTCTGTCGCTGTCGTTCTTTCTCGCTCTCTTCCCCTACCACTCTCCGTATTGTTTCTCTCTCACTCTCTCTTTCTCGCTCACTCTCTCTCACTCCCCGTCTCTCTGTCTGTCTGCCTGTCTCTCTTGTCTCTCTGTCAGTGTGTGAGACGTCATCTTGAGAAACTAAAACTGAAATGTGTAGGGTTTAAATTTCGTTTCTGTTTTGTTTTCGGTTTTTTTGTTTTTTTTGGTTTGGTTTGGTTTGGTTTGGTTTGGGTTTGGTTTGGTTGGGTTTTGGTTGCGAATGAGGGAGTCGTTGTGACTGAGTAGTGGTGGCATTGCTATGTTGCAGGATGGACATATTATACGTGGCCGGTGTGGTGGTTACTGTGGCATGTGTTCCCCGGACCACCTGACGGGCCTGCAACTACAGCTGATCAGATAACACACGTACACACAACCGCGGTGGAGTTGTAAGCCAAAACAACACAACACGAAACAAATCAAATCAAATCAAATCAAATCAAATAAGATCAACTCAAAACAAAACAAAACTACAAAACAAAACAATCAACAACAACAACAAAAATTAACCCTTCCCTTCCTCAAAGACGAGGCAAGACATACATTCACTCAAGTTTTTAGCCCTGAAATGACTCCAGTAGTCGGCTGGGCTGTAAGCAATATGAACTTGAACTTCAGTTTTTGACTGGTATATGCATGTCGCTCAAACGCTTCGGCACCACATACACGACAAACACAAATTCAGGGGTTAGGGTTTTTTGGGGTTTTTTTTTTCAGTGTTTTTAATGTTTGCCGCTCAGTATTTCTGTCTCACACACACACACACACACACACACACACACACACACACACACACACACACACACACACACACACACACACACACACACACACACACACACATACATATACACACACACACACACACAACACAACACACACACACACACACACACACACACACACACACATACACACACACACATACACACACACACACATACACATACACACACACACACACACACACACACATACACACACACAACACACAACACAAACACAACACAACACAACACAACACAACACAACACACACACACGCACCTGCGCGTGTGCATGGCACACACTTATTCAGTCACTGTGACTCGGGGTAATTAATTGCATGCACAGCTTGCTACTCAACATTGATAACTGAAAGATAAATGACACATATTCAGCTGTTGGCTGGTTGGGCGCATGCCTACAGCCAGTTCAACAATGAATCCTAATTTGACATGATCAGCACAGCCACCCACATTGACACAACGATCAATAGACCAGTCACACTGACCATGTGATCAACGTAATCAGCCACACGGAAGAGTGTGATCAAAACTGTCACATTGACGATATGATCAACACATCAGCCACACCGACGAGTATGATCAACACAGTCACACTGACAATATAATCAACACATCAGCCACACTGACAATATAATTAACACATCAGCCGCACTTACAATATGATCAACACATCAGCCACACTGACAGTATGATCAGCACAGTCACATTGACAATATAATCAACACATCAGCCACACTGACAATATAATCAACACACCAGCCACACTTACAATATGATCAACACAGTCACATTGACAATATAATCAACACATCAGCCGCACTGACAGTATGATCAACACAGTCACATTGACAATATAATCAACACATCAGTCACACTTACAATATAATTAACACATCAGTCACACTGACAATATGATTAACACATCAGTCACACTTACAATATGATCAACACATCAGCCACACTTACAATATAATCAACACATCAGTCACATTGACAATATAATCAACACATCAGTCACATTGACAATATAATCAACACATCAGTCACATTGACAATATAATCAACACATCAGTCACATTGACAATATAATCAACACATCAGTCACATTGACAATATAATCAACACATCAGTCACATTGACAATATAATCAACACATCAGTCACATTGACAATATAATCAACACATCAGTCACACTTGACAATATGATCAACTCATCAGTCACATGACAATATGAATCAACACATCAGTCACACTTACAATATGATCAACTCACAGCCACACTTACAATATAATCAACACATCAGTCACACTGACAATATGATTCAACTCACAGCCACATTTACAATATGATAACACATCAGTCACACTGACAATATGATCAACACATCAGCCACACTGACAATATGATTAACACATCAGTCACACTTACAATATGATCAACACATCAGCCACACTGACAATATGATCAACACATCAGTCACACTGACAATATGATTAACACATCAGTCACACTGACAGTACATCAGACACCTCAGCACCCCCTGTCCTGGCTGTAGATGGTGTCCAGGAGGTCTTCACCACAGTGGTGATCTCGTCCTTCTAGTCGAAACACACAGAGAATACACCCACCAGCAGACACTGACTGATTCCGAACACTTGGTGGACATGCCTGAGTGACCTGCCGGTGACCTGAACCCCTGTGGCTGTCTGTGGTTTGTCTTGGACATTGACGTATGCACACACTTCCCCCCAAAGGCAGCAATGGTGTTCAAGGCACTTCATCAACCGTGTGCAGCAGTGAGTGACCAAGCATAATACATGTGGCCAGGAGCATGGTGTCTGCCTGCCGCCTCTTCCACACCGGCTCAGTCCTTGTGGACAGTGGACCTGAAATCCTCCATCCTCGACCGTCTCATCGTCTGATCTGTGGCTGGCAAAGTTCTGAAAGTTCTGAAGTCGCGTTAACACAGTCAGCATAGGCTTTGTAAAACTGACAGAAAGTGTGTTGCAACTTGTGTGCTTTCACGAGAGACTGTACACGTGCTCCTGATCGCCCTCTCTCTCTCTTTCTCTGAGTAGCACAGTCACAGCAAAATGCTAGTGGATGTTGTATATTTGATGGACGTTAAATGTGTACTTGATGGATGTAAATGTATCATGACTGCCAGCTCTTCACTGCCACACAACTCTGAGGAATGCTGTTTGCCAATCAGAACTTGTGATTGCTTTTTTTGTTGTTTTTTTTTTTTTGTATCGCTCTTACCTCAGGTCAGATAAGCTGCAGAGCGTCTGGCTTGCTACGCACAAGTTGTTTTGCTTTGCGTGAATGCTTTTCTCTATGTTATAAGTAGAGTCTAAGTGCCACAAGCAGGTAAGCTTTGCTTACAGCAGGTTTTATCTCAGGTTCAGTCAGAGGGTACTGAAGAGAGCAGTACGAATTATTGATAAAAGTGTATTCATTGTTTAACATGCTCAGGAGAATCAGTTTGCTGCTGATTGCGTGTGTGTTATGCGGATCTTTTCGAGGGTAATCTGTGTATGACATCAGAAAAGGAGAGATTGAAATTAGTTAGAAACAATGATCGATATCTGAAGCTTCAACACGATGCATATATATTTTGAAGACCTTTAATATGCTAATATCTTATGTTTGTGACGATCTATTGTCTCGCAAAAATTTTTCAATAAAGTCTATGACAGAATGAGTCGTTTCTTGATAATAATATTTTATACTGCTTGTATGATAACAAATACTACTTGGACACTTCCAGTACACGATGCAAAAGATCGAGAAACTGTCACAGTCGCTTCAGCATGACTTGTTCTTTGGATTACAACCAATTCATTCACAAACGTTTCAGCTTGACTTGTTCTTTGTATAACAACCAATTCATTTTTAACACACAGATGTGAGAATGCTCTTATCGTCATATCTCTGCACATTCAGTCCTATCTTCACAACGTAACAGCGATCCTTTTAAGACGATACTGTTAGTATATGAATACTAACTGGAGAGGTTAGGGTGGTGGTAGTGAATATTCTTGTGACATATTATGGGGTAATTGGAAGAAGAGTTTATCCGGGTCTTGTTTCTTTTTAATACAAGAGCTTATCAGCGTCATATATCTTTTTAGGACTATCTATCGATGACGCACAATCATAAAAAACACGACGAACGCCTCTGAGCATGCTTGCTTCACGTCAGAAACCTGAAGATGTTCTTTCCCCATATTCTTTCCTTAATCAAAAAACTTCAACTGAAGTTGCTGAGGTACTGGTAATGATGTATACATATTGAGATTATACAGATGGCAGTATGACTAAAGATACTCATCTTCATATTAATGTTACCATCAGATACATGCATAGTACATCAAAGAGAATCAAAATGACAAAAGAGATGTACAAGTTGCTACCATTAGATACACAAGGCAGCAGTATATTGAATTACTATTAGCAAGGACAGTTCAGTCAGTCAGCTTGTTGATTTGTTTCGTGTCGCGATTTTAACCGTGTGCGTTCTTGCTTCTTTCTTGGCAGCAAAACCAGCTCAGCTGACTGTTTTGGAACTGGAGAGAAATCTGCAATAGACAATACCAGATGTAGTGACAAAGACACCAGAATGTATTTGTTACATGTGCCTTGCACGGTTATCCACTGTAACATCAATTGTGTTTGCTAAATTAAACCGTGTACGCTTATCACAATGATATCAAGTTGTGTTTTGCTAAATTGAACAGTGTGTTTGATTATCACTAAGATGTCGAATTGTGTTTGCTAAATTAACTATTAACGGTTATCAGTATAATATCAGGTTGTTGTTCTAGTGTGTGTGATTATCACAACGACATCAGAACATGTCTATAAACATTATGTAGTGATTGGGTTTTTTTTAATTCGTGTGTGTGGCGAATGTGACAAAATAGATAATATATTTTGATTCTGAAGCAAATGTTTGAAAAATGGTATACACTGTATTACTCTCTGTATTTTTTTGTGCATCGTTTAAGTGACTTTTTGTAAATGAAAAGACGCTAGAAGTGTAAATTTACAACATTTGAAGAATGTGTATTTCATCGAGTCATAAATTTGAAAGGTGATCCTCATTGACACTCTTTTAAGAAATTTTCTGAGATACGATAAGGATTAAGGTAACAAAACTTTAGGTGCTTGTATAAGTAGGGTGTGCAGTTGTAAGTCAGGGTAATGAATCACGTGAAATGATAAATGGGAAAAAAAGCCATTGGCATAAACAGAATGAGGCGAAAATACATTTCCACAGAAGTGTTATATGGTAAGAACACTTCCCTCAGAGATAATATGTGCAATAGGACAAGAAATCTTAGATGTGCCAGAATTGTGTGATGAATTTCATTTGTTTTTAATGCAAAAGGAACTTGGCTTGGAAATGAGGCAATTGTTCCTCCTGTTTAGATCTCAAATTTTCACATATTAGTGTACACAGGAGATGGATGTATTTTTGTATTATATACACAAGAGATGTATGGATGCATTGTCCGTTGTAACATCAGACGATAATCAGTGTTCTTTGTGAACTTTTGCTTAGATATAACCCAGATCTACTAGCCGTGACTCATGCTTTGATAATTCAGAACCCACCTTGAGGAAACGCAGAAGGGTTCATCTATCAATCTGCTTCTGATTAAGCGTTTCTGTTAATGCTACTAAAGCCAACATTTATGCTCTCAGACTACACATATGTTAGTTGCAAGCAAGCCAAGGTATATGTTTATAGTTGTGCTATCAAGCCAATTGTGTATGCTGCTGAGTGCATTTATATAAGCGCTATCAAGCCAACTATATATGCTGTTAGACTGCATTTATGTGTATAAGCGCCATCAAGCCAACTATATATGCTGTTAGACTGCATTTATGTATATAAGCGCTATTAAGCCAACTATATATGCTGTTAGACTGCATTTATGTATATAAGCGCTATCAAGCCAACTATATATGCTGTTAGACTGCATTTATGTGTATAAGCGCCATCAAGCCAACTATATATGCTGTTAGACTGCATTTATGTGTATAAGCGCTATCAAGCCAACTATATATGCTGTTAGACTGCATTTATGTGTATAAGCGCTATTAAGCCAACTATATATGCTGTTAGACTGCATTTATGTGTATAAGCGCTATTAAGCCAACTATATATGCTGTTAGACTGCATTTATGTGTATAAGCGCTATTAAGCCAACTATATATGCTGTTAGACTGCATTTATGTATATAAGCGCTATTAAGCCAACTATATATGCTGTTAGACTGCATTTATGTATATAAGCGCTATCAAGCCAACTATATATGCTGTTAGACTGCATTTATGTGTATAAGCGCTATTAAGCCAACTATATATGCTGTTAGACTGCATTTATGTGTATAAGCGCTATCAAGCCAACTATATATGCTGTTAGACTGCATTTATGTATATAAGCGCTATTAAGCCAACTATATATGCTGTTAGACTGCATTTATGTATATAAGCGCTATCAAGCCAACTATATATGCTGTTAGACTGCATTTATGTGTATAAGCGCTATCAAGCCAACTATATATGCTGTTAGACTGCATTTATGTGTATAAGCGCTATTAAGCCAACTATATATGCTGTTAGACTGCATTTATGTGTTTAAAGCGCTATCAAGCCAACTATATATGCTGTTAGACTGCATTTATGTGTATAAGCGCTATCAAGCCAACTATATATGCTGTTAGACTGCATTTATGTATATAAGCGCTATCAAGCCAACTATATATGCTGTTAGACTGCATTTATGTGTATAAGCGCTATCAAGCCAACTATATATGCTGTTAGACTGCATTTATGTGTATAAGCGCCATCAAGCCAACTATATATGCTGTTAGACTGCATTTATGTGTATAAGCGCTATCAAGCCAACTATATATGCTGTTAGACTGCATTTATGTGTATAAGCGCTATCAAGCCAACTATATATGCTGTTAGACTGCATTTATGTGTATAAGCGCTATTAAGCCAACTATATATGCTGTTAGACTGCATTTATGTGTATAAGCGCTATTAAGCCAACTATATATGCTGTTAGACTGCATTTATGTGTTTAAAGCGCCATCAAGCCAACTATATATGCTGTTAGACTGCATTTATGTATATAAGCGCTATCAAGCCAACTATATATGCTGTTAGACTGCATTTATGTGTATAAGCGCTATCAAGCCAACTATATATGCTGTTAGACTGCATTTATGTGTATAAGCGCTATCAAGCCAACTATATATGCTGTTAGACTGCATTTATGTGTATAAGCGCTATCAAGCCAACTATATATGCTGTTAGACTGCATTTATGTGTATAAGCGCCATCAAGCCAACTATATATGCTGTTAGACTGCATTTATGTGTATAAGCGCTATTAAGCCAACTATATATGCTGTTAGACTGCATTTATGTATATAAGCGCCATCAAGCCAACTATATATGCTGTTAGACTGCATTTATGTGTATAAGCGCTATCAAGCCAACTATATATGCTGTTAGACTGCATTTATGTGTTTAAAGCGCCATCAAGCCAAGTATATATGCTGTTAGACTGCATTTATGTGTATAAGCGCCATCAAGCCAAGTATATATGCTGTTAGACTGCATTTATGTGTATAAGCGCCATCAAGCCAACTATATATGCTGTTAGACTGCATTTATGTTAAGTGCTATCGAACCAATTATGCTATAAAACTGCGTTTACACTAGTGATATCAAACCAACTTTATATGCTATTGACTGCATTTACTGTCAGTGCTGTCTAGCCAGTGTTATATACTGTTAGACTGCGTTTATTTTAGTGCTATCAAGCCAGCTTTATATGCTATCAGACTAACTTCTGTGTGTTAAAAACAGACTTACTGATAGCAGCATGTTTTTCCTCATTTTCTTGATTTTGTGGTCTTAAGTCCGACAACATGATAACTTGTATGTAAACCAGCCATCAACAGTCATCACGGTTCTGGTTTGCTCTTGGTATTATTTATGTGATTTTTTTTTACAGAAAAGATTAATATCCCTTTGAAACATTGAAAGGTGTCTCTCCTGCTGATGACTGTTGTCACTGCTGATTTGTGACCACTAGTTGCTTACCTGTTCATCACTGTCTGTTGCTACGGCGATGTTATACATGCTGAGTCCGTACTTTAAAGATGATAGCATCCTCTGTGGCACCCCAGTCTGTTAAGGAGTTCATACCACTAGAGAGTTCAGCTGCCGGAACCAAGAGAGTGATTTTGTCACTGTGCAGAGACACTTTCACACAATAATCTCATTCAGTCATGGGTTAATGCAGCCACAGTCCAGACGGCTGCCACTAGGGCTCTTTCTCATTTTCCAGGGTCTTCTCATTTTCCAGGGTCTTTTCATTTTCCAGGGTCATGCCACCACCGTAGTTGACTGAAATTGTTTTTATGTCTATCCTTCTCTTTGTTTTCTATTTGTCTTAAAAACATAAAGTCGGACAATATAACAACCAAACAGTTAAACATTGAACAAGTTGAATATGTTGTTGACTGAATTTGTAGACAGATTAATCGAGGATGCTTTGATAGAATAATAGTTCTGGTACTCAGAGCAGAACATTTGCCCCCAGAATCGGTCTAGCATCCCATATGGAAACCCTGATGAAAGGACCGGTACGCCTAATCATCAATCGAATCGACGGAGAGTCCATCATGCTGGTAAATGCACGTTTCACAGTGTCAGTTGTCCTGGCGACATGGATGGCCATTCTTTTGAAAACGTAATGAATATGTGTAATAATGCTGTTCCTGTGCTAGGTCAGGCATACTTGTCTTATGTCTGATTCTTTTGACATGGAACAGTTGGCGAACATTGTGGATGTCGTGTTTCGCTTTTCATTGTGTTTGATGATGATATTATCTCGTTTTACAGAAAATTGTCATTTTGAAATTGCAAAATCATCCATAAAAAGTAAATGAAAAATATATGTGTATATAAAAGAAAAGAAAAGAAACAAAGAAAAAAGAAATAAGGAGAGAAACGAAGAAAGAAAGAAAAACAATAAAGAAAAACAATCAGTGCGTCAGTATGTGTATGTAAAAAGTGTGTGCAGCGTGCGCGCGTGTGTGTGTGTTTGTGTGTGTGTGTGTGTGTGTGTGTGTGTGTGTGTGTGTGTGTGTGTGTGTGTGTGTGTGTGTGTGTGTGTATGTGTGTAAAACACGTTGAAGGTGCCGCCAAGGATTTTCCAACCGTTGATGGGTAGATCTTTGCAAGAGTTAGATTGTACTCGTAATCTTGGCGCACTTTTTGTTCGCAGCTACACAAGTAAGAATAGATCATCCTATTCTGAATGTTGCCATTACTTCATCAAAGCGCTTTGGAACATTACGTTATCGTGTAAACTTCACATGCTGAAAGTTATTCTCCAGAAAATGTGTTTATCGTTAACACTCTTAAACGGTAACGTCTTACGTTGTTTAATGTATATTTCCACCAAAACCTCATGTTGGAAGTGGTGCTCAAATTTTGTCAGTTGCTGTCCTCACATATGCGCCAGTTAGTCAAATAATTTCAGTCGTCATGATATGAAACATATACAATATTTCTTTTTTATTTGTTACATTACCGAAATTACGGTCAGAACCTTGCCAAAATGTTGTGCATATGTTTTCGTATTTGCTTAAGTTTTTAAGACCTGGGTATTTTGTCACATTTACTGCCGGCCACATTAATCATAATTGGTGTTTGCAAGGAGTTGATTTCTGTCCAATTTTCATGTGATTAGTAGATAGTGGAAAAGGAATAGACAGAGCAATAGACCACACACACACACACACACACACACACACACACACACACACACACACACACACACACACACACACACTCACACGCACACACACACATACACACACACACACATACACACACACGCACACACACATACACACACACACACACGCACACTCACACGCACACTCACACACGCACACGCACACGCACACGCACACCATGTAATCTGAATCTGTTTAAATACAGGAAAGGGACTTTAAAGAAAAGATGTAAAATTCTTCACCATTTTGGATACTCGTTGTTTCAGCAGAGATGGAATTAAAGGAGATTGGAATCTGTTGTTTTTTTTTTTTTTTGGGGGGGGTGGGGGGTTGTTTGATTTTTTTTTTAAATTGTGTAATTGTGACTTCATTATGACGGTTGCGTGCGTTTCCAATGAAATATATTTCTTCTGTCAGCGTACTTGATTTATTCACATATTGATCTCTGGGTCTGATAAAATTTTCGATCAAGAAAAAATTTAACAGATTATAAAGAGATATGCGGTTATCAAATTGTCAATATAGAAGTTTTTAAATTCATCAACGTAATGATAATGTAATGTACTAGTGTTTGTGGCAATGTCTGTGTAGACAGTTATTAAATTCATCAACGTAATGATAATATAATGTGCTAGTGTTTGTGGCAATGTCTGTGTAGACAGTTTTAAATTCATCAACGTAATGATAATATAATGTGCTAGTGTTGTGGTCAATGTCTGTGTAGACAGTTATTAAATTCATCAACGTAATGATAATATAATGTGCTAGTGTTTGTGGCAATGTCTGTGTAGACAGTTATTAAATTCATCAACGTAATGATAATATAATGTGCTAGTGTTTGTGGCAATGTCTGTGTAGACAGTTATTAAATTCATCAACGTAATGATAATATAATGTGCTAGTGTATGTGGCAAAATGATACTTGAGTGTAGACTAGTTATTGAATTCATCAACGTAATGATAATATAATGTGCTAGTGTATGTGGCAATCATTTTGTCAAAAACTGTTAATGAAGTTGAAGGATTGTTTTGTGTAGTAATGAAGTTATGGACACAGACACTGTTCGCATGTAAGAACATAAAAATACGGTCAGCCTATGCTTTTAGTGGCAAATAACATTGGACTATTATTGTCCTTTTGTTCGATTTTCTGGTATATAACTGGTGCAATTCTTACGCTGGTGTTTATGTGTTATTGTTACTAGTGTTTACAGTGCTTCATACTTGTTTTTCGTGGAGGAGTTGACATATTAGGTTCCATACATAGTTTTCAAACAGTCGGAGCTTGTGTTGTCAATGTGATTGAAACTGGTTGTTGAGTTGTAAATTCTAATTATTTTGTTATCAAAACTTGTGAAATGGACATAATGAGATTGGTGTATATATACTCATCTACACGAGAACATAATTTTACGGATATACGTATTTTAGTATGGGCGTGCGTTTGAGCGTGTGCGCGCGTGTATGCGTTTGAAGTGAAACGTGAGAAGATACAAGTACTATAACGTGTTGAGATAATTGAAGTGCTGCTCAAAGAATATTGGACAGCCTTGATGTCCATTTGAAACTTATTTTGTCTGCCTGGTTAGTTAGCATAAGCTGTCAATGTGCTTGAGAGATATTAAGGCTTCCTTTTGTACGTATTTTGTGAAATTCGTTAGTTTTCGTTTTATAAATGTTGTACTTTTATCATTTGAATACATTTTATAGAGTTATTTCACGGGGCAACGTATTTAAAGTAATTGTTACTGACATTTTGTTTCGTGTTTTCTATACCTGAATTCATATAAATGAATAAGTAAATAAATGAATAAGTAAATAAATAAATAAATAAATGAATGAATCAATGAACAGATAAATAAATAAGATAATTAATGTAAAACTGAATTTTTGAAAGGTTCAAGAAAGAAAGAAAAACCGTTTGGTTTGGAATTTCTGTTGGAGAAATTATTTGGAAATTCAGCATGGTGATTTGTATAATCATACTTGAGAAAGAAATATCTGGAAATTTTAAATTGAAATCCATAAGCGACTATGGCATGTATAACTTTTGCAAAAAAAAAAGTGTTCATAATTACAGCATAATCATATAAAGAAATGTACAGGAGTGCTCTGAACTTTTCTTTGTTAAACAATGTGCTGATCATAGGCTTCCCGCCCAACACTCTGTCTTTGTTTGATAATGTTCTGAGGTACGGACAGAAATCTTTTGGACTTTTTAACCAAACTGCCATAATTATTATACCGCATTTACCTCGCTCAGGTGCCAGTACTTGACTTAAGAAACTAGTGTACATACTCATTAGCAGGTAGTATATGTTTTAGCCAGAAATCAGGTGTGTTGTTGTTGGGAATATACACTGAATCCCTTTCGCCAGAGCTTTTATTTTTTAAGTGAAATTTTTACCTGTGCGAAGTTGCTCGAGGATTTAGCTAAATCGTCCACTTGACACAGGTGATGTATATCTGTTGAATATCTGCAGTGTTCAGCATACAGTAATGATGTTTCTGCGACCTAATATTTGAAGGTAAAGCATAAATTGATAATTGGTCATTACTTTGAAATCAGCACCGATTATGGAGTTTGTGTTTCATCGCAGCATTTGATTGGCTTTTTTCTTGTTGCTTTTGATTGGTTAATTTGTGTGTGTGTGTGTGTGTGTGTGTGTGTGTGGTGTGTGTGTGTGTGTGTATGTGAGTGCGTACATGTGTGTATGTGGGCGTGCGTGTGCGTGTGTTTGTGTGTGAGGGAACTACCTATAATAGTTTAATAAATACTCTGCGTTTTTCTGATAATGTGGTTGTGTGCATAATACAGTGCAGCATGCGTTGTGACATACTTGCTTTTCATGTGTGCTAGATTTGCTCTGTGTATGTACTACACAGAATATCAGTGTCCAGCAATGCAACTTTTTATCGGTCAGTATCGTCGTCTGATTCATTAAAAAGAGATTGTGTGGTATTTTTTCTTTTTTGTTTGTTTTTGAAGAATTTAACATGTTCTTTGAAATACAGAGATTTTTCTCTTTTAATTTGTGTACATTTTTCTGCAGTGTAATTTTTCTTGGTGTTGACTTTTTCTTAAATGTCTATGTAGTGTGTGTATGTGTGTGTGTGTGTGTGTGTGTGTGTGTGTGTGTGTGTGTGTGTGTGTGTGTGTGTCTGTGTGTGTGTGTGTGTACTGACTGACAGCAAAGTTTCAGTTGGTGTGAGGTTGATTGTTTTGGTAGGTTCAAGTTATTACTGTTGTGATGGGTGTAAGGTTTTTTTTTAATTCACCCTTTTTTTTAAAAAAAAGAGGACAGTCACAATCAGCACAGTATATATATATATATATATATATATATATACACACAACACACACACACACACACACACACACACACACACACACACACACACACACACACACACACACACACACACACACGAGTGAACAGCTAAGATAAAACGGTTCTGTTTCAAGGTTACAATTACACGGACGAGATTGAAGCGTAACGAGAGAAGGGAGATTATTAGTGTACGTAAAGCAGTTGTTTCCCTTTATGGACACTGTTACTTGAATTGTTTCTTTTGTGGAAATCTTTTTCTTTCGGAAGATTTTGTTTTTATGTGTGTGTGTGTGTGTGTGTGTGTGTGTGTGTGTGTGTGTGTGTGTGTTTTAACGTAGGTGGAAAAAAAAACTTCCTGTCGTCAGTTTGTTTGATCGTGTTTTGTGAAGCATGTCGACTTACATTTCTTGTACTGTCGTATTCTGTATCTTAATATTTTTTAGGTAGCGTGTCAAAGTTATGGTAATAAATTGTGAATTTTTTTAATCACGTTTTTGTGCCAGTGTTATTGCGCTTGTATTTTTATGATTAATGACCTTGTGGGTGTACATGCTCTTTGCATG
This sequence comes from Monoplex corrugatus, assembly GCA_030674185.1. Lineage (NCBI taxonomy): Eukaryota > Metazoa > Mollusca > Gastropoda > Littorinimorpha > Ranellidae > Monoplex > Monoplex corrugatus. Next base: position 69,051,319 of record JAPXFY010000018.1, read on the forward strand.
AATAATGTGTTGCCCAGACTCTTCATAATTCTTGTATTAAACACTTGTATGGCTGTACATAATTCGGTGAACATTAATAGATGTATCTCCTCCTGACTTTGGCGCACTATTTTATTCTATTTAATTATTATTCAATTTCGTAATTCGCCGATGAATGGATTAACCGCAGCTTTTTTATCAGTAGGTGCTACAAATGCAACACAACCCGATTCAGTTTTATTTATTCGTGAGTGGAGACTTGTGTATATACTCTTTTCACCGCCAGTAATACTGCAAGAGCACAATATTAATTTCATCATGTATGCGTGTATTTATTGAGAATGTTGTCACTGGTGTGTGATTTTGGTACGTTTAGCGGCTTGCGCAGCAGTAGACTTTTTTTTTTCTTTGTTTCAGTTGATTTGTTTTTCTTTGGTCCGAGTGTCTTTGTTTTCGGCTATTGACTGATGTTATCGGTGTACATGAAATGTATTGGTTGAGTTCATGTCTCTGTGTAACAAAATGAAATGATAGTATTTGATAGTGACAAGGCTAGCTGTGTAATAAAATTTATTTCAGTAATCATGGTTTCTTTTTTGCTCTCTCTCTCTCTCTCTCTCTCTCTCTCTCTCTTCTCTCTCTCCTGAGCGTGTGTGCTCTCCCACAATCACACACCATTAAGCAAAAAAACAAAACAAAACAAAAATCCAGACATATCACTTTCAAATTAATATTGAAGCTCAGCTGGCCATTTCAGGGCAGTCAGACCAGTCAAACACAAGTCAAGAACAGCTCAAAGTATTAACTCTTCCATAAAACATTGTTACAAATCAGTTCGATCCGAACACATATCAGACCTTGACACAACACAACGATTAATCCAAAGATAATTATTTCTGAGCTGAACCGTATGTGGATCACGTGATTTTACTCAGAGAGAACCTCAAGACCTTGCCAGTGTTTAGGGTTCACGCGCAGGCTTGTGGTATATCTCATCTCCGATTCATTTTTATCAACGCCCCGTGTGTTGTCCCGCCCGGGACATGGGCCGCCAACAAATGCTCGCCAGCCGTCATGGTCCTGAAGTAATCGCTTCAGTTGTGTCCTCTTCGAGTCTGCATCCAGGTCACATAGCGCCACGTGTTTTTTGACTTGTCTTCTTGTTCCCCTGCGAGTTCCAGATGAGGGCTTGCCTTCTGCTGCAGCCGGATACATAGGATTATGCCTTCATTATTTTGTGTCCTTTCCGTGGCATTGCATTTGCGACGTTAGTGCATACAGAACTTTCCGAATGCAGAGACACTGCTTTGAGAAAACTAAACCTCCCACCTTCGTGTGAAGGGGCTTTTCTTGAACATGATTCCCTTATTTTTTTTTGTGATAATTTATGTTACTTATCTGTTTGTGATCGATTTTTATCCCGAATCATACGTTATGACGGATAAATATATTTGAGTTTTTTTTCCCCTATTACTACTAAATTGTTCGAAAAATCAATATCAAATACATGTACATGTATACTATTCAACTCATTCAACATAACTGTATTGTAGTATGAGTAGTAAAATGGACCTGCCGAAAAGCATGAGCCCTGCATGGAACAGACAGATAATGAACATCAGAACTTTTCTGATCTTCTGACAGAGGAGCCATAGGCAAAGTGAAAAAATACATTTATTTCCATCTCAAGTGACGAAAGGAAGGAAATATTTTACGAGAAAACATAAACACAGTCAGTCTCTCTCTCTCTCTCTCTCTCTCTCTCTCTCTCTCTCTCTCTCACACACACATACACACACACACACACACACACACACACACACACACACACACACACACACACATACACACACAAACACAAACACACATACATGGATACATACTTACACTCGCACGCGTGCACGCTCAGATCACAAATCGTTCCCAATCTCCAGTTAACGAACAGAGGTAAGTTGGAGAGAGAAAGGTTTGATCGTCGGAGAAAGACAACAATCTGCTCTGAAGCTGGTGGTATCTCTTTAGCCGGTGGCTGTATTATACACCTCTACAATGCTCCTCTGTACAATATCATCAACAATGCTCCTTAATATATCATACACACATGTACAACTTCCCTAGCATACACCTGTACAAAATGTTCCTTGGTTAATATTACACATTCAGTTTTCACTTTCTCACCAACAGACTCGTCGACAGGGCAAGGACATATGTAATGGAACTCAGCAATGATGAGAGCAAGGTTACGGTCAGCAATACAATTCACAGCAGTGAGCAAGTCTACCTGAATGGCCAGAAACTGGAAGACGTCGCCAGTTTCAAATACCTGGGAACTTCTGTAGCCAAAGCGATCGCTGCAGAGCAGGAAACACGCACCAAGGTCTAAACAGCTCAGGTTAGACTAAACAGGATCTTGACAAACGGAAGTAGCACCGTCAGCATCACCACAAAGGACTTAGTGTGCCATGTTCCTGACTTACAGAAGAAAATTCAGACCTTTTCCCATGAAGTGCCTGACGAAACTGTGGAACATGATACTACCGAGCAAATACGAAACAAGATCAGTGCGTCCAGGGATCCACAGGAACTGTCTGGTAAGAGTGACAGAGGAAACGGTTCCTGAGCGATCCTGCATCCCATCAGATCCCCCCGTGACCACACTGACTGCAAGTTTAGATGACGATGACATCGATATCAATGTACACTTTATATTACTTGCTGTTAAAAACGTGTCATGCTCATTTGAACGTAAAACATGGTCAATCCACCTTTTACTGCATACATGATCAAACGGGTAAGCTCATAAATAAACAAAAACAGGCAGTGTAATGCAACAAGAATTTTCGAAAACAAAAAAAGATCTTAGGTTTGTGATCTAAATTTAACCATGCCCTTCAAACATATACGCACAAACACACACACTCTCTCTCTCACTCTCTCTGTCTCTCTGTCTGTTTCTCTCTCCTCTCTCTCTCTGTCTCTCTGTCTCTCTCTCTCTCTCTCTCTCTCTCTCTCACACACACACACACACACACACACACACACACACACACACACACACACGCACACACACACACGAAACTTTGATTCCAGCCGCCAGCAGCAGTACAAACAATCAATAATTAGAAATGTTCCCATCAGACCACACATCATCTACAAACACGTACAGATCAGAGCAAGGAGGTAGAGCATGTTAAGGAGGCTTACGGTCAATGGATACAGTGACTGAAATTGAAAGCTCCCTTTTCCCATTGAAGAAGACAAGAAAATCAGACCACAGCTATTACCCTGTGTGAAAGGCCTTTCAGAAAGGTGTGCAAAAATGTTCAGCCACTTGACAAACCCTTTTAAGACATAAAAACTTGTTAGCATTGCTGGTCCTATCCCAAAACACACTGTCAAAAGACCAACAATAAAAACGTGTTACTGTTTATCCTGTCTTGTGTTGAGTGTGAAAAGCAACACCATGCTTGTGGTTAGGGGTCTTTAAGGCCAATCAGTGTTTGTGTGCACACGTCTATGAGAACATACCGTGTCTATATGTGTTGCTGAACACATGCACACTGTGTCTCTGTGTCTTTGATATTTCCAAATGCGATAACACAAATCTGAAATATCTTCTTATTTGCGACTGTTCATTTTCGAAAGTCACAAATATTTCAGAACACAATGATTATGACCATTATTTCAGTAATATCAAATGAAGTTGTACCAGTTAGGTTTGTGTCTGGGATTCTCAGGGTGACACCTTGGCGATGCGAACGAGTCGCTGCAGCGTCTGTGTTGTTGCTGGTATCTGGGTGGCAGACCATTGAAAATCTCACTCTCCTCCTTCGCTGTCCATCGTCTCTGGTGTTGCTGGTGTCTAGGGGGCTGTCCGTTAGGGATCTCATCTTCGTTCAGTGTGCCCCGCCTGTGGTGTTGATGGTACCTGGGGGGCTGTCCATTGGGAATCCCAGTATCTTCCTTCAGTGTGCCCCGCCTCTGGTGTTGCTGGTATTGGGGTGGCTGTTCCTCTGGAATCTCCTCTTCTGTGGCTCTCCACTGCCTCTGCTGTTGCTGGTACCTGGGTGGCAGGCTGTTCAGAATCTCGTTCTCTTCTATGGCCGTCCACCGCCTCTGGTGTTGTTGGTATCCGTGAGGCAAGCTACAGAGGATCTCACTCTCCTCCCTCACCGTCCACCGCCTTTTCTGTTGCTGGTACCTGAGTGGCTGTCCACCCAGCATCTCACTCTCATCTCTTATCGTCCCCCTTCTTTGTTGTTTTTGGTCTTTTGGTGGCAACCCGCTGGGAATCCCGTCCTCTTCCTTGATTGTCGCACGTCTCTGCTGTTGTTGGTATTTTGGTGGCGGTCCGTTTGGGATCGTGTCGTCTCCCTTGATCGTCCCTCGTCTTTCTTGCTGCTGATATTTGGGTGGCGGGCCGTTGGGAATCTTGTCTTCCCCTTTTATCGTCCCTCGTCGTTGTTGGTGTTGGTACTTGGGTGGCGGGCCGTTGGGGATTTTATCTTCTCCTTTTATCGTCCCGCATCGTTGTTGGTGTTGGTATTTGGGTAGTTGGCAAATCTTGATCTCGTTCTCTTCCTTCAGCACAGTGTCCAGCAGTTCGCAGTTCTGTTGCTGAGACTTGGTCTGAAAAATCAAATGACGATGGCTGTCAGGACTGCAACTGTTTCTTTTCGTATCAGTCTGTCTGTCTGCATGTCTGTCCACGTGTTAACCTCTCTCTCTCTCTCTCTCTCTTTCTCTCTTTCTCTCTCTCGAGAGGCATGCACACGCATACATGACAGAATAAAAGAAACTGTGCTAAGGAAATGGCAGCAGAACCGGCTGAACCACATCAAAAAAAAACTTTTGTCTCAGATAAATGAGAGGTAGAATAGGAAAAGCTTTGTTTCAAAGCACGTGAGTCATCGCAGATATTCTCCTCGTAACAGGAAGTCCTTAGACTTAGAGCCCAAAGAGAAACAAAGGGTTTTGAATAAGTGGGTCTGTAGGTCTAACACAGCTGCTACCTCCCGTTCTAACATACTAGACAACACAGGAATGTGTGGAAGTGACAATACATATATGTATGCATGTATATATACATATGTATATATATATATGTATATGTATATGCGTATACATAGATGTATATACATAGATATATAGATAGATAGATAGATAGATAGATAGATAGATATGTGTGTGTGTGACTTCCTGTTCGGAGGAGAATATTTGCGATGATTCACGTGCTTTGAAACAAAGTTTTTTTTTCTATTTTAGCTCTCATGTATATATGTACATGTGTATGTATGTGTGTATGTATGTATGTATGTATGTACGTATGTATGTATATATGTATGTGTGTGTGTGTGTGTGTGTGTGTGTGTGTGTGTGTGTGTGTGTGTGTGTGTGTGTGGTGTGTGTACTCTCTCTCTCTCTCTCTTTCTCTCTCTCTCTCTCTCTCTCTCTCTCCCTCTCCCTCCCTATATATATTATATATATATATATGTGTGTGTGTGTGTGTGTGTGTGTGTGTGTGTGTGTGTGTGTGTGTGTGTGTGTGTGTGTGTGTGTGTGTGGTGAGTGTGTGTGTGTAGAGATTGAAATGAAACTAACTGAATGACTAAGTGACGTTATTTGGATTAGTATCCTTTAGACCCGTGGCATAGCGAGACCATCATATCACATTTAACTTAAGGTTAAAATAACGTAATCCTATTGCCATGATGAAAACACATAACACATACAATGTCAAAAAAGTTATACAAATGTATCATAATAAAAATAATTGATATGTATATGCCAAATGGTCCAAAGCTTTACGAAAACATGAGGGACAAAGGCAATCAATCCCAACAACAACAACAACAACTGTAACATAATCGTCGTAGTAGTAGTAGTAGTAGTAAACAATAATATTATTATAGTAATACATGTATTTTTAAATCGCAATTATAACAATGAAAATAAAGATAGTAGCAAAAACAAACAAAAAACGTAATCACTGACAGAATGAAAAGAAATGAAAACAGTAAAGGAAGCATTAAAAACAAACAAGATAGTCCTAGGATAGGAGAATAAGAAGCAGTCAACATTTGACCCTTTACCTTATAACCCGAATCACATGACCTTCTACAAAGACGGGGGTCTCTCTTTAAGTGTAGTCAGGAAATCTACGGACATACAGAGGCACATTTGTGTATAAACTAGGCAACAACTAAACGGACAGTCTCAGTCTCTTTCACTGACCTCAAGCTGCTGACTCGACGAATCTGACATTTTGTCTCGTTGACGACAGTTGATTGCGACGTATCGTACGATACACATCAAACCAACCACAGCCAGCGACGCTCCCACACATGGAGCCACGAGGATTGCTATTTGAATGTCTGTAAACAAAAGGTACGAAAATTAGACACACAAACATTCATAGTGTATACACAAACGCTTGGAGGCCTGCTACGAAACATCTGTACGCACACAATAAAATACAGAAACTTACCTCGAGTTCAATGAAAACCTGCAACATTTAAAAAATGGTCGTTCGCTGCCAATCTTAATGTTCCCATGGTATCAGCTTTCGTGTTTCACAGGTCCCTCTCCCCTTTTCCCCAGTCTAAGAACTTTGAAAGCGCATAGGGGTCTGCGCAGGCTCAGATAATTTGCTAGATGATTGCTGACTGATCTGGGTGAAGTACGAAATTGTCCAAGTCTGATGAATCCCTCTTGAATAAAGTCAAAACTCCCAAACTTACATAGTTTCATTGACATAAATTTAACCGCGTTCACAAATATGACCTATCTGTTATGTTCCTAGGACTGGAGAGAGAGAGAGAGAGGGGGGGGGGAGGGAGAAAACAGACAGACAGACACAACACAGAAGACCACAGGGGAGGGAGACATAGACAGAGAGACAGAGAGACAGATTTCCCGAGTCTACCATTCACAAACGGAAGACAGGCAGTTACCGAGCCAGGTCGCAGGGTAGACTTAATGACACGACCTGCTAGCTCAGCCACAAAGCTTTCGTCAGGTACGTTTGGTTTCTTATGTGGTCAGTCATAAATCATAAGCGCCATCACCGGCTTAAGCGTTGTACGAGAGAACCGGTACGTGGACTCACACAAGATCAACGTATCTGCCAAAAACTACCCATCCCTCAGGGAGTGGCGAGGACATCCAGACAAGGAGGGCGATCAACTTCAAAAAATGGACTGGATTTGACCTCCGCCGAAACATCGGAGGGAAGAACTGAAGCGGTAGAAAGGAAGTAAAGTGACCCAGCTGCTTGTTTTGCTCATTGCTCCCCACAAAAGTTTTAGTGAGGCTCGCTTCCCAAAAAAAAACTTTAAGGGCAAAACTGTTGAACGTACAGATCACAACAGCCAAAAACAAGCAAACAAACGCACAACGGCTAAAAACAATCAAACAAACAAATAATTCATTAACTCTCGTTTTCATTTTGTGGGTTCGAGTTTGGCTCGAGAAAACTTTGTGGGTACGGGCACAAATCCACCCAGTTATAAATGGACACCTGACCTTCTTGAGAGTTTTGTAAGGCTGAGCAGCAAATGAGACGACAGGAACACCACCTTCTTAAAAAGCCTATTACTCGCCTCAAGTAAGAAATTTGGGGTCTTTACAACCTCACTCCCCTACGACCTTAAGTTTATAGGACATTCTGAAATTGTGTTCTGATTGACATTTGGCTTTTTATAAGTAATTACCCCACTACACGGAAAACCTGTTGCCTTCAAGGACCTTAAATGACTTGAAGTTATCAGAATCTGAATTCATCAGACGTTTAACTTCAAAATTTACTACACATGAATGAATGCTGCGGTTAAATAAATTACTGATAACTATGCAAAGCATGTGGTGTGCTGTTTGTATCTGAGGACTATGAAACACTTCTCCGTTTGTGAGGAACACCACATCAACCCCTGTCCGTCTTTGTGAGAGGAAAACCTGAACAAAAGAAACCACAACTTTACAGTATCATTTTACCATTTGTTAAGCCAACAAGCAAATTCGAAGGAAATTCCAAATATGAATTTGGAGTGAAAATATTTTCTCTGTCTGCAGCAACTAAAACACGTGGTCTAAACGGACGCGACAGTTAAGCGGAGAAGGCGTCGGACTTCCAGTTGGATGTTCTGGGTTCGATCTTGCCTAGGTCCCTCCCGCCTGGTGGGTAAACGGTGGAGATTTCTTTGATCTGTTGGCGCTTGATTCCCCCTTCCAGTGCATACGCACGCCAAACATCAAATATGCATGTTACAAAGATCTTGTAAGTCATGTCAGTATCTGAAGGCTTATGGAAACATAAAACACACGCGCCATGCACGCCCATCAACGTGCATACACGCATCCCAGAAAACGGGAATGCTAAAAGAATGGTACAGGACAATAAGAAAGTTATCACACTCAACATTATATGTAGTCGAATGGAGGCCTGACGAGAAGGCTGAAACTGGTGGCTGAGCCTTCAATTTCCCTGTTGTTCGTAATAGCAAAATCTGTAAACATCTTCAAGGTGTGACATGGTCTGGAAGTTTCCGTACGAGTGAGAGTTTGTCTGTGGGTCAGACAGTGCTATGAGTCGGGGTCAAGGTCACTGTTGATATCTGTGTCAGTCGAGGGTCAGCCAGTGCAATATATCCTTGTGGTCAGACCCGGACTACAAACGTAACTTGTCCTATTATGCGCATTTGCATAGAAGATATACAATCGTATTTCTCGCCGTCAGAGGATTGTGAGTGTGACGTTTTTATTATTGCCTCTGTGTGTGTGTGTGTGTGTGTGTGTGTGTGTGTGTGTGTGTGTGTGCGCGCGCGCGCGTGTGTGTGTGTGTGTGTGTGTGTGTGTGTGTGTCTGTGTGTGTGTGTGTGTGTCTCTGTGTGTGTGTGTGTGTGTGTGTGTGTGTGTAGCATGGGTGTATTTGTAGGTGTGTGGGGTGCATGCGTGTGCGCACGTGAGAAATTAACATTTGTAAACGCACAGTGCCATAGATCCTGCGAGGTGACCTCGAACACTCACCGTTTGTGTTGTCCCGCCCGTCGTCTCCTGACGACACAACGTCCTCTTCATCTGACCGGCCCGGATTTTCCCACACAGAGATAGGCTTGGTCACCTTACTGACCGACAGTCCTGTACTTTCTGACACAGGTTTGGGGCTGGAGACCTCCACCGTGGACGGGATAGGGCTGGTGGCTTTTGTAGTAACTTCTGACATGGATGTTTTAGGACTAGTGACTTCTGACACGTACGGGGTGCTATCAGTAACTTCTGACAAAGACATAGGACTTGTAACTTCAGTAGTTTCTGTAGTAGTTTCTGTTGTCATTTCTGTAGTAGCTTCTGTTGTAACTTCTGTCGTAGATTGTGTAGTAACTTCTGTTGTAGCTTCTGTGGTAGTTTCTGTTGTAATTTCTGTTGTAGCTTCTGTGGTAGTTTCTGTTGTAATTTCTGTTGTAGATTTTGTAGTAGTTTCTGTTGTAATTTCTGTAGTAGCTTCTGTTGTAGCTTTTGTAGTAGTTTCTGTTGTAGCTTCTGTAGTAGCTTCTGTTGTACTTTCTGTTGTAGCTTCTGTTGTAGCTTCTGTAGTAGTTTCTGTTGTACTTTCTGTTGTAGCTTCTGTTGTACTTTCTGTTGTAGCTTCTGTAGTAGCTTCTGTTGTAGCTTCTGTAGTAGCTTCTGTTGTAACTTCTGTAGTAGCTTCTGTTGTAGCTTCTGTAGTAGCTTCTGTTGTAGCTTCTGTTGTACTTTCTGTTGTAGCTTCTGTAGTAGCTTCTGTTGTAGCTTCTGTTGTAGCTTCTGTAGTAGCTTCTGTTGTAGCTTCTGTAGTAGCTTCTGTAGTAGCTTCTGTAGTAGCTTCTGTAGTAGCCTCTGTTGTATTTTCTGTGGTAGCTTCTGTTGTACTTTCTGTTGTAGCTTCTGTAGTAGTTTCTGTTGTACTTTCTGTTGTAACTTCTGTAGTAGCTTCTGTTGTAGCTTCTGTAGTAGTTTCTGTTGTAGCTTCTGTGGTAACTTCTGTCGTAACTTCTGTTGTAGCCTCTGTTGTAACTTGTGTTGTAACTTCTGTCGTAGCTTTTGTAGTAGCTTCTGTTGTAACTTCTGTAGTAGTTTCTGTAGTAGCTTCTGTTGTAGCTTTCGTCGTCATTTCTGTAGTAGTTTCCGTAGTAGTGTATGTGGTAGCTTCTGTAGTAGTTTTTGTAGTAACTTCTGTTGTAGGTTCTGTAGTAGTTTTTGTAGTAACTTCTGTTGTAGGTTCTGTTGTAGGTTCTGTTGTAGGTTCTGTAGTAGTTTCTGTTGTGACTTCTGTAGTAGCTTGTGTTGTAGTTTTGTGTTGTAGCTTGTGTTGTAGCTTGTGTTGTAGCTTCTGTCGTAGCTTCTGTCGTAGCTTCTGTTGTAGCTTCTGTCGTAGCTTTTGTAGTAACTTCTGTGGTAGCTTTTCTTGTCGTTTCTGTTGTAGCTTCTGTAGTCGTTTCTGTTGTAGCTTCTGTCGTAACTGCTGTTGTAGCTTCTGTAGTAGCTTTTGTTGTAGCTTCTGTAGCAGCTTTTGTTGGGGTAGAACTAGCAACTTCTGAAAAGGTTCTTACAGTAGAGTCTGTGATTGACGTAGAGGTTGTCTCCAAATGAGGTTGGCCGCTCCCATCAACAGACTGTGGGTGAGACCCTAACTCCAAAGGCCCACCAAAAGGGTCATGGCTTAAAACATCAGGGCCCGCAATCATGTCGGCTGAGTCAGCATCGGTCTCATTAGTACGAGTTATTTCCCCATAATCTGTGAAGTTGGCTAGCTGTAGCGTATTGTTGGATACAGTGTCGATATCAGCAGGCAGCATGTCCACAAAGTCAACCCAACCGCTCTCTGTGGTCTCGAAATTAGTGCTGTTCACACCTGTATCTGTTGGCTCAGTGGCCACGTCCCCTGTAACTGATATTGTGGTGTCATCGTAATCAGAATAGAAGGATTTAGGGTTCAGATAGTTGAACACTGTGGACACGGTCGAGGCTAAGTGTGTAGTAGTGGCTGGCGTTGTAGTACTGTCTTTGACCTCAGCATGGGTGGACATGGTCGTCACAGCAGAGGGAAGGAGCGTAACCGTGGCTGTTGTCGTGGTCTCTTTCAATTCAGTACGAGGTGTAACTGTGGTTGTCGTTGTGGTTTGTCGTTGTGGTGTCTGGGATACTGGCACGGGAGGATTGAAGGTTCTGACGATTTGACCTTGGGGGTTTAGGAGAGGTGCGTTGTGCGACTGTAGTCGATTTTGGTCTAGGAGAGGGGCGTTGTACAACTCTAGGTGAGTTTGGTCTGGGAGGGGGACGTTGTGCAGGTGTTGGTGACTTTGGTCGAGGAGGAAGGCGTTGTGGTGCTGTAAGTGACTTTGGTCTGGGAGGAAGGCGTTGTACAACTGTTCGTGACTTTGGTCTGGAGGAAGGCGTTGTACAACTGTTCGGACTTTGTCTGGGAGGGGGCGTCGTGCTACTGTTGGTAATCTTGGTCTAGGAGAGGTGCGTTGTGCAACTGTAGGTGACTTGGGTCTAGGAGAGGTGCGTTGTGCAACTGTAAGTGACTTGGGTCTAGGAGAGGTGCGTTGTGCAACTGTAGGTGACTTGGGTCTAGGAGAGGGGCGTTGTGCAGTTGTAGGTGACTTGGGTCTAGGAGAGGGGCGTTGTGCAACTGTGGGTGACTTTGGTCTCGGAGAGGGGCCTCTAGGACTGGGACGTCTAGACGAGAAACGTTGCGCAATTGCCACTGACTTTTGTCTAGCAGAGGGACCTCTGGGAGCGGGACGTCTGCCGGAGAAACGCTGTGCAAGCTGACGCTGAATTTGGTCTTGGTGAGGGACGTTGTGCCATGGTACCTGTTTTTGCAGCGTTTTTAAAGTAATTACGGAAAAAGACACCTAAATGAGGCGGGAAATGCGTTATGTTTTCCAAATACAATCCAAGATACTTGGTCGTTGATTCTGTGGGGGGCCTGGCAGTCGCGCTTTTTGCGCCGGGCTTTTGGGGTCCGCTGTAATTATACGCGTATGTGGATGTGTCGGGCAAGAACGTCATAGGCAAGTCAAAGTCCACTGAGGGAGATTCGCCGGCCAGGCCCACCTCACTCACGGGATCCACGTAGATTCCTCCGACGCTTCTTACTCTACCGTACAGGCCTGGGCTGCCAGACTGCTCCATCTGAGATGGCCTGGTCTTCAAACTAGAATTGGTGGTTGTGGGCTTTTCTGTGGTAGTGGTTGTCTTTATCTTTTCACCTTGCGGTTTCATGAATGTGGAGAAATCGAATGGCCATGGGTGAGCTTGCCGTTTGGCTGCTGTATGGCGTGTTCTTGTGGCTGATCGTTTGGTCTGGAAAGAAATATATCTGGTCGTGAGAGTCGTAAAGTTGAAAAAATGTTACCATCTGTTTTTCCCCTTCGGTATTCTCTCTCTCTCTCTCTCTCTCTCTCTCTCTCTCTCTCTCCTCTCTCTCTCTCTCTCTCTCTGTGTGTGTGTGTGCGCGCGCGCGCGCGTGTGTATATATGTGTGTGTCTGTGTGTAGACTTTTCTCTTCACTCATTACATTGTTTATGGTCCTGTATGTTTTATAAAGTATAAAGTGTTTGTGGTTTCTTTCTTTTCTTTTTCTTTTGATTAAAGTTTTACACCGTAACACAATTGTTCGGCGCAAATGAAACAGAAATAAAACAACATAAAACAAACGTTACTTCTCAAGGCCCTCTCCACAAGCCAAGCAAGGAACAATCTTCTTTTATTCTCTGCAGTGAAAGGCTATATATTTTGCCTGTGTGACTGTAACCGTGCGCCCGCACGCGCGCGCGTGTCTGTGTGTGTGTGTGCGCGTGTGTGCGCGTGAACACGTGTGTGTGTTTGTGTTCGTGAATGTGTGTCTGTAAGTGTGTCTATGTGTGTACATGTGTATGTGTGTTTGCGAGGAACACAGAGACAAGCGCTTAAAGAGAGAAGAGAGCACGCACACACATACACGCACGCGCGTGCACACATATATACACACACACTCACACACATACACACACACATTCACACACACACACACACACACACACATACACACACACACATTCACACACACATACACACACACACACACACACACACACACACACACACACACACACACCACACACACACACACACACACACACACGACGAAAACGCGCACACACGTGCACATACACAGAAGAGACAGACGAGTACACAAGCTCAGCACACACTCGAACGCCCCCCCCCACACACACACTGAGAGAGGAGAGAGAGAGAGAGAGAGAGAGAGAGAGAGAGAGAGAGAGAGAGAGAGAGAGAGAGAGAGAGAGAGAGAGAGCGGGAGAGAGATAAGATAAGCAAACAGATGGGCAAAATGACAGACACACAAACAGACAGACAGACAAACAAACCCACCTGTGTAGACCTGTGACAGGGTCGGCATGTTCCTCCCGAACACATTCGTGGACATAATTTGTGTGAAACACCTGCACGACAGTCACAGACATTGTGTAATCATTTGTAATCCGCATCTCTCTTTCATCTTCCGCTCCTCTTTCCCTTTCTCACTTCCTTGTTAAAATATGATTTAATGCCCGGAAAGATTAACATCTACCCCCCATTCGTCCTCCCCGACACCTCCTCCTTATCTTAACCAGAAACATACAAACACCCCCCCCCCCTCCCATGCACTTTAACATACACACAACCAGAAAGAAGCAATCAGAGAAACAACACACAACTATAAACAAACAATCAAAGAAACAAAGAAAAAAAAAGTGTCTCCACCGTCCCTTCTGCGTGAGGGGACAGTGCGGGTTAGCGGATATGTATCCTGATTGGAGCAAGGGCGATAATAGGCACATCTGCCTACGACCTTAACAAAAAACTGCTGTCGATTTCTGGGAAGGAGAAGACCAGAACCCTAAGGGCAGTGGCAGAGGCAGCTGTAAACAGATCCAGCTAGGTCTGGTCCAGGAGAAATAAAAACGAACTTCAAAAGGCCTGAAACTCTTCATGCACAAACAGATGTCCGATAGCTGAATAGCTAAGACGTCCATTACAAGGGTGCCTTGAGGAGCGGGTTCGAAACCAGGTGAAGAAAAGGAAATTATCGACAGCAGAGGGGCATCCTGGAATCATAATCTAAACACAGCCCGGTCCCCTTAGATTACTTAAAGAGTGTTAAGAGTTTAGGGGCATCTTCATCCCTGAGAACCTAATGCTTTTTTGTAATAAACTTGATATTTTTTACAACAAGCGACATAAAACATACTATATGGTAACGAAAAATGATCTCAAATCATATACAAATAAAAAAAAATTTGTTGACATATGAACACTATATAACATACAGAATATACATAATGATATTTCACACAGTGGAGGTTTACAAATGAACATCAAGATCCAAGCACATGTCAACATTTTTTATGATTTTTTTTTCAAATTATGTCTTTTTGCTGTACGATAATCAAACACCAACGAACAATGTGGTAAGAGAAATGATATCAATTAATACATACAAGACAAGAAATGTTCACATACTAGCACCCTATAACATACAAAACATATCTGAGGACCTAATGCTATCAAGCTCTCACCGAAGTTTCTTGGTATCACACCCTCGTAAGTTTCGAGAAACCCAGCGTCCTATCCTGCTCGGGCAGTGACTCTTCTCTTCTCCCTCTCCACTAGACTTTGACAGGTAGTCTGGGTGCTAGTCTTTCGAATGAGACGATAGACCGAAGTCATGTTTTGCCGCATGCAATTAGCGCACGTAAAAGATCTCGTTCAACAAAAGAGTTGACCATAGATTTCCACACAAAAAATCCACTGCCATAGGTGAACAAAAGTGCGTGTACAAGAACAATAAAAGAATAGCTTTCAACTTTGGCGACAGGCTTTTTTGCTTTTTCCTGGGAGTGCTGTGCGGATTTCACGCGGTAAAATTTCGGTAGGACCAAAAATAATCCAATCATATGTAATTTGTATACCGACCTAATGACTCTCTCTCTCTCTCTCTCTCTCTCTCTCTCTCTCTCTCTATATATATATATATATATATATATATATATATATATATATATATATATATATATATACATAAATATACGAATGTATGTATATATCTCTCTCTCTCTCTCTCTCTCTCTCTCTCTCTCTATATTATATATTATATATATATATATATAGAGAGAGAGAGTGTGTATATATATATATATATATGTATATATATATGTATATATATATATATAATTATATATATATATATATATATATATCTCGAGGAAGGCCATAGCACTGACACGTTGGAAAAATGGATTCCGTTTGCTTTTGTTAATGTGTTCTGTTTGTCCACACCACACACACACACACACACACACACACACACACACACACACACACACACACACACACACACACACACACAACACAAACAAACAAACAAACAAACGAAACAGACAGAAAATGACATATTCTGTACTACTGCTTTACGTTTTGAAACAAAAGAGACAAATGAAAGAAAAAAGACATTTGTAGCTTTCGTAAAGCACACATAACACACGCACGCACACGCATACGCGCACGCGCACATACACACACACGCGCGCGCGCACCTGTGGGAACACACACACTTACATACAAATGCTGATACACATATACACACTCACACATACGTCACTGCTCTAGGCTCCAGGGTCATTCTGATACCAATGGAAGTGTGGTTTAATTATGTGCACTGACTGATTCCGTTAAATTTTGAATTCAGTGAGAACTTTGTTATGAAAAGCACTTGCAGAGAGCCACTGGTTCGTTTTTAGAGTTGTTACTGAGACTGAGTACAATTGATTATTACCATTTCGCCATTGTAACCTTAGTAAGTTTAGTTATATTTATGTAGTGTTTTGTGTGGTTTGTTTGTTTGTTTGTTTTATTTGAATGATTGTCTGTTTCTTTGTTACAGTTTCTTTTTTCCTTAACAGAATTTATTGCCGGCCAACTCAGGCTGACTGCAAAGGCACAACTGCTTTGCTAGAGAGGATTCTCTTAAGAGCACAAGGTTTATTGTAATATTATGCGTTGCCGACACGGAACCTCGTCTAGTGTACGTCTCACCCGAAGAACTGTTTTAATAATATAGTGTCCAACCCACAGTGGTCAGCAGATCTCAAGGTCTAAAGTAGAGAGGAGCGGTATTGGGGACAGAGAGAGAGCGGGTCGTTGTTCCGAGCGCGCGAATTCAGTTCGTGACCTTTTGCTTCTCTGGTGGGCTGTCTACCACTTAGCATACACTAATGATTTCAGCTGCCTCAAGTTGACGGACTTTCGATACAATTTTTCTGATCATTGTTAATGAATGTTTTATTCATTTCATTTTTTGTTTACAACTGTTTAATTTTTGCTGTTGGTTTCTTTGCAGCAACAGTTTGTTTTATTCGGCTGGTTAGTTTAAAAAATAAATTGTTTTTGTAAAGAAATGAACTATTTTGAAAAAAAAAAATAATTGTCTATATCTGCTTTTCTTTTTTTTCTTTTTGTTTTGTTTTGTTTGTTGCAAATATGATAAACTTTATGTAAATTCCTTGCGCACACATACACTTGGAGAAAAAAAAAATCAACAACACATGAGCCAGAAATCCTGGCGTTTACTGCGATTTGTTCTATAGGAAGAAAACACGAGGACTGATTACGAAGAACCGTAAGTGTAAAACTAACCACAATCGCGTCAATGGACTAGCACAAAGCTTGCTGTAACGCTGGAGGCAGACATTAGGAGCGTACCAATCAAACTGTCACCACTTTTGGCAGCATGGTAGTGACCTAGAGTGATCGTGTGACTGAAGGTCTGGGACTAATATACATCATGGATATAGTCCGGTTGGATTAGTGGTAAAATGAACAGCTGTCTCAGTACGACAAATAAGCAAGACTAGAGAGCATAATATTCTATGATACGTCTGTTCCTGGTTATTTCACTTTAACCCTTCGATTCCTGCACTCTACCCACCATCTGCAAAAACTTAATCCTTTGACTCCCGCACCCTATCTACCAACTGCATAAACTTAATCCTTTGACTCCCTCATCCTGTCTATCAGCTTCCTGCAGGACACTGGTCGAAAGGATGAAAAAATCAAAGGGTAAAGTTTTTGTTTTGCTAGCACCGTTGACAATGCGGGATGCTGGTGGACAGGTTACGGGAGTCAAAGGGTTAATATACAGTCCCGCAGTCATTTTCTGATATTCATTTTGTCCTTCGTCAATTCCTGGGCATTTCTTTTGAATATACAACCACCTACAGACTAGAAGGTCATGGGTTCAAACTCACATCAGTCCAAAAACCATTATGGGATGTTTCGGCCCCAACTGGTTACTACCTATGGCTAAAACTTAAGAGTTCTTATGAGCTCGTTGGGAAGACTGTGACCACACAGTCGAATCTCGTTCACTTTACAGACACGCCACTGAGGATGTTTTATATCTTTCGGGCCTGGTTAACACAATGTATGCTATGAAAGTAAGCGTAGAACACAGCCTTGTCACGCAGTTTCAATCGAAAATGGAACTGCACAGGATTATCACTATCATCCCCATTCTCATCACCGTGGCACTGTGAATAACTGTCCTCTATTCTGTAGCCCTTCTTGTCCTGCTGCACAGTGAGGTTGTTTCGGCAGATTTGAAGATGTGTCAGAAAGCCAAAAGAGCCACATGGGGGTTAGTGACTCAGGGAGTGTGCAAAAACTGAGCCAGCAAAAGAAATTGTGTAATGATACTAAGAATTACACACACACACACACACACACACACACACACACACACACACACACACACACACACACACACACAACATGTACATATATATATATATATATATATACATATATGTATATACATATATATTTTTATATATACATATGTATACACACATACATATGAAATATATATATCTATACATATATATATATATATAATTATATATATATATATACATATATATATATATATATACAGTGGAAACCTGATATAACAGGGATGATGGGACCAAATCAAAATCCCTGTTATATCAGATCCCTGTTATATCAGATATCAAGGGAAATAAGGACTGATCAACTAACTCTTGACTTTTGTAAATCATGGAAAGATAAACAGTAGATCTAGGCCTAGATCTGGTCTGGTGTAAGTGTGCAGTAAGCTTACAAACTGAATGATGGCGCAGTCAGTCACTGACTCAGTGGCCTCAGGCCTACACGCTTGCGCGCGCATCACGCTCGCATTGCGAAGCGTTCTTTCAGTGTACAGTACACAGTATACCAAGGCTAGCCTAGATCTAGATCTAGGCCTACTGCGTGGCGTGCTGAGTCTAGGCCTAGGCCTTTCTGCTGCAGAGCCCGTCTCGGCATCCCTGCTATAAACCGATCGAGCCCTCTTGTCTCCCTGTTATTGCCGATAAGTTTTAATAGAGACAAAGAGGAAGAAAAAATGGGGATTGAAAAAAGCCCCGTTATATCCGAATTCCTGTTATAACCGGTCCTGTTATAAATGGTTTCCACTGTATATATATATATATATATATATATATATAGAGAGAGAGAGAGAGAGAAAAAAGAGATCAATAGATCGATAGACAGACAGATAGACAGACAGATAGATAGATACATAGATAGATAGATAGATAGATAGATAGATAGATAGATAGGTAGATAGATAGATAGATAGATAGACAGACAGACAGATAGATAGATAGATAGATAGATATGATCTATCATCTTCTGATTTTAATTCTGCCCTTTAATGTATCTGACTTTCTTGGTCCGGTTACTGACAGCCATCTTCTTCTTTAATTTAAGGCACGCTGTATTTCCTGTGATCTGAGGTGAAGTATCTATCCAACAGGGATGAATATCCGACTATTTTGTACACACTGAAAGACTTTAATCCCTAGGCTAAGTCTTTCAAAATGTTCTTCTTTCTTTCCTCTCCGTTTCTTTCTTGTTTATGATTGTTTGTATTTACTCAGCCCAAAGACGGGTCAGCGGCAATGTGTAGATGTCAGTATGGGGTAAGAGTCACATTCCTTCGTGTTTGTAATCGAACCTTTTTTCGACAATGTATGTGCCCATTCACCATAAAGTTTTGTCGATTTCAACACTGAGGCCTATAGAAAAAGAAAATTCAGACCATCTCACAAAGAGGCTGATGAAACAGTGACCGTCAGATAGCCGTACTAACGCGTCACACATTAATCAGTCACTATAGACATCAATCACTGTGTAGAAAAGTGGACGAGCTGTTTATGTAAATAATCCATCAATCATTGTGGAAGTTTCCTGAATAGCATGTCATGTTACCGTCCTCTCCCAGTTCCTCCTATTACCTTACCAAGCGCCATTTGACTTAACCTGACTGATCCACCATTCACCAAATGACAGGCTCATGGCCCGACCATCTACGTAGCAGCTGTAGATATATAATAGAATCATGTACGTCCCTGGTAACAGCAACTGTGTTCGGTCGTGATAGACAATCGTTTTCACTGCTTTGTGTAACTCCTCCCCTTTTCCGCATACACGCACGATCATAACGGCATAAATGCACACGCAGCCAAATCTATATTAATTTTTAAAAAGTTGCAAAAATCTCAGTCTGCAGCAATACAGACCTACTGCCACCGTACACATGCGTTCGTCTATATGAATGATTTACTTACTGCCCGTTATGCTATTGGCATGTAGGGCAGCTAAGGTCTACCTCTACAGCCTGTCCTAGATCAGCCTTTGCACGGTGCCCCAAGTATGTTGTTTCAACGCTATGACTTTTCCCTCTACTGTTTTACGCCAGATGTTCTCAGGTCTCTTGCATCTTTCCCTTGTCTGGTGGAGGGCAATCCGGGTATGTTACCCTGCTGTCTTCGGAAGATGTGCCCAATCCATCTACATCTTCTTTTCAAGACGGTATTCGTTTATATTCTCTTGACTGCATAGAAAAACAGTTGTTGACTGGAGATGGTATTGGGACAAGAGATTCACATGATTCTCCGAAGGTTCTTTCATTTTTTTTCTTAGCTTCTTTTTTTTTTATACTTTCATCACTGTGCGGGCTGGATGAATCTGTTGATAGAGCTGTGGACTCAAGATCTTATATCTTGTGTTCAGTCCTGGCCTGCAACATACAAAATTGACTCGTTGGCTTTCCATCTTAATTAATTAATGCACCAATCATTCTGGTGCTGTCATCTCAGTGCTTCATAGGTCCTGTTTTTTCCCCCTTCAGGCTCTTGTCTCCGCACTCCTACGACCTTGATAGCGTATAGGGCTTAGCGAATGAGAGAGTGATAAGTCGCTCTTGAACAATTCCGAATAAATTAACTGTAGGTGCCTCTGCGTTTAATGCGCCAATTTACTGACGCAATTCGCGCAACAAAATAATCTTACAAAACGTTGTCGAAATTTTGTGCTGTGAACAAAAACAAAACAAACCAAAAGCCAGTCCAATCCTGAATTTTTTGATCAAAAGAGACTTTGATCGAGACAGAAAATCCAACCCAATAGGCTTAGGCTAAAGTCTAGCCTTCAATCCTAAAATCACAAGGAGGCGTAAACTTACCAAGAACTGCGCAAGCGCATTTCGAGTAATTTAAGTTGACCGCATTTTGGTCTGGCTGAAATTAAAGTGCGTGAAGTCGACTTATAAATCCATCTGGCCGATTAATAACTGAATCGAAATTAATGTATAAAGTATTGACTGGTTATGGATTCAGTGGCAAGTCAAATGTAAGGTAAGAAGTAGACGAACTCGAATTTGGAAATCAACTGATGTATGTGTGTATTTACTAATTTAGGCTGGTTTACCTCAGCAGATGTCTAGGTCTAGCTCCTGACAGGACGAAAGTCAGATCTAAACTGTACCTTTACAAAAGAAAACAATAACAACGAATGATGATAAACTAAAAAAAAAAAATTAAAAAAAAAGATATTTTTAAAAAGGTGGCATGCAAGTGGTAGGCCTGTATCTGAAATCACGTCATAGATCTAAAAAAATTGATGAAGGGAACTAGGTAGTGGGTAGGTGTAGGATTCAATGATGAATCATTCATCTGGATCAAACGTACCGTGTCAGTATGTGCCATGAATCAGTGAATTCGCACATTTTCCAGTGCTGCCTGTAGATTTTTCACCACTAGACTAATCACAGTCTGAAACTTGGTAACTGCAGCGAAAGAATGCTATTATTTTTTCGTCGAGTTTCTTGTTTCAACCCCAGGTCGTTTTATTAAACCAGACGTCGAGAGTAGCCTAGACATTTTGAATTTGTAATTTTTGCAGAACTATTTTCGGCATTATTCCTGTGTTTTAGCATATATATTCAAAAACATGCAATAAAAGCTGATAACAACAACAACAACAACAACAACAAAAACAAACAAAGAAACAAACGAAATAAAAGTGGTTCATGGTCGTAACGAGGAGTGAATTAGACAGGGCTGATTGGAAAATGCCTTTTCACTGCCGCGCGACGTTCAGTTCAGTGATCAGAATGGGAAGGGACAGAGAGCGAAATTTGCGTAGGGATACGATGAAATCGGTCTAACCCTAACACTAGTCCTACCCCAAACTTTCATCCTCAATTTTTTTTTCAGCGAACATATTTAACCCCAAGGACTAATGGTAAGGTTAGAAGTATTAGAATTTGTGAAGTCCAGTCGTGTATTCATTTTTGAAATCAGCAACATGGTAAGTCTTTTCTCTAAAAATCACACACGTGGCACTCAAAAAGAAAAAAAATCCCAGAGCTACCGTTTGGTTCACACAACTGGGAAGTCCGCGACAACATCTGTTTCACAATATTTAAAAAGAGGTATTAACGCTGGACTTGGTCACCTCTTGTAAAGAACATATCAGTTTCACAATTATTTTAAGGAAGAGTTAGATATCTAGATCTGCTTAAAACAGAATTGGCCACCTCTTTGTAATATCTAACAATTCGATCAATCACTGATATCATAATTATAGTAGTTAAAAAAAACTATTCAATAAAACAACTAAAAATTTAGTACTTAGAATTTTTATGTTAATATCTTACTGTTTGTATTGTTTAGATATTGATGCTAATGATATATAATTTCTATAGTATATACCCTCTAACTCTGGGTGAGAGCTGAATGTAAAAGAAAGCATCTATACATTTGTCACTTCTTTCAAGCCTTCGCACTTTTTTCTTGCTTTTTTGTTGTTGTTGTTTTTGTTTGTTCGGTATTTGATTTTGGCACAATTATAATCACATTAGTCCACTGTAGTTCTGATAAGTGCTAAAGTAGATCTTACCCTGTACAATAGACATAATATGAAATTAACAACAGGTCAGTAGTAGTAAGTCAGTTAGCGAAATGTCAACACCCAAACGTAGTATTTTCACATTTTAACTCGGTATGCTGACCTGTGTTGTAATCACCCAAAGACAGAAACTGAGAGAGACAGTGTTTCCATAGGTAGCAACTGTTAACTAAAACTCATTTTTCAAACTTGTTGTCGCTGATCTGATATATCTGCTTAAAACAATAACACAAAAGAAATACACGAATAAATAAGTAGTATTTAGACATATTACAGAGAGAAAGAGAGAGTGGGTGATTTGGCAGAGAGAAAAAACAGGAGAGAATATACCAATTTCCAGTGATATATATGAGTGGATTTTCATTCAAGGTATTGCCGTCATTTTGCTTGTGAAAAGTTAAACCTGCAGGTCTACGAGATTGGCGATTACAAATGTCTCAAAATTTGTGTCTGACCATTTCATGTGCTGCATTTGTAATTGCACAGTGCTTGTTTTCATTAAGACTGATAGCTTAAGAACGAAACTGAACTCTCAAAGCAAAGAGAAAACTTAAGTGCTCAGAAAAAAAACATTTTAACATTGCACAACTCGATTTTTTCTATTTTGTCTTCTTTTACAAAAAGTGGAAAATGAAACAAACGGTAAGCTCATGCATGATGCATTAATCTTCTTAATTTTAATCATTTATTTCTGTTGTGAGTGGAAGCAAAACCTGTTAAGTGTCTTGGCTTTGTCAGCTGGACAAGGTATATGTAGTGTTAGCAACTTAATTGTATCATGAAGGGTGAAAGGAAAGGTTTTATAACAAAAACAGAGTTAGGATCTGTTATTAGTGTTCATGGCTGTATTGTATACATTTTCTTTCGGAATTTATACCAATTCAAATCGGATGATGAATAAATGTTGTTACTGGATCGCATGATAGTGATGGTTTTGAAATTATGCAAATTTTGTCAACGAAGGGCAAGTTGGTCTTGGTGTGAATTTACCTCCCAAGCTGTATTCGCGGAAAAAAAAATCGTGTTTCCGGTGTTCAATGCAAAGAATTCTATCAACAGTCGTTTCGAGTCTACTTTGTGCGTACGGTATCAGTGTGGAACGCTCTGTTTCCTTTCATAAATCATGCTCAAACATTTCAGCTGGCGCTTTGTGGTTAATTGTGTTTTTGAAAAATGTTTAAATAAACAACGGTTGCAGGGCTGAGCGTTCTATACGGATACATGTACGGTCATTAAGGCCACGCTCGAAAATTTGGACCTGTCGTGTTTTATTAATTAAGTGTTAATGTACGTGCGCTTTAAATATATTTTCATATCAGCTTTTGAATGTTAACATAATCATTTTCATTAAAACACAGGATGCATGTTGTTTTTTCCCCCCGCGAATATAACATGAGAGGCAAAAATCTCACTATGAGTGACTTCCCCTCCATTGACAAAACCTATTTCATTTCAAAACCATCACCATCATCTGATGCCGTAATTATTATGGTGTTGCCAGAGCTGATGGGGTCCAGCGGCAGACGGGATTCTCCATTTCTGTCTCTAGAGTACCACAGCAAGCAGTTAAAGCATGCTGAGGTAAGTCTGACTAAAATCAGTGTGATCAGTGCAGAATTACACAAAAAGAAAGCCACAGTGTTTGCCTGGCTGCCTCTTGAAACGGCGATTGCCCGAAAAAGAACGAGAGTTTTTAAGATCCAAAACAAGTGTGACTGCCCGCACCCAAGCAAACAGGAACCAGAAGAACAAGAAAACCAATGCAAGCGCGTATTCAACAAAACAAGACAAAACAAGCGCAAATTTTCGGCCAACCGGCCTTTGTCAAGCGCGAACGCACGGTCACAAACAGATCACAAACACCAAACAATGGATAATAAAAACAGGACTAAAAACTTCCCATCGGTCCTCTTTTTATCCACTGGACGAGACGGCAGGGAAGTTTTTAGTCCTGTTTTTATTATCCATTGTTTGGTGTTTGTGATCTGTTTGTGACCGTGCGTTCGCGCTTGACAAAGGCCGGTTGGCCGAAAAATTTGCGCTTGTTTTGTCTTGTTTTGTTGAATACGCGCTTGCATTGGTTTTCTTGTTCTTCTGGTTCCTGAGACTTTTTAAGTAAAACCTTTGTGTTGTAAACAAAAGATATGTCGATTAGACTCTTTAAACAAAAACAAAATATGCTTGATACCTCGATCATGGCATTGGTATGGCATCCCTCGGTCATTACCAACTCTCAGAATTTATCCACTACTTTTCAGACCTTTCATCCATCCATCAAGTTTTCATATGAAATTTCAGACACATCTTTGTGCTGTTCCTACTCGATGGAACATCAGGGAAGTCTTGCTGACGTTTTTTCCAAGTAAATTTTGTGTACTTAGTCTTTGTTGTCTTTTGTATAAGCTTGACAAAGGCTAGTTGGTCAAAAATTTGCGCCTGTCCTGTTTTATATATTAATTGTAAACGCGTTCGACGTTCTCATTCTGTAGTTGCGTGTTCCGGAATTTTTTTTCAACAAAGTGAGTAAGTGTTGTACAGATTTCTTTTTGGGAGTCATGTTCAACCATTTCAGGGGATGCCTTGTGGCTAGCTGTGGTTTTCGAAATCAGTTAACCATCAATATGGACTCAGCAGAGCGTTTTATACAAGTTTACACAGTACATTCATAGAGGAAGTCGACATACCATTCAAAAACTATTGGTAGGGGTACTGTACATGTACCACTCCGGTTCAGAAACTATTGGTGGGCTAGGGAGTGGTTATCCCTTATGGTCTGGAACTCGTGTAGTGCTTGAAAATGGTGTGAAGCAACAGCGTGCAGAAAATCCAAGTAATTGTAATGATCTTTAGCAAGGCGTAATTGTCAACATACCTATTGTTTGATGCGGTTTTTCTTTTAACTCGTGGACTGCAACTCCCACACGCGCTCAAATTCACGAGTGGGCTTTTATGTATAGCAGTTTTTTTAACCCCACAATGAAGGCAGTCATATGCTGTTTTCGGAGGTGTGTATGCTGGCTGTTTATGTGTGTCCATAAGACGCCAAACACTGATGTGGCTCACACTTACAGGTTCTTTATTGTGCGCGTTTGATATCCTGCGCATGCATACACGCGAATGGGATGCAAGCACTAGCAGGTCTGTATGTTATGTTGACCAGGGAGCTCCACCATTTTCCCCACCAGGCAGTCGGTGCTCGAGAAGGCTCGAACCCAGACCTTCCAGTTAGAAAAGCAGTGTCCTGACCAAGTGAGTATCTCGCCCGTTGTTCGTTGCAGATGACACATTCAGATCTTTTTTTTTCTCCTCCTTCTAGCAACATGTTTCTGTCATATGTGTGCCATGAGGCTGTAGATCTACTTGTTTAGGCTGTAGCATTTAACCAGTGTAGGGACAAAGACAAAGATGAGGGTTAGCTCTACCGATAAGAAATGTCTTTGTCATCATTCGTTGTTCGTGCTGTAGCGCGTCCCACGGTAGAAACAAAAATGATGGTTAACTCTAGCCACAAAAATGTCTTTGTCGTCACCTCTTCACTTGATTGATGCAGATGTCATGAACAATCCGGGATGATGTTTGTCCAAACGAGTAGAGTGTTGACACTGAATGTTCTTTGTTCATTTAAGACAGCTTTTTCTATTCCTCTCCTGATAGGGCCTAACTCCACCCTGGTTTCGCTTCCCAACGGAAGCGAAGTGTGTGATGCCAACAGGTTTCGGAACAGATCGAAATACAGAACTATGCTACGCTTCTTTAAAAGGTATAGTACAATGTATTGTATCACACGTACTATACACACCTGGATCAGCCAGCAAACCCCTTTACCTTAAGCACTATTGAATGAAACATATCATAGCTTAAGGATTTAATTCACATATCGACCCACAATAGCAACATTACGTCTGACACATGGTAGTTCACTGTGATTGCTGTTATTTTTTTAGAGGGTCAGGGAAGTGATTTCGTTACTTTGCAATCCACAGAGAACAGATTACCGTTATTAAACAATCATTGTGTCGTTGAAACTCATGAATTAGGTTCACATTGTGAATGACACATACATATCATTAGCATTGAAACTCAGGGGTCATATCCAAAAGAACGTTGTCGTATTATATATCATATTTGCAGTGTATTTTTCTTAGGATGGTGGCGAGTACTGTTTGCAGCCACGCATAATCCAAATACCACATATTCAAGCCATGTTTGAAACATATCATTCAATGTACATGATCAGAGAGAGGGGTAAAAAGCTAAAACAATAAAAGTAGTATTCTACCCAGGTCCTTGAATCTACGACCACAAAACGCCTGTGCTCTGCCATGCCTGATCAATTGGGTACAATTTAATCATCTCCACTTCCCTCATAACGTTAGTCCTCCAGATCCTCCAAACGCTTT
The DNA here is from genome assembly GCA_030674185.1 of Monoplex corrugatus. NCBI lineage: Eukaryota > Metazoa > Mollusca > Gastropoda > Littorinimorpha > Ranellidae > Monoplex > Monoplex corrugatus. The sequence goes on from JAPXFY010000018.1 coordinate 69,078,036, forward strand.
TTCAACTGTTTTTCTCTTTCAAAAATAACGATCTTTGAGCCAGGCTAGACAAACCCTCTTTTCTTCCATCTCCTCCTGATCCTCTATTCACAGGCTTCCCACTACCTGAATTTCACTGTTTCTGAAAGTCTGATTGCCAGCATCCTAAAAGAAATGTCATTCAAGTCTTGTGAACTCGACCCTGTACCTGCCTCTCTCTTTTCGCAAACACTTCCTAAGGTTCTTCCAGTCATAACGCATATCGTCAACACCTCTCATCTCACGGATCTGTCCCATCTTCTCAAAACAACCCATTGTTCGACCTCTGCTGAAATAGAATTATCTCGATCTTAACACTAAAAACCAAACAAACAAAAATCCAACAAGCCGTAATTTTCCAGGCCCCTTGTTAAAGTGGTTTCATAACAGCTGAATAATCATCTCTCAGTCATCACTCTTTATCGTCCTTTTCAGTCAGCTTATCGTTCTGACCACAGCACCCAAACTGATCTTGTTCACATTAGGAATGATTTGTTGCTTTCAGCTGACTGTGGCCGAATTTCCTTTTTTTTGTTTTTATCTTTCTGTTGTCTTTGACACCACTGGCCACGCAATCCTCCATTCTAGACTGGAGCACATTTTGGGAATCCAAGACAGTGCTCTTTCTTGGTTATTGTCATACCTGTCCAACTGTCCAACCGCTTTCGGTCAGTCATGGTAAATGAATCCCAGCCGATTGGGTATGGGGTCTTCCAAAACTGTTGGGCCAGTTTCTTCACACTCTATATCTCGCCACTTGCCATTGTCAGTCAACACAACATAAAATACCATTTCTTTGCTGATGATTCCCAGCTCTACAACAGTGCATCTCCTGAAAATCTTTCAGCTCTTCTTTTCGAAGCTTCTGACGTTTGTGTTGAAATCCAGAACTGAATGGAGATGAGACTGAAGCAATGCACATTGGCACCAAGCACAAGCTTTCCACTGTAAGAGTTTGTTCTATCCAACTAGGGGACACCATTACCGTACCTTCTGATTCAGTGTTGATCTTGATCCTCAACTGTCTATGCAGAAATTCATCACCCAAACCTGTCAGTAGTGTTACAGCCAAGTACGTTTCAGTTCTTTGCCATTATCTTTCAATTTCAGCAGCATCTAAACTCGTGACTTCTCTTATCTTGTCTGGTATCGATTATAGCAACTCTCTGCTTGCCTGCTTCTTCTTCGCATGCCTCCAGCATATTCAGAATTCTGCGGCCTGTCTTGCCCGTTGAAAAAAGAGGTATGGTCATATCATTCTTTACTTTACATTCTCCACAGGTTTCCTGTTTCTCAATGAATTTCACACAAAATCAATAGATTATGCTACAAGTGTATCAAAATTCTGCACTTATTCATCTTTGTGATCGCTTCTGAGTGTAAACACTGTCAGACCTCTTCTCTCTGCTTCTGATAATAATACAACTGGAACGAGTTTCCCCTGTCTGTTTGACCGTCACATGCTCTTGTCTTCAACATCAAGACACTCCTTTAAGTCCGGCGGTGATTTCTCCTTGCTTATCCCTCTCTTTTGTCCTATTCACCTCATGTCCTTCCCCTCCCAACTTGTGTGTGTCTTATACCGTAGAGTTTTAGTCAGTGTGAGTGAAAGCTTTGGTGGATGATGAGTGTGCGCGTTTTGATTTGATATGTATATTAAGATTTGGCGCCGTATGAATGTCGATATTAGTAATATTACTATTACTGAATTTATGAGATACCCGACTGACTACTGAAAAAAACTTGTTCTGATATTTTTGCTGAAAACCGAAACACCCCAGAAGCTCTAGGAAAAAAGGTTTTCCTATGACAGTTGCTGGTTTATACATTAACATTGAAAGAACTCGTGGAAAGATTATATGAGGTGTTTTAATTTTTGTAGCATAAAATCTTTCCTTCCTTCTCTACCAGGTAGACTAGCATTTGTCTTGTGTAGACGTTTAAACTTTGTGGCTTGTTTGTGGCAGGAAAACAACTTTAAAACAGTTTCCAGTTGCACTTTTGTAACCAGATCGTAAAGCACTGAGACACGCTATATTTGTGATGTTTTACCAAACGCTTGCAAGATCAGACTCTTTTATTTCCTTCAGTGTATGCTTTTTTCTTCCTGTAAATCTATTCTTTTTAGTGGAAATCAGCTATTTTGTTACCATTGGATTGTCAGTGTTGAACAAAAGCAGACATGCTTCTTTTGTTATTTTGGTTTGAGGGAAAATCGTTCTGTTTGCAACGTGTTGCTGACTTTCTTTTAATGATAGATTTGTCCATAAAAAAGTCAAACTATATCGAAAAGACAACCGTTTTTACATTAAGAGCCTATAGGATACGACCAGACAATTCTAACTTCACAAAAGGACTAAAATACAGATATGAAATATAAAACTCAGTTCAAAGTCGTTTATATCAGATTTCAGAAAGACTGGTTGTTTATTCTGCAATCTTTTGATTCCTCCATTGCAAATTGATCAGTTTTGATAATTCTTTGCATGTAAGACTACTAAGAGCTTTTTTTTTTTGCAGTGATGATGTACGTTTTCTCTTTCTATGCTTCACAATAACAACTTATCGCGCACTATATTGTTGACTTTCAGTATGTCATTCTCAGTGGTTGGCTCTATATTTTGTCCCTTTGTTAATTTATTATCCTTTTTTGTTTGTTTATTTATTATCCTCTTCATTTTCAATTTTTGGTCCCTTTCTTTGTTTATTATTCATTCTTTGTTTATTAGTCTCTTTTCTTTAAGTTTTGTTTGTGTGCAGATTTTACGTCCTTTTTTTTCCAGATCGATACGTGTGTGTGTGGTTCTGATATGACAAAGGATAGTGGAAAAATAAAGAAAGAAAAAATAGTTGCATTAAATAATTACGTTTATGGTATCTGGGGCAGAAGAGAAAACTAACTAAATAAAAACAGCTACAGAAAAAACATGCACCCAAAACACCAGGAACAACAACCAAAAAAGAATAAAAAAGGAAAGAAAGAAAAGAGGGAAAGGCGATAGGCCTGTACACAAATCAGGCTAATGCTTTCGACACATCATATACAACAGCCAGAGCAGAAAAGAAAAAGA
>JAPXFY010000018.1:69088624-69101124 GCA_030674185.1 Monoplex corrugatus
GTGTTGATGGGTTTTTAAGGCTTTCACCATGATCACCATCACATGGCACCTGTGACATTAGTGCATATTGTTAAAGGTTCATCTGTTAGTAGTTTTGTCTGTTAAGGGTGTCATAAAATATTAGTAGTTTTGTCTGTTAAGGGTGTCATATATTAGTTGTTTTGTCTGTTAAGGGTGTCATCTGTTAGTAGTTTTGTCTGTTAGGGTGTCATCTGTTAGTAGTTTTGTCTGTTAAGGGTGTCATCTGTTAGTAGTTTTGTCTGTTAGGGTGTCATATATTACTAATTATTAATACTTTTGTCTGTTAAGGGTGTCATGTATTAGTACTATTGTCTGTTAAGGATGTCATCTATTGGTACCATTGTCTGTTCATGGTGTCGTCCATTAGTACTATTGTCTGTTAAGGATGTCATGTATTGGTACCATTGTCTGTTCATGGTGTCGTCCATTAGTACTATTGTCTGTTAAGGATGTCATGTATTGGTACCATTGTCTGTTCATGGTGTCGTCCATTAGTACTATTGTCTGTTAAGGATGTCATCTATTGGTACCGTTGTCTGTTCATGGTGTCGTCCATTAGTACTATTGTCTGTTAAGGATGTCATCTATTGGTACCATTGTCTGTTCAAGGTGTCGTCCATTAGTACTATTGTCTGTTAAGGATGTCATGTATTGGTACCATTGTCTGTTCATGGTGTCGTCCATTAGTACTATTGTCTGTTAAGGATGTCATCTATTGGTACCATTGTCTGTTCATGGTGTCGTCCATTAGTACTATTGTCTGTTAAGGATGTCATGTATTGGTACCATTGTCTGTTCATGGTGTCGTCCATTAGTACTATTGTCTGTTAAGGATGTCATGTATTGGTACCATTGTCTGTTCATGGTGTCGTCCATTAGTACTATTGTCTGTTAAGGATGTCATGTATTGGTACCGTTGTCTGTTCATGGTGTCGTCCATTAGTACTATTGTCGGTTAAGGATGTCATCTATTGGTACCTTTGTCTGTTCAAGGTGTCGTCCATTAGTACTATTGTCTGTTAAGGATGTCATGTATTGGTACCATTGTCTGTTCATGGTGTCGTCCATTAGTACTATTGTCTGTTAAGGATATCGTCTGTTGTCATTACAAGGGAGATAGTCCTACTTTCATTCTGTTCGTGCTGTAAATACGTTCAGGAATTCACTCTGTTTGGCAAATCACATAGGCATATTTTTTTAAAGTATTAAACCGCAAAGAGACTTCTTTCGTAGATTTCAAAAACGTTTCTACTTAATGCTTTCATTCCAAATTCTTCTTTTTTTTTTTTTACTTCCACAAGGTGCTCTGTTAGTTGTTCAGCTTCAAGTAATGTTTCAATGTTTTATGAAATTCTGCTACGTTAAGTTTGGGTGGCTCCCACTTGCATGTTTGGATGTCCCTGTCCCCTTGCTATTCCCGGCTGCTGGTGAGACGAGTTCGACATAGAATGAAACGATCATCACCTGCTTTAGGAACAAAAGACCTTTATTTGAAGAAGCTTACAACCGACAAGAGAGCAGTCTAGGAGGGTATCCTAGGTGGCTCCCTAACACCCCTCCCCCCCCCCCACCACACACAATGCCTTTTTTCTAAGATATAGCATTGTTTTTCAAAGTATTCGGTTTTATTTTTTTGCTTTGTTTTGTTTTGTTTTGTTTTGTTTGTTTGTTTTTGCAGACCAAGAGAACAAAAAATTGTCAAGCAATACTATTAAATCTCCGGTTTTGCTTCCTTTTAACACGCCTCATTACAACAAAAACAACAGCAGCAGCAACAACAACATTGATAGAATTTGACGCACTTTTGATTGATCAGTGCTGATTTGCATTTCTACTTAGAGTAGGCTTATTTACCTTAGAATTATCATTATGTCCAGCAATGAGTGTGTCAGTATTTTCAGCATTATGATTTGGAAATTAAACTATCTTAACCAAACTTCGGCATTTTCAAGCCCAATTCAATGTAAAAGCGATCTTGCTTTCCGTACTCTTTTTCAAGATGGTGTTTTTGTTCACGCAGACAGCTTTGTGATCCGTATACTAGAAGGGACACAAGTAGATCATTCATAAGGAAGATTAAGAAAAGACAGGCAACATTTATAGGCAACATTTATAGGCCATTTTATGAGGAAGGGGGATTTGGAGCACCTGGTCACAACGGGAAAGCTGGAGGGAAAGAGAACACCAGGTAGACCCAGGAAGAGAATGCTGGACGGACTTGCAGAGTGCCTGGGGATGAGGAGGGTGGGGGAAATGCTGGGGGCAACGAGAGATAGAGATGGTTGGAAGTCCATGGTCGCCAACGCCATGCGGCAGGTGCTCCAAATCCCCCTTCCTCATAAAATGGCCTATAAATGTTGCCTGTCTTTTCCTAATCTTCCTTATGAGTGATCTACTTGTGTCTGCCTCCATCAAGATGTTCTTTGCTGTCCATGGAACTCTCAACATTCTTCTGAGAAGAAGAATACATATCACGTACTAAAATTGCTTTGATCAAGTTTGGGGCAATTTGCAAACCAGTGTCAATGGCTCATCACACGGTATACACCATGGTGCTTCATTTTTCAAAAGGTACGAGTGAGTGTAGGATGTGGTACCCCTGCGTAACCCACATAACACTATCTCTTTCTTACGGTTTCCTGCAGCAGATGGGAGAATTTCTTTCAGGTTAGGGCGGATTTGGAAAAGTTTGTTATTTGTCTGTTCATTCCAATCGTCCTGCCACAGATTTCTCACGTAACTGTGCAGAAACATACGTGTACAGCACAGTAATATACATTACAAAACACGTGCAACGCATGACACGCATGTACAAAACGGTAAATACATGTACAATACAATGATATACATGTACCACACAGTAACATGCGTGTACAAATTAAAATACATGTACAACACAACAGCATACATGAAAGTACAATCACATACACGTACAAAACGGAATTATACAAATACAACAGTAATTACAACACAGTAACATACTGTAAAAAAATTAACATACGTCTGCATCACAGTAACATACATATAAACACAATAACATGCATGTACAATACAATAACATACACGCACAAAACGGAATTATGCATATACAACAGTGATTACAGCACAGTAACATGCCTGTACAACACAGTAACATGGACCACAACAACAGCATTGATGTTCAATATAAAAACAATAATGTATGAATCTAATGTCACACGCATATACAACACAGTACAATACAGGAACATGCACCAACACAATACATAATGTACAATATAAAAAGAAATATTCAAAATACGACACAGCAACATACATGTACAACATTTAACATGTACCACAAAACAACATGATGTACAATAAGAAATACACATGAATAACACAGTAACATACATGTACAATACGATAACGTACATTTACAACATAGTAACATACAACACAGTGACGAACATGTACAATTCAGGAATGTACATATGCAGTACAGTAACACAATGTACAAAACAGTAACATATGTATACAGCAGCAACATACATGGACAATACAGTACCATGCAACACAGAAACGTACACGTGCAACACAGTTACATAAATGTACGACACAGTAACATCGTTACGGAGAAAATATGTTGGTAATTAGATGTCTTCCCCGACGGCCCCCTCTCCCCCCTCTCTTTCTCTAGTACTGTGTCGTATATTGTGATATTTCGTTTATATTTACATTAATTGTATTCATATCTTAACGAGAAGCCGTGACCAATAACATGAATAAATCATCTGAAATCTGAACTCTCTCTCTCTCCCTCTCTGCCTCTGTCTGTCTATCTGTTTGTCTGTCTGTCTGTCTGTCTCTCTCTATTCTTTCTCTCTCTCTCTCTCTCTCTCTCTTATATATATATATATATATATATATATATATATATATACACACACACACACAATATATATATATATATATATATATATCACACACACACACAAATACACACACACACACACATACACACACACACACACACACACACACACACACACACACACACACACACACACACACACACACACACACACACACACCATCACCTTTAAGAGAGTGTGTGTGTGTGTGTGTATGAGGAATGAGAGAAAAATTCACAGAGAGTAAAGGGCACAGAAAAATTACCCCTCAACAAAATTAATAGCAACTTGTAGTTTTAATTAACCCCAAGGATAATTAGGTCTACGTAATAACCTTGAGCCTTGCCGTTGCTGTTAAAGAAAACATACAGGACAGTTTATCGTAACCTTTTAAATCTCCCTGTTGACAACACAAAAAACAACCAACCAGCAATAATGATGATAATGATATTCATGATAATATCAATAAGGATAAATTAACAAAACAAAACAAAACCCCAGCAAATAAATAACAAATAACACAGGAGAAATGGATTACATATTCAATATAACACAGAAGAACTTCAAAATCTTGCCAACACGTAGGGATTAGTGCACAGACTAATGGCATATGCTGTGATCATTTCAAGTCTTTCCCATTGCATACTATGTGCTGTGCTGCATGAGCGCATCTGAAATTTGTTCAGAGCGCGACGACGTCATCTTTAGAAAACTGAAACTGAAACAATTAACACAGAGAGATGGATATATCATGTCTGTCTTTTTGAGTGTACGTATAATATTAATCTGTTATTTCAAGAAAATATACCTGCAGTATTTGTCAGGTGCAGCACGTGTTTCAAGAAAATGTGCCTGTTATATATGTCTCAGGTGTATGTGGATAACGATTTCTGCTTCATGCAGGAAGCTGGCGAATAGGGTGCCAGAGTTAAAGAGGTGAAATGATCCACAGGAGATTTGAGTTACGGACCCTCTGTCGTGCCAGGTCTGGAGGGCGAAGAAGGTACTTGAATATATCTAAATATGCCAGAAGGAGGCACAGGCTAATGTAGAAAAGAATAGCGAAGTATAAGTGTATTTCTACAAAGGCACAGGCTAATGTAGAAAAGAATAGCGAAGCATAAGTGTATTTCTACAAAAATAGAAAAGAATAGCGAAGTAGAAGTGTATTTCTACAAAGGCACAGGCTAATGCAGAAAAGAATAGCGAAGTATAAGTGTATTTCTACAAAAATAGAAAAGAATAGCGAAGTATAAGTGTATTTCTACAAAGGCACAGGCTAATGTAGAAAAGAATAGCGAAGCATAAGTGTATTTCTACAAAAATAGAAAAGAATAGCGAAGTATAAGTGTATTTCTACAAAGGCACAGGCTAATGCAGAAAAGAATAGCGAAGCATAAGTGTATTTCTACAAAGGCACAGGCTAATGTAGAAAAGAATCTCGAAGTATAAGTGTATTTCTACAAAGGCACAGGCTAATGTAGAAAAGAATAGCGAAGTATAAGTGTATTTCTACAAAGGCACAGACTAATGTAGAAAAGAATCTCGAAGTATAAGTGTATTTCTACAAAGGCACAGGCTAATGTAGAAAAGAATAGCGAAGTATAAGTGTATTTCTACAAAGGCACAAGCTAATGTAGAAAAGAATCTCGAAGTATAAGTGTATTTCTACAAAGGCACAGACTAATGTAGAAAAGAATAGCGAAGTATAAGTGTATTTCTACAAAGGCACAGGCTAATGTAGAAAAGAATAGCGAAGTATAAGTGTATTTCTACAAAGGCACGGGCTAATGTAGAAAAGAATAGCGAAGTATAAGTGTATTTCTACAAAGGCACAGGCTAATGTAGAAAAGAATCTCGAAGTATAAGTGTATTTCTACAAAGGCACAGGACTAATGTAGAAAAGAATAGCGAAGTATAAGTGTATTTCTACAAAGGCACAGGCTAATGTAGAAAAGAATAGCGAAGTATAAGTGTATTTCTACAAAGGCACAGGCTAATGCAGAAAAGAATAGCGAAGTATAACTGTATTTCTACAAAGGCACAGGCTAACGTAGAAAAGAATAGCGAAGTATAAGTGTATTTCTACAAAGGCACAGACTAATGAGAAAAGAATAGCGAAGTATAATGTATTTCTACAAAGGCACAGGCTAATGTAGAAAATAATAGCGAAGTATAAGTGTATTTCTACAAAGGCACAGACTAATGCAGAAAATAATAGCGAAGTATAAGTGATTTCTACAAAGGCACAGACTAAAGCAGAAATAATAAGCGAAGTATAAGTGTATTTCTACAAAGGCACAGGCTAACGTAGAAAAGAATAGCGAAGTATAAGTGTATTTCTACAAAGGCACAGGCTAACGTAGAAAAGAATAGCGAAGTATAAGTGTATTTCTACAAAGGCACAGGTTAACGTAGAAAAGAATAGCGAAGTATAAGTATTTCTACAAAGGCACAGGCTAACGTAGAAAAGAATAGCGAAGTATAAGTGTATTTCTACAAAGGCACAGGCTAACGTAGAAAATAATAGCGAAGTATAAGTGTATTTCTACAAAGGCACAGACTAATGCAGAAAATAATAGCGAAGTATAAGTGTATTTCTACAAAGGCACAGGCTAACGTAGAAAATAATAGCGAAGTATAAGTGTATTTCTACAAAGGCACAGGCTAATGCAGAAAATAATAGCGAAGTATAAGTGTATTTCTACAAAGGCACAGGCTAATGCAGAAAAGAATAGCGAAGTATAAGTGTATTTCTACAAAGGCACAGGCTAATGCAGAAAATAATAGCGAAGTATAAGTGTATTTCTACAAAGGCACAGGCTAATGTAGAAAAGAATCTCGAAGTATAAGTGTATTTCTACAAAGGCACAGGCTAATGTAGAAAAGAATAGCGAAGTATAAGTGTATTTCTACAAAGGCACGGGCTAATGTAGAAAAGAATCTCGAAGTATAAGTGTATTTCTACAAAGGCACAGGCTAAGGTAGAAAAGAATCTCGAAGTATAAGTGTATTTCTACAAAGGCACAGGCTAATGTAGAAAAGAATAGCGAAGTATAAGTGTATTTCTACAAAGGCACAAGCTAATGTAGAAAAGAATCTCGAAGTATAAGTGTATTTCTACAAAGGCACAGGCTAATGTAGAAAAGAATAGCGAAGTATAAGTGTATTTCTACAAAGGCACAGACTAATGTAGAAAAGAATAGCGAAGTATAAGTGTATTTCTACAAAGGCACAGGCTAATGTAGAAAAGAATAGCGAAGTAATAGTGTATTTCTACAAAGGCACAGGCTAATGCAGAAAAGAATAGCGAAGTATAACTGTATTTCTACAAAGGCACAGGCTAACGTAGAAAAGAATAGCGAAGTATAAGTGTATTTCTACAAAGGCACAGACTAATGCAGAAAAGAATAGCGAAGTATAAGTGTATTTCTACAAAGGCACAGGCTAATGTAGAAAATAATAGCGAAGTATAAGTGTATTTCTACAAAGGCACAGACTAATGCAGAAAATAATTGCGAAGTATAAGTGCATTTCTACAAAGGCACAGACTAATGCAGAAAATAATAGCGAAGTATAAGTGTATTTCTACAAAGGCACAGGCTAACGTAGAAAAGAATAGCGAAGTATAAGTGTATTTCTACAAAGGCACAGGCTAACGTAGAAAAGAATAGCGAAGTATAAGTGTATTTCTACAAAGGCACAGGTTAACGTAGAAAAGAATAGCGAAGTATAAGTATTTCTACAAAGGCACAGGCTAACGTAGAAAAGAATAGCGAAGTATAAGTGTATTTCTACAAAGGCACAGGCTAACGTAGAAAATAATAGCGAAGTATAAGTGTATTTCTACAAAGGCACAGACTAATGCAGAAAATAATAGCGAAGTATAAGTGTATTTCTACAAAGGCACAGGCTAACGTAGAAAATAATAGCGAAGTATAACTGTATTTCTACAAAGGCACAGGCTAACGTAGAAAATAATAGCGAAGTATAAGTGTATTTCTACAAAGGCACAGACTAATGCAGAAAATAATAGCGAAGTATAACTGTATTTTTACAAAGGCACAGGCTAACGTAGAAAAGAATAGCGAAGTATAAGTGTATTTCTACAAAGGCACAGGCTAATGCAGAAAATAATAGCGAAGTATAACTGTATTTCTACAAAGGCACAGGCTAACGTAGAAAAGAATAGCGAAGTATAAGTGTTTCTACAAAGGCACAGACTAATGTAGAAAAGAATCTCGAAGTATAAGTATTTCTACAAAGGCACAGGCAAACGTAGAAAAGAATAGCGAAGTATAAGTATTTCTACAAAGGCACAGGCTAACGTAGAAAAGAATAGCGAAGTATAAGTATTTCTACAAAGGCACAGAGTAATGTAGAAAAAAATAGCGAAGTATAAGTGTATTTCTGCAAAGGAAAAGATGCTGTCAAAGCATAGTAAAACATCGGGTGGTGATGGAAGGATTCAGTAATTCTTTAAGAATGGCGCATAACAATTGTTGACTTTTCCAGTAACAAAAGATGATGACAATAGGGTAATAAGAGTCAAGTTTAATCTCTGGCCATGGTTTGCTGCCTGATAGTGTTTTCCGGTCCTACGGCTGTTACTTAGGAAAGTGAACTTAAACGATACTGATAGACTTCACTACAGAGGCATTTCACTGTGAAGCTGTTATAGAGGCATCTCACTATCGATTTTGTTTAGGCTTCGGGCTGTTAAACATTCACAGAGGCAGCACACTATTTATTGTATTTAGGAACTTGAGTATAAAACATTTAAAGAGGCATCACATTGTTATTTATTCAGACATATGCCTGTGTAACATTCATAGAGGTATCATAGAGGTGTCTCACTATTAGACATTTATTAAGGTATCTCGGCATCGAGTTATAGAGAGCTTTTTGGTATTTTTTTTTATATTTTCTATTAATTTAGTGTGTGTGTGTGTGTGTGGGGTGTGTGTGTGTGTGTGTGTGTGTGTGTGTGTGTGTGTGTGTGTGTGTGTGTGTGTGTGTGTGTGTGTGTGTGTGTGTCAATTTTCGTTTGTTTGTTTGCTCTTTTTTTTTTTCCTTTTTGCTGCCGAGCCACGATGCCACTCTGGTAACGTTGCTCCAGACTGGTCATTTCTGTTCTCCGACACATCACCAAACTGAATTCGTAGTCAGACAGCTCTCAGTATCAAGCCACTCTTAGACTACCCATCAGAGAAGACCGAACATTACGGCGACACTTTGCAGAGTATAGTAATATCTGCGTAATTTAATTTCGAACAAGCGGATTAATGACTGGTTCTTCAAGTTAGATGTCAATGAGATAATCGGTGAGGTTCAGGCAGGTTTTAGGGAGGACCACAGAACATTCAGTCATTTTTTTTCAACTAGTTTTAGCTTTCATTCAGAAACATTAATTTAGTTGTTATAACAAAGTAACTCTTGAATGTTATATAGAACCAATACTGTTGTACGGATGCGAGGCGTGGGCAGTCAACAAACAAAGCCAGAACAAGATTGAGGCAGCCGAGATGTGGTTTCTAAGAAGAATATTGAGAGTTCCGTGGACAGCAAAGGAAACAAACGAGACAGTCTTGATGGAGGCAGACACAGTAGATCACTCCTAAGGAAGGTTAGGAAAAGACAGGCAACATTTATAGGCCATTTTATGAGGAAGGGGGATTTGAAGCACCTGGTCACAACGGGAAAGCTGGAGGGCAAGAGAGCACTGGGTAGACCCAGGGAGAAAATGCTGGACGGACTTGCAGAGTGGCTGGGGACGAGGGTGGGGTGGGGTGGGAGAGATGCTAGGGGCAACGAGAGATAGAGACAGATGGAGGTCCATGATCGCCAACGCCATGCGGTAGGGCACCTGATGATAATGATGATGAACAACAAAGTAACTATGAGTTTTGTTGACTTTCCAAACATTTTTTATTCATATGGTGTCATTAGGTCCGTTATCAAGTAATATTTTTCGTAAGCTTTTAAACTGTATTGACATTTACAAAACAAGCGTTACGGTCCTATGACAATAAATACGGAAAGTATCACGAACGCAAGTCAGAATGTGTTGAAATATTAAAATATAGCGATGTGATTACATACGGACTTTGACAGCAAAATGCAACTGCTTTGCTTTTATAACCAACTTAAACCTGTTGAAGTTGTTCACACATCATTAACTCACGCACACTCACAATCCCTAAACTCTGTCTGTCTGTCTGTCTGTCTGTCTCCCTCTCTCTATTTCTCACTCACTCTCTCTCTCAACTCTCTTTGTGTCTGTCTCTCAATTCTCTCTCTCTCTCTCTCTCTCTTTCTCTCTTTCTTTCTTTCTCTCTGACTCTGTCTCTGTCATTATCTCTGTCTCTGTCTATCTGTCTTTCTCTCTTTTTCATGCGCGTGCTCACGCGCGCTCACTCACACACACACAGAGACACACACACACACACATTGTCTGTCTGTCTTTCTGCCTGCCTGTCTGTCTGTCTGTCTCTCTCTCTCTCTCTCTCTCTCTCTCTCTCTCTCTCTGTCAAATACAAACACACAGCCATATATACACACTTGGTCTGATGGATAGTCATGAAGTAATATCCTTTTAAGATTAAAATTGACACTAAAGGATTATTTGTTTTTAAACCTTATATTGTGGTACGTCTCTGTAACAGTGACATACGAAAATCAACGGCGTTGCTGCACAAACATTCTGAACAAACATCATTATGTAGGAGAACTTAAAAAAAATCATTTGCTTTTAATTTGATGAGAACAGAATTTTTCAAAGTCTGTCTCGGCTTAATGGCGTTCTAGATTTTAGGTCCATACTATACACAGGATAGGTAGTATGGAGACGTGTTACTTTTTTAATGTATAGCGCGCGCGCACACACACACGCACATACACACACACACACACACACACACACACACACACACACCACACATACACACACACACACACACACACACACACACACACACACATACACACAAAGACACACACACGAGCGCCCGCGCGCTCACACACACATTTGTATATGTATCTGTCTGCTTATCTATCTATCTATCTATCCATCCATCTATCTATCTATCTATCTATCTATCTGTCTGTCTGTCTGTCTGTCTATCTATCTATCCATCTGTATTATATAATATATATAGATATGGATATAGATGTATGTATATATATATATATATATGTGTATATATATATATATATGGTGTGTGTATAATATCAATGGAAAAATATGTATCTATCTATGGAACTATGTATTTTTCTGTCTATGTGTCTATATCTATACATTTATCCATATTTATCCATGTATGTATACATCTGTCTGTGTATGTATATATCTATCTATTTTATCTATCTGTTTACCTATCTATCTATCTATATGGGGGGGCCTGTAGTCGAGTGGTTAGAGCGCTCGTCTGCGGTGCGGAAGGTCGGTGGTTCGAATCCGCTAAAACGCTGGTTCGATTTTTCCGGCCTGAAAACTCCCTCTGTCCACCCAGCAGTGAATGGGTACCTGACTTCGGTCGGGGGAGGTTTAAAAAGGCGGCGAAAGGAGAGGGATGGGCTCCGCCTTTCATAATGCCGTGCCCTAGACACGGTGAATCTTTAACAGTTCACCGCCCCTACGGCCATATTGACCATGGGACCTTTAACCTTTTTTAACCTATCTATATGTCCATCAATCTGTATGTCTATCTATCTATCTATTTATCTATCTATCTATCTATCTATCTATCTATCTATCTATCTATCTATCTATCTATCTATGTATCTATATATATACATATCTGTCTATCTATTGATTTGAGAGAAAAGCTGGGACGTAAGATTTCTAAATTTCTACACATGATTTTAAAACAAATTTCAAGGCAACGCCAGTGCATTTCATTTTACATATAGATAGATAGACCTTAGGATTCTTCCAAATTATTACTGGCAATTCTCGAGGAGCGCGTGCGTACCTAAATATCTGAAAGCGTTGACAAAGCTGGAACCGATTCAAAATTGCGACCTCTGGAATAATTTAGAAGTTAGGAGTAAAATTCTAAGTTTATGGAAAACAGCCAACATTTTGGAATAAATTCAAAGTTTTTTTTTTTTTATCTTTGTTAAAAAAAACCCAATGTCACTCACCATGAGCTGAAAGAGCGAAGAGAGTTATACACACAAACACAGCGAAATACAAGGAGATACGGCATGCAGGCGGCAGCGCCATCCTCCCGATCAAAACTTGAGCACGTGGAGTGAGCCTTCCTTTCACGCTGTTACCTGGTCACGTCTACTGGACAGAATCTGATCTTTCAGCGGTGTCACGCGTGCTAATCCCACCCCTTACCATCTTTCTCGCCCGCCTACATCTTTTTTTTTTCTCTGTCTTTTTTATTTTCTCTCTCTCTCTCTCTCTCTCTCTCTCTCTCTCTCTCTCTCTCTCTCTCTCTCTCTCTCTCTCTCTCTCTCTCTCTCTCTCTCTCTCTCTCTCTCTCTCGTGTCTGTTTTACTATCTTACCACATCGTTTTGGCTTCCGCCACTCCCTTCAATCTTCATGTCCGCAATCAGTCATCGCTCCATGTCTTCAAAATGGACGGGTGGGGAAC
>JAPXFY010000018.1:69103624-69128624 GCA_030674185.1 Monoplex corrugatus
CTTTTCTCGTCAGTAGCTCTAGCCGGTGTCTTAGTCCACGCTTGCCTTTAACGTCATTTCATTCATCTTTAAAGAATGACATCCATCTGCAAACTGCAGCCCGTGAAAGAGGTCGTGTCGCACATACACTCTACAGTATTTTAATACATGTGCGCCGGAGATTTCTTTATAAACTACAAATTTAATACCACAGAAATAAGAGGGAAGCAGGGAGAATTTTTATAATATTACTCAAAGGACATAACTCTTGAGAATTATCTCCCATGTTGTATAGAACTTCTCAAATCTAACACAGTTTGTGTTACCCATTCAGCTAGCATAGAAGCAGATACAAAGTACAAAAACAGTAAGCTCCTCAAAGGAGTGAGGAGTGTTCTGAGCTTACTGTTTTTGTACTTTGTATCTGCTTCTATGCTAGCTGAATGGGTAGCGCAAACTGTGTTAGATTTGAGAAGTTCTATACAACATGGGAGATAATTCTCAAGAGTTATGTCCTTTGAGTAATACAAATTTAATGTAAGTGCACTGTTTCAAGCGTGAAAATATGGTCATGACGCTTGGAATGACTTCATTTCGAAGTTAGATCACAAAATAATTGGGACAAGTAAGTATGAATGAAGTTTCAACGCGCTGTAACAGGTACTTTTTTAAGTTCTCGCTGTTTAATGGGTAACCCTCGTTGTTCCCTATCAACTTTTCCGTTTCATACCAAACTTCATAATAACGAGGAGAACTGCAAAACAGACCTAGATCTACATGTAATCGTGCATGTTTCTTGGTATGTAAGTAAGTGCATTATATACTGTGAGTGTGCGTGCAGGCGGGGGGGGGGGGGGGAGTTGAGTTGCGCGCGCACGTCAGCATACGTGAATGTTTATGCGTGTATGAAAGAAAGGTAGGGTTATTATTGTTTTTTCGGGGAGAATGTATATCAAAAGGAAATTGATGAAACTGTTAAATGCGTTCTGCTGATCGTTTGGAAACATTGAATCAATTCCTACTTGCTGCGTTGTCCAGGATGGATTTCTGTGATGTGGATGCCCTTGTATAGGGCATTGGTACCGTCGGTTCATACGGGGGAGGAGAGGAGAGCTGGACGTTTTTACAGAAAAACTAAGTGTTTCTCAATCTTCAAACGGCACCTGAAAACCCACCTCTTTCAAACTCATCTAACCTGAAGAGCCTTAGTTTGCAAGTCTGTCATCAGACTAATCTCTCCTGCCTGTATAACAGTATTTTGTAAAAGGGCCTATAGAGCAAGGTGTGTGTGTGCGTGCATGTGTGTGTGTGTGTGTGTGTGTGTGTGTGTGTGTGTGTGTGTGTGTGTGTGTGTGTGTGTGTGTGTGCTTGAGTGAGCATGTGTGTGTATCACTGTATGTGTACAGCTGAGGAGGGGATAGGGGAGAAATTGAGTGGGAAAGAGACTGAAATACTTTAAGAAACTTTTTAAAATTTTTGTTTGTATGTAAATTGTGATGTATGATATGCGAATAGTTTATAATTTGTGAGGTAATTTTGATTGTCAAGGTGTTAATGCTGTAATACTGAAGTTATAATGTTTTTCCTGTATATGGATTAGAATTTTTTCTGTTTTTATCTTCATTCAAAATATTGATTATAATTTTATGTACAACCATTGCATGCATAAACACATACACACGCATGCAAACATAGCACACGCACACACACACACACACACACACACACACACACACACACACACACACACACATTCTTACATACACACACGCGCACAGCAACGCACACGCACGCACGCACACACACACGTACACACACACACACGTACGCAAGCATACACACGCAGCAATATATAAACACAGTATGCCTCTTTATTCATATGAAAAATCTGTTAATCTTTCTTCATTACATAAGTCAGTGTTTAAATTTTAATATTCTGTGGTTTCTTATGTGTCTTCTTACTTGTATAGCTTTAATGTTTGTTGTTATCTTATTGTGTATGTAATTGTGAACATTTTTATCAGCTTTTGCCTTTCTTGCGAAATGTAAAGCGCTGGTGAGCATGTTTTTATATGGAATAAGCGCTATACAAATAAACATTATTATTATTATTATTATACATCAGTGACAGATGTAAAGATTGAGGCAGCCGAGATGTGGTTTCTCAGAAGAATGTTGAGAGTTCCATGGACAGCAAAGAAAACAAACGAGACAGTCTTGATGGAGGCAGACACAAGTAGATCACTCATAAGGAAGATTAGGAAAAGACAAGCAACATTTATAAGCCATTTTATGAGGAAGGGGTATTTGGAACACCTGGTCACAACGGGAAAGCTGGAGGGAAAGAGAGTACCAGGTAGACCCAGGAAGAGAATGCTGGACGGACTTGCAGAGTGGCTGGGGATGAGGAAGGTGGGGGAGATGCCGGGAGCAATGAGAAATAGAGATGGTTGGAAGTCCATGATCGCCAATGCCATGCGGCAGGGCACCTGATGATGATGATGACGATGACAGATGGATACTAAGAAATACCTCGCCAGCAAACAAAGCTTATGCACAGGTTTATGTCTCATGCGACGATCATAGTAGATCTTGTCCATAACATGCCATGTGTGGCGCCAGTGCATGTGGAATTTATTTGTGGCACGGAGACGCTATCTTGAGAAACTTAAAATAAGATTAATTAGTCAGGAAACTTCAAATCGCGTTGTTGTAAAGCTGCAGTAAAAGTGTCATTGTGTTTGTTTTGCATTAATTGTGTATTTATTTACATGTATTTTATTCGTTGTTTCGTCAGAATGACTTACCATGTTATATTCTTCTACCTGTTATCCTTGGGGGGGGGGGGGGGGGGGGGGGGAGGAGCGAGCGCGTTGCCGCAGCGCAGCACACCATTTTTTCCCCCTCTCTTCGTCTCTGTCTCTGTCTGTCTGTCTCTCTCTCTCTTTTCTCTCTCTCTTCCTATCTCTTTCTCTCTGTCTGTCTGTCTGTCTCTCTCTCTCTGGTGTGTGTGTGTGTGTGTATGTGTGTGTGTGTGTGTGTGTGTGTGTGTGTGTGTGTGTGTGTGTGTGTGTGTGTGTGTGTGTGTGTGTGTGTGTGTGTGTGTTTGCCTATAAAAGAGCATTTTGCCACAAATTTTTGCCGGAGACAATTCGTTTCTTTCCATGGGATCTTCCATATGAGCTGAATGCGTGCAGCTTACTGGACCTTAGTTTATCGTTTCTTCCGAAGACAAGCATTTGTACTACCACTTAAGATTTAGTGGATGGTTCTGTGTGTATCCTATGTATATCTCAGTGTGTGTGTGTGTGTGTGTGTGTGTGTGTGTGTGTGTGTGTGTGTGTGTGTGTTGTGTGTGTGTGTGTGTGTGTGTGTGTGTGTGTTGTGTGTGTGTGTGTTGGGAGGTGGGGCGGTAAAAAAAATTGCATATACGCAAACATGAACTGTGCCTTTAGTCTTAATACGCATATACATATTTATGCTCTCTTCTCTCTCTCTCTCTCTCTCTGTCTCTGTCTCTCTCTCTCTCTCTTTCTGTCTGTGTCTCTTTCCCTCACCCCCTCTCTCTCACTCTCTGTCGCCTCTCTCTTTTCTTTTCTCTCTGTCTCTTTCTCTCTCTCCTTCTCTCTCTCTCCACACACACACACACACTGTCTCTCCCCTTCTCTCCCTCTCTCACATCATCATCATCATCGTGTGCCTTGCCGCATGGCGTTGGCGATCATGGCCCTTCATATGTATCTATCCCTTGTTGCCGCAAGCACAACTTCCACCCTCTCTGTCTTCAGCCACCCTGCAAGTCTGTCCAATATTATCTCCCTGGGTCTACCTGGTGCTGTCTTTCCCTCCGGCTTTTCTGTTGTGACCAGGTGCTCTAATTCCCCTTTCCTCATAAAATGGCCTGTAAATGTTGCCTGTCTTTTCCTAATGTTGTTTATGAATGATCTTCTTTTGTCTGCCTCGATTAAGACTGTCTCGTTTGTTTTCTTTGGTGTGCATGGAACTCTCAACATTCTTCTCTCTCGAATGGGCAGAGGAATTATAGTGTATCAAAGAAAAATGTTGCTGATGTCTTCAGTCAGTTGATCTTCTCCTCCTCTCTCCTCCCACCATCACTGTGTACAAGAGACATTCAACACTCACGGGATAGCGTCTCTTTCAAGGACTGTGACACCCACCACCCCACCCCCTTAAACCGCCAAAGTCACACTCCCACCACTAGCAGTAATGTCTATCCAGCCACCAACAAATACCACATAACTGGACCTTGACGTCTGTCTCTTCGACCTCTTTCCTTATCCAACAGTGATAAATTCCCCGCAACCTCTTTCTTGTCCGACAAAAACAAACTCCTCTCCTTCCCGTCCTACAACCCCACCATCACTAACAGTCTGTACCAAAGAAGCTATGACATCCTTTCAACCGCCCCTCTCCTCCCACCAATTGCCCCCCTCTCGCCAACAGGCAGTACGCCATCAATGGTGGCTTGCTTTGTCTTTTTCTCTGTTCAAGAACGAACAATGCGCCTGGTCTTCAGTGCCCCCTTCCTCTTCTTATGTACTACCACTCATACGGACCGAGTGTGAAGCTACGATCATCATTCTGTCTTCCATCTCGTCTGTTGAACCTACAGCGAAATATTTCCCATCATCTGTTGAATCTACAAAGAAAACATTACCCTCCCCCTCGCTCTCTGTCTCTCTGTCTGTCTGTCTGTCTCTGTCTCTGTGTCTCTGTCCCCCCCCTCTCTCTCTCTGTCTCTGTGTGTCTGTATCTCTCTCCCTCTCTGTCTCTGTCTCTCTGTGTGTCTGTATCTCTCTCTCTCTCTCTCGCTCTCTCTCTCGCTCTCTATCTCTCTCTGTCTCTGTCTCTCTATGTGTCTGTATCTCTCTCTCTCTCTCTCTGTCTCTCTCTCTCTGTGTCTCTGTCTCTGTTTCTCTCTCTCTGTCTGTCTGTCTGTCTCTTTCTCTGTCTCTCTCTTTCTCACTGTCTCTCTCTTTCTCTCTCTCTCTTTGTCTCTGTCTCTCTCAGTGTCTCTGTTTCTCTCTCTCTCTGTCTCTCTGCCTCTCTCTCTCTTTCTCACTGTCTCTCTCTTTCTCTCTCTCTCTTTGTCTCTGTCTCTCTCAGTGTCTCTGTTTCTCTCTCTCTCTGTCTCTGTCTCTCTGTCTCTGTCTCTGTCTCTCTCTCTCTCTGTCTCTCTCTCTCTCTCTCTCTCTCTCTCTGTTATCTTAATCCCTGCAGTGCAGTCATGCTGAGTGATGAGGAGAAGATGTCATAGCCGGCAACAGCGTCAGGAGCTTTTTCAAGCATGATAATCCATCATCTCCATCATCTCTGTCAGTGGTTGTCCTCTTGCCCGTCATGTAACAACATCAAACAGATTGACTTTCACATGGGCATCAATTATTGCAGTCACGACCGACATATACACCGGATTGCGTAAAGGTGAAAACATCTCAAACATCGCACAACTACCAAATAAGAAAGGCGACAACATATCTCAAGTATCGCACAACTACCAAATAAGGAAGGCGACAACATATCTCAAACATCGCACAACTACCAAATAAGAAGGCGACAACATATCTCAAGTATCGCACAACTACCAGTAAGGAAGGCGACAACATCTCAAGTATCGCACAACTACCAAATAAGAAGGCGAACATCTCAATATCGCACAACTACCAAATAAGGAAGGCGACAACATCTCAGGTATCGCACAACTACCAAATAAGGAAGGCGACAACATCTCAAGATCGCACAACTACCAAATAAGGAAGGCGACAACATCTCAAGTATCGCACAACTACCAAATAAGGAAGGCGACAACATCTCAAACTCGCACAACTACCAAATAAGGAAGGCGACAACATCTCAGTATCGCACAACTACCAAATAAGGAAGGTGACAGCATCTCAAATCACACAACTACCAAATAAGGAAGGCGACAGCATCTCAGTATCCACAACTACCAAATAAGGAAGGCGACAGCATCTCAGGTATCGCACAACTACCAAATAAGGAAGGTGACGCATCTCAAACATCGCACAACTACCAAATAAGGAAGGCGACAACATCTCAGGTATCGCACAACTACCAAATAAGGAAGGTGACAGCATCTCAAACATCGCACAACTACCAAATAAGGAAGGTGACACATCTCAAACATCACACAACTACCAAATAAGGAAGGTGACAGCATCTCAAACATCACACAACTACCAAATAAGGAAGGGACAGCATCTCAAACATCACACAACTACCAAATAAGGAAGGCGACAGCATCTCAAGCATCACACAACTACCAAATAAGGAAGGTGACAGCATCTCAAACATCACACAACTACCAAATAAGGAAGGCGACAAGCATCTCATAATCACACAACTACCAAATAAGGAAGGTGACAGCATCTCAAACATCACACAACTACCAAATAAGGAAGGTGACAGCATCTCAAACATCACACAACTACCAAATAAGGAAGGTGACAGCATCTCAAAATCGCACAACTACCAAATAAGGAAGGTGACAGCATCTCAAACATCACACAACTACCAAATAAGGAAGGCGACAGCATCTCAACATGCACAACTACCAAATAAGGAAGGCGACAATCTCAAGTATCACACAACTACCAAATAAGGAAGGCGACAACATCTCAAGTATCGCACAACTACCAAATAAGGAAGGCGACAACATCTCAAGTATCACACAACTACCAAATAAGGAAGGCGACAACATCTCAAGTATCGCACAACTACCAAATAAGGAAGGCGACAACATCTCAAGTATCGCACAACTACCAAATAAGGAAGGCGACAACATCTCAAGTATCGCACAACTACCAAATAAGGAAGGCGACAACATCTCAAGTATCGCACAACTACCAAATAAGGAAGGCGACAACATCTCATGTATCCACAACTACCAAATAAGGAAGGCGACAACAGTCTCAAGTATCGCACAACTACCAAATAAGGAAGGCGACAACATCTCATGTATCACACAACTACCAAATAAGGAAGGCGACAACGTCTCAAGTATCGCACAACTACCAAATAAGGAAGGCGACAACTCTCAAGTATCGCACAACTACCAAATAAGGAAGGCGACAACATCTCAAGTATCGCACAACTACCAAATAAGGAAGCGCGCCATACCTAAAAAGCGAACATCTCAAGTATCGCACAACTACCAAATAAGGAAACTGTGTTCTGATAATGACCAGTCGACAATACGATCTGTTTAAGAAGATCTGTTCCATAAGACAATCTTCGATTATAGACAAATAATTGATCCTTGAAATGACTGACATTTTATGGACTAGATACATCAAACTCATTCACAGATTAGCCCTGTGTTCACTTGTGCCAGAGAGTGAGTTTAGAGCATTTTGAGGATAAACATCCCCTCCCCTCCCCTCCCCTCCCACACTGTTTTCAGTCTTCATAAATCGACAGTCAGTTTCTCCAAACCCTTTGACTGCCATTATAGCAGCGGTTGTTGACAAACCAAACGTGAACAGAGTTCTGTTTATTCAGCAATCGTTAACTACCGCTAATTTTCATTCGTCTTGCATAGTTTGCTTGTGCAATATTTCATTATAACAATTAATGCTAAAGGGCTTTTCCATATTTTGTGTGTATCGGCGTTTGCCAATACCATGTTTTATTGATATCTGTTCATTTTCAGATAAGTTACACGTTAGACTTTTATTTATGGCCATTTTTTCTTTTGTGTCAGAATGTTTGTGCAAAGTTTTTGTTTGTTTGTTTGTTTGGACATGATATCACTTGATTATGAAATTAATTTCAGCAGTGCTAACTTTAAATGTGCTGGACTTCTCAGTCGGACATTTACAAGCTTTCCGTCTTATAAAGTAACTGATTTGAACGTGAGATCCCCACTTCTTATATGTTCATGACACATGGGCATTCCATTTGGTCCCTTTTTATCACTGGACGAGGCGGCAGGGAAGTTTTTAGTCTTCTTTTTATTATCCGTTGTTTGGTGTTGTTTGTGGTCTGTTTGTGACAGTGCTTCGCGCTTGACAAAGGCCGGTTGGCTGAAAATTTGCGCTTGTCTTGTCTTGTTGTGTTGAATACGCGCTTACTTTGGTTTGCTTGTTCTTCTGGTTCTGATTTGAACGTGTTACTACGACAGTTTGGAATGTGTGATACGTTTTCTAACTGAATCAAGACTTTCCTTCTGTGTTGGTGATTATACGCTTGTTACCACCACTTGCTATTCCACATTACTTGATGCTTAGAAAAGCTTCAACATGTCCAGAACGGACAGGAATAGCAGTGTATGTACAGTATATTGTAATACGTCATACCATAAGACAATAATGACCCTGCAGTCAGACTTTGTAGAAAGTGTCTGGCTTCAAACTAAAACAGGAAAATGTCCGAGTTGTATTGGTATCTGATATCGTAATCCAACAAGTAATCCATGTGGGTACGATAATTTTGTAGTTGCGATGGACAAAATACAACACGCTGCATGTGGCCAAGACATCGTAAAATTAAATGAATTTGATACTGATTCACTGTCTCCTCAAGCGTCATGGGCTTCATCAGCTTTTCTCTTTAAATCAGCTGACAAAATTCACCAACCAAGGCCATGCCAACGAGCAAATCACTCCAAAACCAGATCTACAGGGGGTGCAAAAGTAGGTATAAAGTAAGTATCACATCATTACTATAATGCTTAATTCCGCTCTCGATTAGGGGAGTGTGTGAATACGGACGGCAAGCAGTTTGAATATCTGAGGGATTAAGGCTATGCTTGTTATTACATGTATATGCAATATTCATTTGTTTGTATAATAAATGCAATGAGTATTGTACGTGTTTTTTTTTTCATAACTGTATACCTACTTTTGCACCCCCCCCCCCCCCCCCTGTATGTCAACAGTACGAACAGAGTTGTAAGTAATATTTTACAGACAAGTGTGCGTGATCGTGGTGTTGTACGATGTATACTCGCTCGTAAGGCGCCAATTATGACATCTACAATACATTTAGCTATTACGTCTTGATCTTTTAAATACTTCAACGATTCATTTCATTTCGTTCATTTTATTTCATTTCTGCCTGCCTGCCTGCCTGTCTGTGTCTGTGTGTCTCTCTCTGTCTCTCTCTCTCTCTCTGTCTCTCTCTCTCTCTCTTTCTCTCTCTGTCTCTGTCTGTCTCTCTGTCTCTGTCTCTCTCTGATTCAGTCTCTCTGTCTGTCTCTCTCTGTCTCTCTCTCTCTCTCTCTCTCTCTCTCTCTCTCTCTCTCTCTCTCTCTCTCTCACCTCTCTCTTCAATTATAAGATGTCACCTAAGCTTCAACAACATTGCCATTTCCTGTCTAACATGTCTGTCAGACGTGATAATTTTAATTCTAGAATTTTTTTTTTTTCAGGTTTGGTATTTTGCCAGCTGGTTCTGCTGCTCATTTCTCCTACTTTGCAAAATCATCTTTAATTTGTCCAGTAAAATATTTTGTTTTGGTTTCAGCATTCTTCCTACCACATGTATACTCTCTCTCTCTCTCTCTCTCTCTCCTCTCTCTCTCTCTCTCTCTCTCTCTCTCTCTCTCTCTCTCTCTCTCTCTCTCTCTCTCAGATAACAGCACAAGGTTTCGTGCACATTGCGTTAAAAGATGTCAGTGGTTTAGGAATCGTGGTTTTACTTGTCTTAAAAACTAATGTATCCGTGGCATTCTGAAGAGATACACATCAGGTCTATCTAAACTACAAACAAAATTTTATCACATCACAAAACACACACAAAACAAACACACACAACACACACACACACACACACACACACACACACACACACATACACATACACATACACACACACACACACACACACACACATACACACACACACACATACACACAACATACACACACACACACATACACACACACACACACACACACAATCACCAAACATACATACACAATCACACGCATACACAAATACACACACACATACTCGCAGACACACGTGCGCACGCACACACGCACGCAAGCACGCAACACACGCACGCACTCATGCATACACATACACTTACAAGCCAGCCCGCACGCGCACACACGCGGCACACACCGCACACACACACACACACACACACACACACACACACACACACTAACATTCACTGCTCAATAAGGTTTCATTTATCTATTTTGTCACACAACAATCGAAACAGAATTACACAGTTAGTTTAGTTTTTAGTATAGAATGTGAAGTTTTTCTCTCTCCAGACATCCAGTCTGATGAAGCTGCGTAGCTTTTCAGCTCTGCAGTGATGCTTTAATGCCTTTTAACTGTTGACGCAAGACGGGCAATAGTCTTTGTGATCTTGGCGGACGTAAAGTATCTACTATGGACATAAAAGTCATCGCTAGTCTTCCTGGTTTTCTCTTTGACTGACGGCGATGTCACATGTGTTCAGGGGCGAACGGGCAACGTGACAGGACGTACAAACGATGCTTCCACTTGTTGATTTTTGTGGTGAAATCAACTGCGTTAAGTGTGTACCCCTGTCCAATTTAAAGGGGAGTTATAATTATGGTCTCCAGGCAGGTATACGTTTTGTGAAGGATTGTATTCTTAGCCCCCTCACAGTTCTACATCCACCACATTCTCATTTCCCCCACCTTCTTTCCCTCTTTCCCTCGTTAGCTTGCAGTTTATGTCATCCTTCAGCCTGTCTTTCTCGTCCGCTTGCTCATGCATACACGTGCACGCACACGTGCGCGCATGCACACACACACTCACACGCGCGCACTCGCTCACATGTACGCGCCTATGCACAGACATGCATGCATATGCCTATTTAGTTATGTGTATTTGTATGTATATGTGTGTATAAGCACGCGCGTTCACATACACACGCACACACTCACACGCATACGCACACACACGCACACACACACAACACACACACACACACACACACACACACACACACACACACACACACCTATACACACACACACACAGAGCCATTGATGTGATCAGTATGTTAAAGTTGTTTTGTTTGAATGCATGACGATTGATTGGCATGTGGAAATATGCATTTTACCATAATTCCTATTTTTATTGCTTCTTTGAGATAGTATGTCTCATAGTTCATCATGGCGGTAAGGTCTGATATGTTTTGGCTTCAATTTTTTTTTTAGGTTTGAGAGTGTGTCTTATAGTTCATAATGGTTGGCTCTACTTTTTTCCCCTTCTTTGAGAGTGTGTCTTATAGTTCATAATGATTGGCTCTACTTTTTTTCCCCTTCTTTGAGAGTGTGTCTTATAGTTCATAATGGTTGGCTCTACTTTTTCCCCTTCTTTGAGAGTGTGTGTCTTATAGTTTATAATGGTTGGCTCTACTTTTTTCCCTTTCTTTGAGAGTGTGTGTCTTATAGTTCATAATGGTTGGCTTTACTTTTTCCCCTTTCTTTGAGAGTGTGTGTCTTATAGTTCATAATGGTTGGCTCTACTTTTTCCCCTTTCTTTGAGAGTGTGTGTCTTATAGTTCATAATGGTTGGCTTTACTTTTTTCCCTTCTTTGAGAGTGTGTGTCTCATAGTTCATAATGGTTGGCTCTACTTTTTTCCCTTTCTTTGAGAGTGTGAGTCTTATAGTTCATAATGGTTGGCTTTACTTTTTTCCCCCTTCTTTGAGAGTGTGTGTCTTATAGTTCATAATAGTTGGCTTTACTTTTTTCCCTTTGTTTGAGAGTGTGTGTCTTATAGTTCATAATGGTTGGCTCTACTTTTTTTCCCTTCTTTGAGAGTGTGTGTCTTATAGTTCATAATGGTTGGCTTTACTTTTTTCCCCCTTCTTTGAGAGTGTGTGTCTTATAGTTCATAATGGTTGGCTCTACTTTTTTTCCCTTCTTTGAGAGTGTGTGTCTTATAGTTCATAATGGTTGGCTTTACTTTTTTCTTCCCTTCTATGAGAGTGTGTGTCTTATAGTTCATAATGGTTGGCTCTACTTTTTTCTTCCCTTCTTTGAGAGTGTGTGTCTTATAGTTCATAATGGTTGGCTCTACTTTTTTCCCTTCTTTGAGAGTGTGTGTCTTATAGTTCATAATGGTTGGCTCTACTTTTTTCTTCCCTTCTTTGAGAGTGTGTGTCTTATAGTTCATAATGGTTGGCTCTACTTTTTTCTTCCCTTCTTTGAAAGTGTGTGTCTTATAGTTCATAATGGTTGGCTCTACTTTTTTCCCTTCTTTGAGAGTGTGTGTCTCATAGTTCATAATGGTTGGCTCTACTTTTTTTCCTTTGTTTGAGAGTGTGTCTTGTTATTCATAATAGTTGGCTCTACTTTTTTTCCTTTCTTTGAGAGTGTGTGTCTTATAGTTCATAATAGTGGTAGGGTCTGACATGTATTAGCTTTACATTTTATCCGACTCGTCATTTATGCTTTTGTTAAGAGCGTGTGGCTCTGTGAGATGAGACAGGCACAGGTAGTCATGATTGTTATTGTTCTTCTTCTTCATTTTCTTCGTCTTATTATTATTCCTGTTGTTTTCATTATTCCGTTGTTGCTGCTGTTTTATTATTTTCTTTATGTACTTTTATTGTTGTTGTTATCGTTTATCATTACTGTAGTTATTACTGTCATTATCATCATCATTCTTATTACTGTTACTATTATCGTCGTCATCATCATCATCACTGTTATTGTTATTGTATTATTATTATTGGTGGTGGTGGTGGTGATGTTGTTGTCGTTGTTGATGTTATCACCATTATAAGTAGAAGTAGTAATAGTGGTAACAGTGGTAGTTGTACGGTTTTGCACAGATGCGAATCGAGCTCGAGTAAAACTTAATGTGTGCTACCTTCAGTGTAACCAGATATGCATGCATACGTGACCCTCTTAAAGATTAGGGAAGGTAAAGCAGCGAGGAAGGGGAGGTGGAGACCGCCATCATAATGATGACCCCTGGGGAAAGTTGTGGTCTCCACCACCTCACTCTCCTACGACCTCATGTTTATGTGAGAAACCTTTATCTTAACAAAAGCTGTCACGACCACAGACATAAAACAATAACAATGTATATCCTTTACAAAATAATGAAAATCAACAAAACAAGATGGTTAAGCCATAGCGTTAATCTTCATGTTTTTCACTTTTGAACACGTTTTTTTTTTTCTTTTTTTGTTGTTGTGATAAACGCATTTCTTGCGATATTATACCCTGAAATACAAATCATCTTCATGAATTGTTCAGTAACTGATTTTCCTTTAGTATCGAACGTATCAATTGAATTTGGTTTGAATCGGTTTGGTTCTTAAGCAATCAAAATATATCCCCCGTAGGGGTGCCAGAGGAGGCAGACACAAGTAGATTACTCATAAGGAAGATTAGGAAAAGACAGGCAACATTTATAGGCCATTTTATGAGGAAGGGGGATTTGAAGCACCTGGTCACAACGGGAAAGCTGGAGGGAATGAGAGCACCAGGTAGACCAGAGAGAGAATGCTGGACGGACTTGCAGAGTGGCTGGGGATGAGGAGGGTGGGGGAGATGCTAGGGGCAACGAGAGATAGAGATGGTTGGAAGTCCATGGTCGCCAACGCCATGCGGCAGGGCATCTGATGATGATGATGAGGGGTGCCAGGGGCTCTTTCAGTACAAATGATATCTCTGTGCTAGAAATATTCTCAGTTCTGTCACTCTCTTAATTTCTACCTTGCTGTCTTGTTTTCTGTCATCTCTTCCTGTCATTTTCTGCCTTGCTGGTCCATTCACCCGTAAGTGTTCCATAAAGCCTTCCATGCTTGCTCTTAGCATTGATGTTTAGGTGTATCAGTAACTGCGTTTTTGGCCCTAAGGAAATGCAATCTGCAGAAATCATTGTAGGTAAGTTAGGCCAGTTGTGTATGTTAGCGTTTGTATTCACGTTTTTTTTTTTAACCCTCAGGTGATAAATTGGGTGGAATGGCCATTGCCAGGGGCCAGTCGTTCGATTATGTGCGTGGATGCATTGATGTGTATATTTAATTTTCTGTTCCAGGTGTTTCTTTTTTTTCAACAACGTGTTTTGTACGTTCTAAAATGGCCATAGAGAGTAGTGCTGATATGGCTCTGTGCAGCTGGAATTTCAACATTGTAATGATGAGGCGTGGACAGTCAGCAAGCAAAGCCAGAGCAAGATTGAGGCAGCCGAGATGTGGTTTCTAAGAAGAATGTTGACAGTTACATGGACAGCAAAAAAAACAAACGAGACAGTCTTGATGGAGGCAGACACAAGTAGATCACTCATAAGGAAGATTAGGAAAAGACAGGCAACATTTATAGGCCATTTTATGAGGAAGGGGGATTTGGAGCACCTGGTCACAACGAGAAAGCTGGAGGGAAAGAGAGCACCAGGTAGACCCCGGGAGAGAATGCTGGACGGACTTGCAGAGTGGCTGGGGATGAGGAGGGTGGGGGAGATGCTGGGGGCAACGAGAGATAGAATGGTTGGAAGTCCATGGTCGCCAACGCCATGCGGCAAGGCACCTGATGATGATGATGATGATGATGATGATGATGATGAATGATGAATGATGATTATAAAGTCGAGATATACATGTAAACTCTTGTTTTCTACGTTGGCAACTTTGAACATCGATTTGAGGCCTATGGTCATCAGTCTGAGGCCTGATATAGCCTAAGCGGTCGGCGAGGCTATGAACAATACGGATTAAATCGGATTGAACAGAATGGTGGTCCAGATACGTGAGAAATCTGTGGCAGGAAGATTGGAAAAAACAGACAGATAAACTTTTCCAAAACCGCCCTAGCCTGAAAGAAATTCTCCCATCTGCTGCAGGGAACCGTACGAAAGAGACAGTGTTATGTAGGTTACACACGGGTCACACATCCTACACTCATTCGTACCTTTTAAAAAAAATGAAGAAGCACCGTGGTGTATACCATGTGACGAGCCGTTGAGCATCAGACACCTCCTCCTCGATTGCTGAGACTTGTACAATATGAGACAAAAGCACTACACGGCGGACTCCTTAAAGAACCTCTTCCGAGACGCCCCTCCTGATGCAATTTTCCAGTTTTTACACGAGATCGATAGATTTCACTTAATCTGATTTTACGGCTGTTTTTCTTTATTTGCATTTTAGATTTGCAAGGTTAATGGTGAGCACTGTTTTTTACCTGTTGTTTTTTGTCTTAATCGGGTTGTCGTCTTTGACGTGGTGTTAGCCCTGATGTGGCTCTAGAAGTCGGCTGGGTTATAAGCAATATGAACTTGAACTTCAACCTGGTCCAGATATTGGGCCATGTTTATTTGGACCGTTTGGAACTAAGATTTTTAATTTGTCGGAAGTAGGATCTAAATTTGGTCAAAATCTCGAGGTATTCATGGTCAAAATCTCGATGTATTCTTTCTGACACATGAATTTGACGTTGGCCATCATTGGTCTTTATGAAATGAAAATTTCAGGAATACTTGTTTCTATCACACGACACATTTTTATGACTTTAAAATCTCAGTTAAAGTCTGAAAGTGCTGAACCATCCAGGTCTGAAAAGATGGGACCACGACAGTCCATAGGCTCAATACTCACTAAAAGAGAACTATGTCCCAGATTTTGTATAATATGATAAAAAAAAATTAAAAAAAGAAAGAAAAAAAAACGTCCTTTCACAAACAGTTTTGCAGACATATTTTTGCTGACATTTTCTTCGCAGACAGGCACTCAGGCATCCCTCTTTTTCAGTTACTAAATATAACTAACCACCACCACCACCCGCCCTAAAGAATACAAATACAATAAAACAAAAATCAACCCTCTGTGTAAAATAATTTCACTTTGTTTGCAAGACTTGCGTCAGTGTAGGTGCATTTGCCAGCGTGAGTCCCTATGTAGGTGTGTCCGTCTGTGTATCCGTGCACGCATGTGTGTATCTGTGTGTGTGTGGGGGGGGGGGGGGCATGCGTCTGTATGTCTGTGCGTAAGTATATGCATATGCGTTTATATGGTTCTCGTGCCACTTGTTTTCTTTTCCTGTTGTATGTCACAATATTGTTTTTATACATAACAGCTTCTAAGCGCTTAGGATCCCTCCGTGGGGGTGCCGGAGGCTCTTTCAGTATAAATAGTATCCCCACCTTCTGGAAAGTCTGTGATAGAAATTTCCTCTTTCTGTCTCTCTCTTGTTTCTCCCTTGCTCCTTTGCTTTCTATTATTTCGTCCTATAATTTTTCTGCCTTGCTGGTCTATTCACTAGTATGTGTTCGATAAAGTCTTACGTACTTTCTCTTAGGATTGATAATTGGGCACATTTATGCACAACCTTGACACAGGTTGATAAATTCAAATACCTGGGAACGATCATTTCATCAGACGGCAGATGCACATCAGAAATAGCCGGCAGAATCGGCCAAGCCAAAACAGCATTCAAGAAGATGACAAGCATTCTTACCGACAAATGCCTATCAATTAACATCAGGAAGAGAGTTCTTGAATGTTATATAGAACCAATACTGTTGTACGGATGCGAGGCGTGGACAGTCAACAAACAAAGCCAGAACAAGATTGAGGCAGCCGAGATGTGGTTTCTAAGAAGAATGTTGAGAGTTCCATGGACAGCAAAGAAAACAAACGAGACAGTCTTGATGGAGGCAGACACAAGTAGATCACTCATAAGGAAGATTAGGAAAAAGCAGGCAACATTTATAGGCCATTTTATGAGGAAGGGGGATTTGGAGCACCTGGTCACAACGGGAAAGCTGGAGGGAAAGAGAGCACCGGGTAGACCCAGGGAGAAAATGCTGGACGGACTTGCAGAGTGGCTGGGGACGAGGAGGGTGGGGGAGATGCTAGGGGCAACGAGAGATAGAGGCAGATGGAAGTCCATGATCGCCAACGCCATGCGGCAGGGCACCTAATGATGATGATGATTACGTGCATTTTTGGCTCTGTGGAAATAAGATATGCAGAAGCAATTTCAGGTAATTTAGGCCCGTTTCATGTATGTTTTAATGTCCTTAGTTATGTTTAAATTTGTATTCAGGTATGTTTTTTAATCTTCTGTGTGATAAATAGGACCGAGTAGTCAACGCCAGGGGCATATCCATAGATTATGAGCGCGGATACATTGATATGTGCATTTAATTTTCTTTTCCGGTGTTTTTTTCCTCCTCCGGTGAGGTAAGGTATACCTCTTTCTGATAGTTATAGCCCTGATGTGGCTCTGCGCAGTCGGCTGGGCTTTAAAACAGGACGCGCTTCTAAGGAGCTTGTTTCCCAGGATGTTGCGATGTCTAGATTTTCACATATATTATTGTTGTTATTATTATTAATTGTTAATCTTCTTCTTCTTCTTCTTCGTCGTCGTCGTCGTCGTCTTCTTCTTCTTCGTCTACTTCTTCTTCTCCTCCTCCTCCTCCTCATTCTTCTTCTTCTTCTGATTATTATTAATATTATTATTATTATTATTGTTATCATTATTATTATTATTATTATCGTTATTATCGTTGTTATTATCATCGTCATCATTATTATCACTATCATAATCTTTATTAGATAAAAAAAAAAAAAACCACACACGTCAACAAACGAGAAGATCCGAACGTGAGTCGCCTGGTTAACTGCATGTAACCTGGCTAGGCGGTTTAGATCCATAACCAGTTTATGACATACAGTCCCGATATTTATGTGACCGAGGCTCTTTGCTGACTTGTCTGTGACTTGTCACCTAGACCTTGTAGTGCCTGTCCCGTGTCGCTGGGCGCTATGGGTTGACGTGCCGGCCCTTTGATGTGCTCGCCAGGTCAGGGGTAGGAGCTTGATTTATACCACCGTTTAGGGACTGACATCACGTTGGATGAGCCCCACCCCCACCCCCACCCCCCACCCTACGTTCATGCGTAGGCTGTGGACATACATAATCTGTTGATGTAGCTACACGTGGGCTTAATACATACCGGCCTTCCAAGCAGACTGACTGGCTGGCTGGCTGGCTGGCTTATTGACGGGACTGGCGCCCTGACTGGGAAACACGGACTGACTGATAGACTCGGATGCATACACGCCCTCGTATAAATACATACAATGTAACGATTTGACTCGCCCACACCACTGATGAGGGCGTCCATACATACATACTTACACACACGTGTGTGTGTGTGTGTGTGTTGTGCGTGTGTGTATGTGTGTGTGTGTTTGTGTGTGTGTGTGTGTTTGTGTGTGTGTATGAGTGTGTATGTGTGTGTGTTTGTTTGTGTGTTGTGCGTGTGTCTGTGTGTGTGTTGTGCGTATGTGTGTGTGTCTGTGTGTGTGTCTGTGTATGTGTGTGTCTGCGCGCGTGTGTCTGTGTATGTGTGTTTGTGTGAGTGCGTGTGTGTGTGTGTTGTGTTTGTGTGTGTGTGTGTGTTGTGTACGTGTTGAATGAAGTGGCTATCGCGCTCGAGAGCACTCTTTGAAGTGACTTTTTATTTATTTATTTATTATTTATTTATTTATTTATTTATTTATTCATTTATTTTTGTAATGAATCGAGTATAATGATAGAGAAGCATAACATGGCTGGGTTGTTTTTTTTTCATATCTACAAATCCGTAATATGTCATGTATACTTCCACAAAACAATTTTAAACTGAAAGCATGAAGAAATGAATAGTAAAGTACACGGGTGGTTTTTTTTTTAAAGTTTTATCAAGCACGATACAAAGGATGTCATATGCATTGCATACAGAGAATGGTATCAAGTTTCTGTAATAATCAGTGATGAATATGGCAATCACATTCCAAGGAGAACTTTGTGGTGTGTGTGTGTGTGTGTGTGTGTGTGTGTGTGTGTGTGTGTGTGTGTGTGTGTGTGTGTTGTTGTGTGTGTGTGTGTGTGAGAGAGAGAGCAGCGCGCTTGTGTCTACTTGTATGCGTGTGCGTACGCATGCCTGCGTGAGTACGTGTTCTTTGTCCGCTTACTTTGTGTTA
Organism: Monoplex corrugatus; assembly: GCA_030674185.1. Lineage (NCBI taxonomy): Eukaryota > Metazoa > Mollusca > Gastropoda > Littorinimorpha > Ranellidae > Monoplex > Monoplex corrugatus. Next base: position 69,122,564 of record JAPXFY010000018.1, read on the forward strand.
TTAAATCAATCTCATTATATATATACGAGGCAGACTTAAGTGATGGAGATTGCCAGCTGCACGCTCGCACACGCTCACACAAAGGCACTCTCTCTCTCTCTCTCTCTCTGTCTCTCTCTGTCTGTCTGTCTCTCTGTCTCTCTGTCTCTCTCTGTCTGTCTGTCTCTCTCTCTCTCTCTCTGTCTCTGTCTGTCTGTCTCTCTCTGTCTGTCTCTCTCTAACTCTGTCTGTCTCTCTCTCTCTCTAACTCTGTCTCTCTCTCTCTCTCTCTGTCTGTCTGTCTCTGTCTCTCTAACTCTGTCTCTGTCTCTCTCTCCTCTCTCTCTCTCTCTCTCTCTCTCTCTGTGTGTGTCTCTCTCTCTCTGAGTTGTCTGATTTTGAGAAAACAGACGCTAAAAGAGACAGAGCTGACACCATCGGGATGGTTGGTTGGTACATCATCAAATGTGCACAGAACAGGACCAGCCGGCGTGGTGAAGTGGTCAGTGCAACAACAGACTTCTGACTGGGAGGTAGTAGTAGGTTTGAACACCAATCAACTTTGAACACCAAATCATCAACAACAGCAACGACAACAACAAAAATCATTTACGGGATTTTTCAGCCCCGATCGGTTTCTACCCAGATTTAAGCGTGCCGTAAGTTCATTGCGAAGATTGGGCCCATACAGTCGGGTCTCATCCACTGTAGGGATACATCATTGAGGGTGCTGCTTAACCCTTTGACTCCCGCACCCTATCCACCAGTGCAAAAACTTAACCTTTTGATACCCTCACCCTTTCCACCAGCTTTCTGCAGAAAGCTGTGGAAAGGGTGAGGGAATCAAAAGGTTAAGTTTTTGCTTTGCTAGCATGGTTGACAATGCAGGATGCCGGTGAACAGGGTGCGGGAGTCAAAGGGTTAAACTGCCTGAACGACACTGCAGGTACCTGTAGCTTTCGAGCTTCGTTGACGCCACGCTGCAGCTATAATGAAAGTAAGCGCTAGAGTACAGACCTGTCGCACAATCTGAATAGTAAATGGAACTTCAGCATAGCATCATCACTATCATCATGATGGTGTTGTGTGAAATATTGCTCCAGATTCTGTTCCGTTCTACAGAGTTTAACCTTCGACTCCCACACCGTGTCCACCAACTGCAAAAACTTAACCCCTTTGACTCTCTCACCCTATCCACCAGCTTCCTGCAATGAAGCAGGTGGATAGGGTGAGGGAGTCAAAGGGTTAAGTTTTTGCTTTGCTAACATGGTTGGCAATGCAGGATGCTGGTGGACTGGGTGCGGGGGAGTCAAAGGGTCAAAGTTCTATCTCTCTCAGAGTACATGAAGACTAGCAGTAAAAGTGTTGCTAAAGGAAGCTTTAAGTTAAAGCATTGTAGCCCCCCATCGCTGACGGGCTGAGTCCCCAAGGCGGTCCTCTCTCCTCACCTCTGATCCCCCCCCCCCCCCCTGAACTAAATGGATACCTAATCCCCCAGATTATGTGACCCTTAATGTCATCCTCTCATGCTGACTTCCATTTCAGTGGTTTTGGAGGTAAGTGCTGGACAGCCGAAATTCGTGGCGTGGGAATAGTCACAAGGAGTTGAGGGAGGAAGGAATGCAGAAGACACACGTAAAAAATTCATATAAGCTTATGTATGTTTGTGTATGTGTGTGTGCGCGCGCGCACGCGTGTATGTGTATGTGTGTGCTCGTGTGCGTGCGTGTGTGTGTGCGTGCGTGCGCGCGCGTGTGTGTAATATACAACTTAAAAAGATGGAGGATAATGATCCCCTAACAATCCAGTTTGTATGTGGCAAACTTATTTGAGCAGTGCAGAAGTACGGTATCAGTAATGCAGAAGTTAAACGAAATGTAGACTTCAAGTTGTTATATCAACCCTTTGACTTCCGTACCTGTCCACCAGCATCATGCATTGTCAACCATGCTACCAAAGCAAAAACTTAACCCTTTGACTCCTCACTCTATCCACCAGCTTCCTGCCGGAAACTGATTGTTAGGGTGAGGGAGTCAAAGGGTTAAGTTTTTGTAGTTGGTAGACAGGGTACGGGAGCCAAAGGGTTAAATAGTTTAAATACCGTATAGTGCCTTGTTACTGATTTGATACAAAAAATAACAGGTTAATTCTTGAGACGAATTAAGTACCTTTTTTTTTAAAAGAAACAAAGAAACTGTTGTGATAATGAGATGTTCTCCCGGATTTCTGTATGTGTGTTCCATTCATAAGGAAGATTAGGAAAAGACAGGCAACATTTATAGGCCATTTTATGAGGAAGGGGGATTTGGAGCACCTGGTCACAAGGGGAAAGCTGGAGGGAAAGAGAGCAACAGGTAGACCCAGGAAAGAATGCTGGACGGACTTGCAGAGTGGCTGGGGATGAGGAGGGTGGGGGAGATGCTAGGGGCAACTAGAGATAGAGATGGTTGGAAGTCCATGGTCGCCAACGCCATGCGGCAGGGCACCTGATGATGATGATGATGTGTTCATTCAGTTGTGTAGCTCCTTAACACAAGGCTGGATTTAAAGAGATCAGTTCTTGGGATAGAATATTACGAAAGTTGTGTGCGTTATTCACAGAGATGAGACAGATTCTTTTTTCATTAGACGATGTCCATGTATAATTTCATGCATTACTGTGCCCTGTTTGTGCAGAAACAGAACGAGAGAGACACTGACACTAAGTCAATAGCCCACACATACAGAGAGAGAGAGAGAGAGAGTATACCACCCATTAACATGCATACACACACACATACATACACACACAACACACACACACACACCACACACACACACACACACACACACACACACACACACACACACACACACACACACACACAGAGGGGAGAGAGAGAGAGAGTATACCACCCAGCAATTGCATACACACAGGTCACACAATACGCAGTTGTTGCTTTCGTTTTTTGTTTGTTTTTTGTTTGTTTGTTTTTTCAAAGAAAGCGAAATGCCAAAGAGCTGTCAAATGAAGACTCTAAATCCGTCCAGAACTGCATGTACTGGTTTCTCTAATTACTTTCCGGGCAGTTCGTTGACGGACTGATTTGGGTCAACCATGGGGGGCTGGGTTGTAGCAGAGTTAACTTCAGGGGTTCCACCAGTGTAGGTACCCGATGTCTGGCACGTGGGGTTGGTATACGAATGGCTTCCTCCCTGTTGACACAGCATAGACTTGGAAGTGTTCGGAACATTTTTTTTACCACTACCATAACATGAAGTTGAAATATATGCATATTTTACCACTAACAGCATCAAGCTGAAATATATGCATATTTTACCACTAACAGCATCAAGTTGAAATATATGCATATTTTACCACTAACAGCATCAAGTTGAAATGCATGCATATTTTACCACTAACAGCATCACGTTGAAATGTATGCATATTTTACCACTAACAGCAAGTTGAAATGTATGCATATTTTACCACTAACAGCATCACGTTGAAATATATGCATATTTTACCACTAACAGCATCAAGCTGAAATATATGCATATTTTACCACTAACAGCATCAAGTTGAAATGTATGCATATTTTACCACTAACAGCATCAAGCTGAAATATATGCATATTTTACCACTGACAGCATCAAGTTGAAATGTATGCATATTTTATCACTAACAGCATCAAGCTGAAATATAGGCCTATGCATATTTTACCACTAACAGCATCAAGCTGAAATGTATGCATTTTTTACCACTAACAGCATCAAGCTGAAATATAGGCCTATGCATATTTTACCACTAACAGCATCAAGCTGAAATGTATGCATATTTTACCACTGACAGCATCAAGCTGAAATGTATGCATATTTTATCACTAACAGCATCAAGCTGAAATATAGGCCTATGCATATTTTACCACTAACAGCATCAAGCTGAAATGTATGCATATTTTACCACTGACAGCATCAAGCTGAAATGTATGCATATTTTACCACTGACAGCCTCACGTTGAATTATGTTGATATTTTTTACCACTGACGTAACATAAAGTTGAAATGAATGTAAAAGTTGCCATTAAAACATCAACAAATTTAAATAAATGCAGATTTTATCATTGACATCACAGAAACTGAAATAAATACGAATTTTGCTGATGACATAACATAAACTTGACATGAATAAAAATGTTAACAGTGACATAAGATAAACTTAATCAAACACCAACTTTACCGTTAACCTAACATCAAGTTGAAATAAATTCAAATTTTTCATTGACATCACATAAACTTAAATAAACACGAATTTTGCCAATGGCTTAAAATAAACTTGAAATATAATGCAAATTTTTATCAGTGACACAAGATAATCAGACGCCAAATTTACCATTAACCTTACAGAAACTTGAAATAAATTGAAATTTTACAAAATGTAATGACATAAACTTGATTCAAACGCAATTTTTCCGAAGCCCACATTTAATTCGAAACTGAGTAAGGCAAAAAAAAAGGAATAGACAGAAAGAACAAGATTTAAAGATGTATTTAACATTTAGGGCCAAGAAGCTTCGAAGCATAGATAATAAAACACAAAAAGTAAACTACATGAAATGCTGACAATTTTACACAAGAAAAGTGAATACTTTAGCGTTTAATTTATTTACTTATTTTAATTATTCATTTTTTTTCGTATATTTAACTTTCATCAATGAATGAATTTGTTCGTCAAAGCAAATTTACCACAATGTGAAGTCTGGGCTAGTCATCCCAAGAAGAGTATATGCCCGCAGTGCCGAGTTACCCTTTTAACTCTGACTACTCCTGTTCACCTGCCTTACTTTTTCTTCTTCTTTCTTTGTTTAGATAATAAATCCTATTCGACCATGAATGGTACTCTGGACTTCCCGCATCTTTTGCAAAACGCTTTCGCCACTTGGCTAACACCCTCGTCTTTTATTCTGTCTCTTGTTCTTCCCACTTATCTTTCCTCTTTTCTGTCTTCCTTATTGTTTTAGGGGAATAGAAAACCATAAATCCAAACACTAGTTCCAGCATTATTCCATTTCTTACGTTGTGGGATTCGCTCTCTCCGTGGCATTCCAGTCCCGGAGCACAAGGACAGCCAAAGCTGTGGGATTGAGATCCCCGAGGTTGAAGGTGTCCGGTTCACACGTTTGTCCTTCCTGGGCCAGGGACATGCAGGTGCCATGGTGGTTGCCGAAGATGTCGTCCAGCACGAAACGCTTCTTGCCGTGTGGGCCAAACAAGGAGCTAGAGCAGCACTCGGTAGCGGCACAGTCGTCGTCGGAGGCACAGTTTTGCTGGGCCAACTGTGACAATGAAAGACTTTTTTTTTTAAATTGTTAATTTTTTATTTATTCATTTATCTGTTTATTTATTTGTTTGTTTGTTTGTTTGTTTATGTTCTTTTTATTATTTATTTTTCAGGAGTGGGGGATGAGGTGGAGCGGTAGTTTAGTAGTTGGGAATAAGTTAGAAAGCGCAGCTGCTTCGTCAGCATCGTGCTTTATCTATGTTTGAATGCTTTCTGTAATAATGTGAATCAGCAGTATCAGTGACACGAAGTTCAGTTTTGACACAGCATTTTTTACATTGACTATCTAGAAATACTTCTTACATTGGCTATTCCGATAATTTCGAAATTGTAGTAAGAACATTCGCTGTCTCGTTAATTTCGACAGTAAAGTATGTTTACTGTAAATACCTTGTTTTGACAGTTGTAACTGTTGTTATGATTTAAATTAAAATAAAAATGGAAACAAATATACCTCATATGGACAAATTTCCATAAAGAACAATTAAAAAATAAATGAATGAATAAACTTCAGCTTGCATAGACAGGAAGTGCGACACAAACAACATAATGATATCACTATAATCGAAAATGATAAAAGGAGAACATGTCAATTTAAATTTTATGATATTTGAACAGAAGAGGATGAAGACACACGAATGAACGTGAAATATGTAACGGTAGGAGGAGGAAGAAGCAGTGATGGAAGAGGAGAGACGAGAATGTTTTTTTTACAGAAATCAAGTTTAAACTATAACAATAAAGCACCAGGTAGACCCAGGG
>JAPXFY010000018.1:69131124-69223624 GCA_030674185.1 Monoplex corrugatus
TATAGATAAATGAATGAGAATGTGATATAATGTTTAATTAACAGGATGACATGAAAAATATAACCAATATGCATAGAGGCCACATCGACAACCAATCGAAACATGAAAAATAATAAGTCCCAACAACGATATATTTTAAAGGGCCTGTATTACTGAAGAGAACTTTGAGTTTGATTCTTGCCTTTTAAATATCCTGAAGACGATCACTGACGATCGATATATAAAAAACAACAACAACAAAAAACCAAAAAAACCAACAACAAACAAAAAACAAAAACGAAAAAAAAAAAAAAAAAAACCCAAGAAAGTGTGTTTGTTGTTCCTTCTTTATCAGCATACGGAATAAAACGATAAAAAAAAGTTGATGATGGTTCTTTTATATACATACACTACAGATCAGTCTAATAATGGTTTATCCATAGGAGTAGTTACAAGAACGTCTTACCGACAGTTGCAGAAGGGCACACAAAACCACGACAAACTTCATCATGTTCTGTAGAGGCTGTCAGATTCTGTGTCTTCTCGAGGAAAAAGAAGTAACGAAGAGTCTCTGGGGCAGTCTTCTTATGGTCAACTGTGGGTTAAAAATCGGGCCAATGCCTAGATAGCCGGTGGGAAAGGGACATCTGAGACACCAGTATCAACAGAATAGTGTCTACTTATGTAAGTATTGCCGTCGTTGTAAAATGAATTTATGTTCAGACGATAGAAATTATCTCATCCTCCGGCTCCGATTTTCCTGGGATGATTATCAAGGATGGCCGTTATCTTGAATTCCTGCCAGCTGGTGGAATAAAATTTTGTTTGGTTACTTGTTTGATTGTATACTTGTTTGTGTTTTTCAATCTCCCTTCACAAACAAAAAAGTAGGGGGAGGAGGGGGTGATTTATAAGGACCAGAGAAGTGTCCATCACTTAGCACCTGTGGCTTTAAGTGCTATGGAATTTATTCAAAGCGTGGAGACACCATCATAAGAACTAAAATTGAAAAGGAGAAAAAGTGTCTGTGTGTCTTGTTTGTACATCTGTGACAAGAACACAGCAAGACTTTCTCGGCTGTTTCTCGACGTTGGGTCAAAGTGTAGACTGTTGAAGAGTCGCTAATGCGCAAGTGCAGAGGCCGTGGTGCTGAGGTCAAGGTCACACAAACAACAAAAACGTGTAAAATCAGCACTTTTTGAGGAAAGTGTATGAACGCCATTGTCTCAGCCATTTTAACCCTTTGACTCCCGCATCCTGTCCACCACCTTCCTGCATTGTCAACCATACTAGTAAAGCAAACACTTAACCCCTTGACTTTCTCACCCTATCCACCAGCTTGCAGGAAGCAGGTGGAGAGGGTGAGAGAGTCAAAGAGCTAAGTTTTTGCAGTTGGTGGATAGGATGCCGGAGTCAAAGGGTTCAAAGAATATTTACAATATGTTTTCAGTATATTATGACCGACTACTTTTGTCCGTGTTTCACATCAAAATTTTATTTCATTTGACTCTTTTTCAAGGTTATATAGTGATCTTGAGAAATTCAAAATCTGGACTTTCAGTAATACTCTTTGTATGTGAAGACAGACTTTTTGAAAGGTGTGACCATCTTCTGTCTTCTGTTGTCACAGTTTCTAGCATGTATGATAGAAACATGACGAAATGTGGACAAATTTCATAGTACAATGTCTGACTTGGAAGGGGATGACTGCCGATGATAAAAGTGAATGCTGGAAAGATCTTAAGCTTTCAATGTAACCGTCAGCTTTTTATGTGTTGGATACGATACATGAAAACCCACAAAATATATGAACTCAGGTCATAAATTAGTACTAGATTCTCGCGTTTTGTGTATGAAAACTGTTCAAACTTAACCCAAAACAAGAAATCGACTGATGGTGTTGTTACCATTTTATCTTGGAAACCTTTGTGACCTATATAAAACTGACCATCAATGGCAGACACGCTATCGGTTGATAGACACGCTATGGGTTAATAAAGGTCAAAGCCACATTTCCTACTAACTAGCCCTTCTTGAAACCTACCCCCCTGTTTTCAAAAAGCATGCTGAATATCATTGCTTTGTATGAACGAAGCCTTTGGTGACGATGACAGTGGGCTTTGATGACGATAAGGTTTGATGACACAACAGTATAAAAAATTGTTCCAGACAATTCTGTGGTATTTGTTCGGCCTGCTTTAGGACGTTTGAAATAACGCTGTAAAGTCATAATTCGTCTATGACCCACCCAGACATTTCTGCTTATGGTCAGTTTTGTTGTACACAGGGCGCGTTAAAGCGCTGGGATAATTCCATAATAATACACTAACACCACAAATGCCAAAACCGCCATGGCCTAATCCATAAACCTTGTACATGAGCCGTACCCGATGGCGAAGTATCCAGATTCTTCCTAACTTTGGGGTTCAATCATTTGTTTGTTTCATGAAACAGTAGTCTGCTCTTGAATCTACCTGTTACTGAAACAGTGGCCAAAATAATATATCTTGACAACATATTAACTCAGCATTTTGATTGACAAGGACTTGGAAACTGTAGATGATTACAATTAACGCTTGACAGAGCACCTAAGTATTCAGCAAAAAGTGTTAAGAGCTCGTAAACTGTCAAGGAAAATGTTCAAGTGATCTTCGTGACTAATCCAATAGGTGCCAAATATAGTGATCAATAAACTGATTATTATAAAATGATTATTTTGTAAATGATATCAGGTCATCATGCGCGCGCGTGCACACACACACACACACACACACACACACACACAAGGAGGGAGAGGGATACAGATTTTTTTGGGTCCAGTGCTTACTGTCCACACAAAACCACAATACAAACAAGCAGAGCCAGTTGGTGTCATTTGACCATACATGTTTTATTTCGGCCCACTGAGATAATCTTTACAATTATCACAAACACCATCACTACCATTTCACACAATGCAAATGAGACCCCAACGAGGCAACCGAGACCCCAACGAAAACTGCCACAAAAGTTGTCATCAGTGTGAACATTCACACAAACAAAATGTTCATTAACAAAACACAGATACATTAACTGATATCTTTGCATAGAATCAACGAGAGGAACGAGCCTACCGGGGAAATGCACTGTCTATTAAACATAAAATAAAGTAAAACAAGTATTGTTAATAACAAAATACGACCAAAGGAAGAATACGACAGCTATGTCACATTAACTATCTCCCCTTTTATACATATTTTTTCAAATATATATTTCTGACAATATCAATCCTGAATAACTAACACAACAAAATCGAATATGAGTGCATATTAAAACTTAAGAGAAACATGCATTCCTCTGTATAGATTAAGCCCAAATACATTCAGGATGAAGAGAGTAGCCAGAAATGGTGATACAATCTACTTTAAGAATGGTTATAATCTAGGCGTCTCATTGGTCCCCTGAACAGCTGCCCAGACTGTGTGACCTGAATTTAGTAAATTTCCAACCTCATAAATTTCAACCTAAACTGCTGATAAAGCCTTTAAGTAAACTTCCTTCTTAAGCTGCTCATGAAGCCTTTTAGTACATTTCCATCTTGCTCAGGAAGCCTTTAAGGAATTTTTCATCTTAAACTACTCCGGAAGCCTTCTATAAAAAAAATATTTAAAAAATTTAAAAATTCCATCCTATGCTGTTCAGAACACATTTTCATAAACTTTCATCCTAAACTCTTCCAAAAGCCTTTTAGTAAACTCTCATCCCAAACTGTTGAAAAACCTTCCTGATATATTTTGTTGGGACAGTTTCCATTTGTCAAAGATAACATCACTGTTGGGTGAATCCAATAGCACAAACACAACTGATGCCATGTGACGTCAGGATCGAAGACAAATCATGGCAATACTATAAGCTTGAGCATGAACTACATGAACTATATGCACTTCAGCTCCTGTTAGCACAAGTTGCTGTCAATACAAAGCAAACACCCCAGCTCCATCCCACCCTCAAAAGAGACAAGATACCGACAGACAGACAGAAAAACCGAAAATATAAGAGCTTGACATGTCTGTTTTTACACACGAGTGGAGATCGTGCAAATCCTCGCAAAAGTGATACAGTTTTCAAACTTGTTTTCTACACACATTTCCACAAACCAACAAAGTTAATAAAAAAAAAAAAGATAAATAAGAAGGAAAAAAAACAAAACAAAAAAAAACGGTTGTAAACTACCACCATATTCTACAAGTGTCTCTTGTCAGGGGGCTGGGTTTCACAAAGATGTACATGTGTCAACGAAATGACACCTGCCACATCTTCATACTTTGAATTAACTCAATGTAGTCTGCATGTACTTAACCAATGTAGTCTGCATGTACTTAACCAAAAACAACGACCAAATCCATTTTTTTCCCATTCTGTTTGTTGTCTGCCTTGTTGGAACAAATTTTCTCTCACATGCGTGTGTGTGTGAATTATTTGTGAAAATGTAAAAACTTCCACATACCAATATAAAAAGGAAACTAGATGGTCATACATAAAAAAAAGAAGCAAGAAAACATAAATATGGTATGATTCAGCATGCCTCCACATCAAGTTTGACGAACAAAGTTTTGTAACAGAGGATATCACAGAACATTGATGAACTGTTGCAGATGAAAGAGCGTGCGTGCGCGCTTGACCGATACCCAGACACTCGCTACTAAAATAGCAGAGGCACTTCTGTCTAACCGCTGATCCCTAAGCGTGAACATATCTGGATCTATCGAGGAATCAAAGTTAGGGTCTTAACTGATTTTGTTTGAAGGATTACAATCTATTTACAACCTCTATCCACAGTACCGGTGATCAGTCAGTAATTCGCAAGTCTGTACCCTAGTCTTGGACCTAGACCTAACTGCGGCTCCTGGACCTCTTTTTGTGTTTTATAGTCATTGCAACAGCGACTTATTATCACAAATGTATCCCGAGAGCAACAACCTTGTAAAGAAGAAAATGATTGAAGCCAAAGAACAATGGATCAACAACCAGTGTGAGAACATCGAGAAAGGCATGAAAAAAGGAAACAGCAAACATGTCTTCACTACACTGAAAAACCTTACCAAGACGCAGCAAAACAGATCGTCAGTCATCGAGGATACCTCAGGCGAGCTGCTGACAGAAAGCTCCGCTGTTCTGAACAGATGGACGCAGTACTGCCAAGAACTATACAACTACCCAATACAGCCAGATGACAGTTTGTTTCAGGGGGACTCAACACCATTGAGGGAATCCTCACCGCTACCAGTGATGAGAGAAGAAGTGGAAGAAGCCATCCGCAGCCTACCAGCAGGGAAATCACCTGGAGCAGACAATATCCCAGCAGAGCTGCTCAAACATGGAGGGAATGATTTGGTCACTCGTGTAACATCGATTTGTCAGAAGATCTGGGAGACAAAACAGTGGCCCACAGAATGGACTCAATCACTCATCATCCCCCTGCCCAAAAAGGGAAATATGCGCCAATGCCAGAACTACAGAACAATAAGTCTCATTAGCCACACCAGCAAGATCATGCTCAGAGTCATATTGAATCGACTGAAGAAAGAAGCGGAAGAAACACTTTGCGGAAGAACAAGCTGGATTTAGGGCGGGCAGAAGCACAGTAGAACAGATCTTCACCTGCCGGATAATGATGGAGAAACATCTGCAGCATCAGAGAGACCTGTTCCATAACTTCATAGACTTTAAAAAAGCATTCGACAGGGTGTGGCATAAGGGTTTGTGGCAGGTGCTAAGAAAGTTTGGCATAGAGGAAGGTCTCGTCCAAACCATCCAGGCGCTGTATAACACTGCCAGCAGCGCAGTTCTCCTCAACAACCAGATAGGGGACTACTTCAAGACCACAGTTGGAGTCCGTCAAGGCTGCCTACTCTCTCCCGTGCTGTTCAATCTCTTCCTGGAGAACATCATGCGTGAAGCCCTCCATGACTTCCACTCCACTGTCTCCATCGGAGGAAGAACCATCAACAACCTGAGGTTCGCAGATGACATCGACCTGATGGGAGGCAGCAACGAAGAACTACAAGACCTGACCATGAGACTGGAAGAAAGTGCAGGTGCACACGGAATGGAAGTGAGCACAGAAAAAAGCAAAGTCCTGGTCAACAGCACAACCAACACCCATGCTGAAATCTACATGAACGGGCAACAGCTTGAAGAAGTGGACGCTTTCAAATACCTTGGCGCCACTCTCACCAAAGACGGTCGCTCTATAACAGAAATCAAGACCAGACTAGCGATCGCAACAGCAGCAATGGTAAAGCTAAACAAGATCTGGAAGAACAGAGAGATCGGCTTTCCATCGAAGATGAATCTGTACAAGTCCCTGGTGCTCCCCATCCTGCTGTATGGATGCGAGAGCTGGACCATGACAGCAGAGACCACCAAGAGAATCCAGACGTTTGAAACTAAATGCTTCAGGCGCTTGCTCGGGATCTCTTGGCAAGATCGGAAGACAAACGACTTTGTGTGGAGCCAAATAACAACACTCGCAGGCCCACAAGAACCCCTCCTGGCAACAGTCAAGAACAGGAAGCTGTCGTGGTTCGGGCATGTCACACGCCACAACTCACTGCCCAAAACGGTCCTCCAGGGTACACTGGGAGGCGGCAGACGAAGGGGACGACAAGCCAAATGCTGGATGGACAACATCAAAGAATGGACCAGGTTGGATGGCCCCACGCTGGTGCGACAGGCGGAGGACAGGACCGGTTGGCGACGGCTGGCTTCAAGAGTGTCTCTCATCTCTCCTCTACGCCCATCACGGGCAGGAGAATGATAATGATAATGAAAAAAATCCCGAGAGGCCACAGTTAAAACGAACAAACACAAAAAACCAGCAACAATCAGCAAAGGTGTAGTACCTCTTTTCTTTCTGACTTACTGGAGCATAGGGCTTACGCACAAGCTTACAGCTTATGCACTGTTCATTTTGGATCTTCTCCAATACATTGCACCTGGGGCATCAGTGTGTATGGAATTTGTTCCGAACGCGGAAGTGTTATCTTGAGAAACTGAGTCTTGGTGATCTCTTGTGACTCATCAACACTAAACTGATCTCACAACCTCTACTCCCTAAAACTGGTGAAAAGCATGTGTTTATGTCAAGCAGACATACATCAAAACACACACATTATGCAAAGATATGTAAGACATGCGGATGATACAGTGTTAAAGCACACCCACAGGCATATAAAAAATTCAATAAAACAGAGATAGGTACAAACGTAAAACAGAAATGTATCAATGACTTAAAAACACAGGTACAAACATAAAGCAGAGAAATATACCACTCTTGTAGAATTAAAATATGGACACAACCTCTATACACATTACATATCATAAAACATTAGTGTGAGTCATGTGAAGCTGCACTCCCTCTGATAAGCCCTACCGGAATTAACCTAATCGCATAAATGAATACGCTTGCCAGACCATTAGGTATGTACAACGACCTTCCCTCACTCTCCATCTTTCTCCCATTTGTCTAAATCCACAGACTATTCTTTTCTACATGTTTTTTTTCCAAAAAGCATAAACGACTCTTAATAAAAGTTAAAACAACATCTAGCAAAATGTTTACGTATATGTACATGTGTATGTCCATTTTAGTACCCCAATTCTTATTATCAGCTCCAATGTCACTTTCCAAGTGATCATGAAAACAATAATACAAACAAACAAAAACCCCAAAACAAAATTACCGAACAAGAGCTCATGAAACAAGAAGTATATATGGAGTAAGACATTGCAAATGCCATCACACCCACTATAATGTCCCTCAATATATTACAAATACCATCATTACTCTACAATTTCCTTCACCAAAACATCATAAGTGCCATCACTATGTCCCTCAACAAGGCATCACAAATGTCATAATTCCTCAAGTTCCCTCAATCAGACATTGCAAATGCAATCAGTCCACTACACCGTATGTCTACAAGGTATTTCAAATATCATCTTCCACTACAACGTCCCTCAATGTTTAGTTGTGGCTCAAGACATACAGTACAGGCATTAATAAACATTCAGTTTTAAGTGGAATTGAAACTATAATGACGTTTGAGGCTACAAAGTTATCCACTGGTAATTCTTGTACATGTATGTAAAGTTCCAGTAAACAAGAAACACACAAGGACGCTCGATGGACGTTTCTTGTTTACTGGAATCTTTACATGCACAAGTTACCACCTGAGAAGTACATAGCTTCAGCTGTCATTATTAAATTGTTAATACTTGTACAAGTTCCAAAGCCCATGGAAGGTAATTACCACAACACTGTGCTTATACAACTGGACAAGCGCAACTGTCAGGATGAGAAAAATAATAGTAACAAATCAAAAGCAGGACTTTAAGGTCATGTGTGAGTGACATTGACAGATGTGTAACTGCAAGGCCATCGATGATTACACAACTGAAAATGGGGAGGCAGAGGTTGACAGTGATAAGCTGTGTGTGTGTGATTTGTGAGTTTCATGTGTGTGTGTGTGTGTGTGTAAAAATAGAACTATCCTCTGGATCCCAGAATGATCCCCAAAGCACGCTTTTCCTCTTCTGACATTTCTCATGCTCTTGTGCTGTTAGAAGTCGCAAAAACAAAAATGACCAACAGCAGATACAAGCATAGAAACAACACTGAACCACGCATTACTTTTCAATGCCTAGATGGGAAAACAAATAAGCAGGGTGAACTAAAAATCACATATTTTCACAAATGCAAGAGGATTGAGAGATGATCAGATATGCCACTGTTCAGCTGCAGTACACAAATTCCATGTTCAAAATGAAAAAAAAAAAACACACACACACACACACACAATCAAAAATGCACAAATAGGGAGCAAGTGGGTTGTCGACATACAATAGCAAACATCGTCTAAAACCAAAGTTCTGAGTGGCATTGCCCGTCTATTTTTCTGCTGCCGCAAACCAGTTCAACACATTTTGTCTCCACTTCTGCCTTCAGAGTAACAGGGTGAAAGTTTCAGGAGACTCTCACCCAAATGGACCAACAAGGAAGAAACAAGACGGCAGAAAATGAACAAGAGAAATACAGGAATCCACCCAACAACAACAACAACAAAAACTCCTGTAGTTCCTGTAGCAGATGCTTTTTCAATGTTACCAAAGAGATGAAAACCCACAAATAAGGTTTACAGTTAATGCCATTTCTATTTCCCTTCACATTTCACTTACTGTTAGGATAGTTTGTACAAAAGTATGTACATCTGTCAACTAGACTACAACAATTCATACCAATTAATACATTATTCAAATACTAAGCAAAATAATTGAAAAAATACAATAATAAAAGACAGAACTCTGAACGGGAGAGGACAGAACAGGATTTAAAACAGGATTTACCACAGAAAAGGATTTTGCAAGAATAATACCAAAAAGTGTTAACTTTTATTACATCCTTCAATATGTGTACATAAATGAATAAATTTTGATTTCTTACAAATACACTGCATTATGTAAAGTTCAAGCAAACCGCAACCCTGTTATCGAAGCTTAAAAATCTATATTTGATCCCTAATTCTTATGGCAACCTTGAAAACAATCGCAATCACATCAACAGTGACAAACATGCAACTGCATTCACATGGCAAACATGTGGTAAACAGCTAATTTTCTTGCCAGTGATCAGTGTTGTAATTATGATAGAGAAGAAAAACATAGTGCACAATTAGGTGGAAATACTGTATGAAATCGATCAAACAAAACAAATTCCAAGTCAGTCACACCATGCTAAATATTTCCTCTTCAGGAGTGTTTAAATACCTTTTACTGACTGAAGAATGAAATGCAACAGCATGCCAGTTCAAACTCCATTTCATCAGAAATTTTTGTTTAAGCTACAAATGAACATAACATATGATGAAGATCAAACCTGAGCCAAGGAATCCTGCTGAAATTTCATATTCCAGGTACCTGTAAGTATTACATCAATTATCCTCCTCAGGTCATGATTTCACTGCTTGTGGTGACAGTCGCTGTCTGCATACATACTGACAACTTCACTTTTTCAGCAGCACACAATGCAAAACGGACTGGCCACTTCAAGGTAGCAATTCCAGAAATACTTAAATTTTAGTGAAGCCACTCAAATTTTAGGATAATACAGTGACAACCTGCAGCAGCTGAATGGCCAGTTGCACCATTTTACAGTAATGCATGGAAGCTGGCACCACAGGAACTGAAACTTCAGCATTCATAAGTTCTCAGTTGAAAATACAACAGAAACAAGTGAAGAGAAAGGGTGAGAGGCTGATGAGTGAAAGAGCTGAATACATCACAGTATGTACTATGTAGAGCATCTCCTGACCTTGACATTCAAAACCATACATTCTCACCTGCTTGTGGCCCACTGACAAGCTGGAACTTGCAAGTGAGCATTTCTTTACAATTTACTACATATCACGATGAACTGATATGATCTTTTTATAACAAGCATATATGATTATGGAACAAATCCTCTTCATCATTCAAATGCAATGGGCAGCTGACATCACATTTATTCTTAAAATATATCGTAATTAATATGGATGTATGGGCCACTGACATCACATTTATTCTTAAAATATATCATAATTAATATGGAACATCACCATCATCATAACAGTGTGAAAAAATTTGTCCCAGAGTCCATTAACATGGTATAGGAAACGGGACAGGAAAAGCCAAACGAAAGGAGGTTGCTCAAGAGGTTAAGTTTGCTGGGCAAGTGATGATTCCATTGAGGTTTTATGATGAAACTGAAAACTCATTTCCCCAGCAAACCTACCTCCTGGTGAATAACTTCATTTCGAGCAGAACACGGCGGAGTTCAACAGATAGTAGTCTACAATTTCAAATCATATCTTTATTACATGCAAACCTATATACAAGCACAAACATGTTATCTGAATCTTCAAATATGTATTACTAATGTAAGCATACACATATGCAGAAATAGCTTCATCTCAATTAGGGTGCTGAATGTCATGACAAGGAAGGTTTGTGGTGGGAATGGCGTGGACAGGTAGGATATTTTTGTTAAACTTACCAGTCATGACTTTTCTGACACTATATAAAGGGGGTGAGGGTGGGTGTGTTTACTGATAATTCTGCTACATTTTGTGTCTTCTCTTACACAAATCATAGAGGCTGGTCGGATAATTTTGCCACTTTTGTCCAGCTCTTCGCTGTATCACAAATTTCTCCCCAAGTAACCAAAACAAAAAAAACAAAAAAATTTTAAAAAATAAAAATAAAAAATAAAATAAAAAAACAACCGACAAAACATTGCATATTTTCTCTGTGTTCTTAAAATATTTGTTTCATGGAATCTCTCTGCTAATTTTCTTTTTACCCTTGGTTGGTGGAGGGGGAAAAGAGGAGAAGCTGGAGGGAGGGGCTCAAAGAATGGAGTCTGTCTGTCCCCAACTTTTATCTATCTTCCTTTGTACTTTTCTCTCAAGTAAAGAAAGAGAACTTTGACACAACCTGACCTTATTTCCTCCCTTGCTTTGACACAACCTGACCTAATTTCCTCCCTAGCTTATCTCAGTGTATGTGACATGCTCCAACAAAGGGTATATTATTGAAGAATTTGAATTATTGGTATAGTTGCAAACTAGACAAAATCAAGTTGAAAGGCTGTAAAAGGATTCTTGTAGGATACTTAGAATGCAAGTTACCATATTCTGAAATCGGCAATTGGCATGTGATCATTTTGAGAAACTGACATTTGAAGCGAGTGATGTTAGTCTCAGTTGAATGTTGTATGAAATAATAAGCTAACATTTCAACTGATTCAAACAAACCTAGATACTTTGACATGTGATCAAGCAATCACTGAAGAACTGGAAAAGCCAAAAAATAGAAAATCAATAACTTTTTTTTTCTAAAACAGGTCAACAAAGCTTTACATCGTAGTGAGAGTACATCTTGAATGATTTGAGATTATGAGTGAAGATGTTATTGTTACTGTTGTTTAAAGCCCAGCTGACTATGTAGAACCATATTATTAGCCCTGATATGGCTGTAGTGGTCGGCTGGGCTATAAGCAATACGAACTATGAACTAGAACCATATCAGGGCTCTAACCAGTTCAAAACATAATACTTCAACAGGAAAAAAAGGAAAAGAAAAGTAAGTACACATATCAATGCATTCGTGCACATAATCTAAGGAGATGCCCCTGGTGCTGACCGTTCCGTCCAATTTATACTAGTTGTCTACGAATTCCTTGATACAAATGTGCCAGTCTGTAGCCGTTATTTTTCTATCTGGTCCGTACAACTGAACAATCTTCCCCAGTCTAAACGATAGTCACAAATTCTGTTTTCCTTCAAGTCTAACTTAAAGACATAGCTTTTTGCCTAGAAGTAATTTCTCCCTCTGCACGCTAAGAGAACTTAAAGACATAGCTTTTTGCCTAGCAGTAATTTCTCCCTCTGCACGCTAAGAGAACTTAAAGACATAGCTTTTTGCCCCACAGTAATTTCTCCCTCTACACGCTAAGAGAACTTAAAGACATAGCTTTTTGCCCAGCAGTAATTTCTCCCTCTACACGGCAAGACAAAACTTTCTGTCCAGCAGTAATTTCCCCCTCTACATATTCATTTTTTGCCCCACTGCCCTCCCCTTGGAGGTTACATGTGCTTCATTCCTAGAGTTTTGGTGGTTGTTGGGCGATAGCTTTGGTGAATGATGCGAGTGCGCGCTTTGGTTAGATTCTTGTACCAAGATTTGATGCCTTATTATTATCATTATCATCATTATTGGGGTGCTAACAATTCTGTACGAAAAAAGAGGATGAAGAACAGCAGCATCAACAACACAAAAACAACAGTATGAAAACAAAACGAGCAGACAAAACAAAAGCAAATAAGCATTACAATCTACCCACAATCCTAAACAACAAAAAAGTACGACTGACATCTGCTCAACATTCATGTTCCAATGGTAATAAAACAATCATGAAAAAACAACCATCCCTCTCTTTAAAAAAAAAAAAAAAATGCATGACTCATGAAAACATACATGAGTGGCTGGTTCAAGGGACATTAGTATGTCCAAAAAAAAATAAAATGGACATCCAAAGATTATACAAGACCCTCATCAAAAGGCAATAAAGACAAAAATATCAATGCCTCTACCAATGTCTCTATTACCTGAGAGAAAAGATAACTCATCTGTAAAATTCCTTCTAAAAAGCAGTTTACCCTTGAATTCAAAGACCCAGTAACCACAGGCCTATGTCCATCCAGTGATAACACCTTTTTAATGTGGAGAATGTGTGGCCTTGTGGTTATACCACCTGCCAAAAACCCAATGAACTAGGGTTTGAATCTTGGATCAAGCAGAGAATTTTCTCCCCCATGCATTTGATTACATGTGATTGTCTTTCAGATGAGATGAAAAGCCAAGATCTCATATGCAGCACGCACTCTGCTTATTTTACAGATTCCAAAGCAACAAAGGAGTTATCCCTGGCAAAATTCTGCAGAAAAAAAATCCAGTACTTTCAAGGTAAACAGAAATACACATACAAAGAAAAAACAACAACTGAGTGGTGCTTTATTGTGGTGACACACTCCCCTGGAGAATGCAGCCCAAGTTCCACTTGGTAAATCCATCTGTGACAACAAAAACTCAAAACAAAAAACATATATCATAATCATATGATCATTCACAATGAAAAACGGTAATTGTATCTGTCTGAAGAATATCACACGCACACATATGCGTGATATGGACGTGTACATGTGCACACGCACACGCATATTCTGTCGGTCTGTCTCTCTCACATACTCGCACTCTCCCTCTCTTTTAGTCACATAATGACATGCACACACAGTCACACATTTGTAGTCTGCTGGAACCATGTTTTTCCATCAGTTGGTAGAAAAATTAAAGCACAATAATACCAACAGATTAGGCATCTTAAGAAAGAAAGAAACCAAACCATGTGTACAATATAAATAACAAAGCAGCATGAAGAAAACAAACAATACTGGCAGACCAACGGGGCAAACACCGAGATTAAATACTGACTGGGAGTAACTGTAAGTTTGCTTATGTTCTCTCAAGATTAAACATACTGCAGGGAAGAGGATGGAATGCAAGTGGGGAGATGGAAGGAGGCAGGAAAGAGAGAGACAGAGAGATGGTAGACAACCAAAATGATACTTCATTTTTCAACAGTAGAAGGGCATCCAGGAGTCATGACCTGGATGTGGCCCGGCCCCCCGAGAGTGTAAGGAATTCAGGGCCGAAACACTTGTCTAAAGGGGTTACTTCTCTGAAGACCTTCTGTTGTCTAGCTCTCCCTAGAGTTTCTTTCTACCTATTAGCTAAGTGCAGTTATTCAAACTTGCCGTTGCAAATCTACATATCTGCTTAGAACTAAGAATACTTAAAAAGAAGAGAGATACAGAAAGACAGAAACAATCAAATCCAAGACTTGCCCAGGTTCTGTCATGCACACTAACAGTACATATATTCTGTTTTATATGTCAGAATTTCATACATATACGTTTCACTGACAAGTGTACACACAAAACAAAAGAAAAAAATCACATAAAGAAAATCAAAAGTGTAAACTCTATTATAATACACTCAGAACAATGGCAAAAATATAACACAAAGACAATACAGATTACACAGAAGCAAAGTAATTTTTAAAAAAAACATTATTTGGAAGATTATCAAGATCATGTAAGTTTTACGAATTGAGCATACTGTCGACTGTAGATAGTAATCTTATTATCAGAAATTTACTGTCAGTATTTTCAAAATGGAATAATCACAGCACTGAAAAAGCATCTATAAGCATACAGATTGTCTTAAGCAGACAGAAAATCTAAGTGTAAATTATCTGGTTTTTTGTTTAAAGCCCATCCAACTGTACAGCCATATCAGAGCTATAACCATTTCAAAACATACAGAATACTTCAACCGGGTAAAAAAAAATTAAGTACACATATCAATGCATTCCCGCACATAATCTAAGGAGATGCCCCTGGCACTGACCGCTCCATCCAATTTATCGCACATGGGATTTAAAAAAAACAACTGAATACAAATTCAAACATAACTACAGACACTAAAACATATCTAAAAACATGCCTAAATTACCTAAATTGCTTCCATATATCTTATTTCCCTAGAGCCAAAAATGCACTCAATACACAGAGTCAACTATCAATCCTAAGAGAAAGTACGCAAGACTTTATCGAACACATAGAGGTGAATGAGCCAGCAAGGCAGACAATGACAGTCAGAGATGACAGAAAGCAAATGAACAAGGAGAAACAAAGATAATGACAGTAAAGAAGAAATTTCTAGCACAGAATTTCCAGTAGGTGAGGATACTATTTATACTGAAAGAGCCCCTGGCATCCCCACAAGGCATAAATAAAATCAATAAATATATATTTATGAAATAATTTACTATCCACATGATCTAACTTTTTCTGGGAAGCAGTTTTACACAGACAGATAAACAAACAAGAAAAATTTGCAAGATGGCCAAGCATTATTCCACTTACATTATTTTTCCATAGCAAGTGACACTTTGTGCAACATACATAACATACAAGAATTACTAAAGAGGACACAGGTTTGGTGATGTGGATAAGGATTTCACAAAGATTTCAGTTTTGTGTTTTCTTATAAGCTGCACATACACCAGTAAACAAGCAAACTAATAAAAAGTAAAGCTATAAACTGAACTCAAGATAACTCTCAAAAAAATACAAAAAATAACCCAAAAAACCCTCCCAAATCCAATGCTTGCTGTGTTGCAGCTGTAAATCGATGAACAGATAATAACCAAGTAAGTGATCTTAATGATAAAACCAGGTGGATCAATTATATACAGGGGTCAAGAATGGACACTCATACATGACACAAACAGGAGACAAACACAGGCACATGATCGAGACCTGCTCACCGAAACAATAGCTATCACATGATTTAACAATTTCCACACACGACTGATACCAGTTATTCTGGGAATCAACGTAACTCACAAGCTGCAACAAAAACCTGCAAATACAACTCACAAATGCTCACACCAAGCATGCTAAACATAACTCATACTCCCACTCTCCCATCAAAACTTCCTTTGTGAGGATGTGCAGTAATCAATACACATTTGAATCTTATACAAATTACTAGCACTACTCAATCACTGACAGGGTTCCCACCTATCTGGGTTCCCACCTATCTGATCTTTAGAACATTCCAGACTTTTTCCTTTTCTTTTCATGACTGTTTTTAACACCTTCCATACAAACAGACAAATAAATAAGAGAACAACAAAAAAGCCCACCATCCATTTGACAGGAAAGTTATTGGCTGTTTCACTTGTTCTCTCTCTCTCTCTCATTGGCTATTTCACTTGTTCTCTCTCTCTCTCTCTTTGCATGTTGTCTGGTGGCTTCTAGTTGTAGAAGCCATTATGAATACATTTATATACATGTACATATCTACAACTTGGGCCATGGGCGTATATGTACCGAGTTCCTCTGCAAACTTCTGTTAAGACATTGTCTGGATAAGGTTGCTTATCAATCGCTACAAGAAATGGCTGCTGTGCCAGATGACTACGACCTGTAACTGTTTGGAGATGGAAAACAGGATGGTGTGCTTGCAAACTGCATGCATATCATAGACATTGTAAATGTTCTTTACTTTTTCTTTTGTTTTTCTTGTACAAATCTTTCCAACAATACTGCATTGTGTACTTTAATAATGATGTATGGAATTTAACATAAATTTCATTTCATAATTTCCCTCAGGAAAAAGCAGGATTTGTAACATACAATACACAAGGAACAACAGAGACCAGTTTCACTCCTATGATAACTGGCAAGAAGGGGAAAAAATCTGCTGATAAAAATTAGGTTTTGCCAGACCACGAACCTAAAAACAGATCTATTTCTAGGTCTATGGTGCCAGACATTCATGATGTGCACTTAGATTCTGCTCCACAGAATGTATAGGTTGCTCCAGATCCAAACTGCATGGTGCTCAAGATTTTTTCTTTGACAGCATGAGTCTGCTCAGACCTACAACATACTGGCAGTTTTGTCTTTATTTACTTTTTTGTTTATGAACACAAACGAATAAATTCTAGTACAGATGTAGGGCAATACTTTAATGACAAAGTCATAAAATTTTGTGAAGGTAGTTTAAAAACTACTGATATTTCAATTATCTTGTGAAAATCATGACTGTGGGTCATTTTATATCCATGACACACGGTGAAGGTTTACATGAATTTCTGATCATTACTACAATAAACTGCAAAATTGTGGTTAAAACACAAATTCGCTGTGCAATTTCACACACTCTCTCTCCATGCATGGAGGGGTAGGGGGAAATAACCATTACTCCCTACACAACCGCAAACATTTTTAACAAATCACAATACACATACATTCCACAACAGCAATAGGAAGAATTAGTTCTCCTTAACACAACCTTTCTAGTTTTACAATGACAGATGCAAGTTCATACCCACACACTGACAGATGCAATTTCATACCCATACATCTTTCAAGCATGCATGTTTGGTTTTTTTTCAAACTTCTGCACAAAACGGATGACAGCATGAATGATAAAATGCTGAGTCTATGTCTCATTTAGCAAGATATGGAAAAGGAGTAAACAAGACTAAGAGATCTGCAAATATATTATTCCAATATCTCAATGTATGTGTCCCATATAACATTATTTTAATATTTCAGCACAAGTCTCACATACCATACTGTGCTTTAAGATCTTTAAGATAAATGAAACCCAAACATGAAAAGGACCATCTTTAGAAACTGAGTGTGAAACAAGAATACAAGGTTCCATTTCTTTCTCTCTTCTCTTCCTCCCTCTTCTCTCTACAGCAGACATTAACTCACTCGGTACGACGGAACGCTATAGCGGTCGTGATGAAAGGCATGGTTGCGTACGATGGAACGCTATAGCGGTTTCGATAATTAAAAATTTTTCGACGCTCCCCTTTAGACCTTGCACGCCTACCATAGCCACACTGGTCACTGCAAACGTGTCAACGGTCAAGGGGAAAGTTGCTTCGTGAGATTCCGTAGCCATACTCTCGTCAGGAAACGATTGACTTTGGCACCCCACGACAACTGGTAATCTGCATTCATGTCGAAAATGGCGTCGCAGGCGAGTACGAGTTTTCGAACAAAGTAGATGGCGACGGCGGCGTTTTACTGCTGCTGAAGTGATTGAAGTGCTTCAAACTGAAGGATTGGACATCGAGGAGTATGCTGAAGATAATGATGAAAGTGTATCAAGTGATGGAAGCTATACAATACAATATTTTATTTATATAGCGCAAAATCTTGATAAAATCACATCTAAGCTGCCAGCAAGAAGGTACTGACAGTGACCCAGTTTCAGACGACAGTGAAGTGGGAGGGAGGTGGGTATACACATCACGAGAGGTGAGCAGTCAGCGTGCCAAGTACAGTGAGTCGCATGTCTGATGGAGGTTTCAACCACTTTCCTATGCATGACTGGCACGAAGATTTTAGTTTTTCTCCCACTTTGCCTCCTTCTCTGGCTCTTGTGGCCTGCATGTCTCATTTGAGTGCCACGCCCCCATAACTCCCCTGTGTAACAATTTGTAACATTTATTCATATAATATCACTAATAATCCTTTTTTTTTTACCCTGAGCAAAGTCTACTTTATTCATGTTGTTTTGTGCATACAAAGACCTTCTCACCTTTGACTGTGTGTTCATGGAGCTGATCAAAGTGTGTGACTGTACGGTGACTCTGACCACAAAATTTGGGGTATTTTCAACGTGGCACATGAAGAAGAAAAATTCAAGGAAGAACTTCAATATTTTGGCATGAACTAACCCAGCATGTAAATATTCAGATCTGAAAGTTTCATTTTGTTCCTTTATGTTTTGTATTTTTTGTGATTTTTTTCCTAACCCTTCAAAATGGGCCGTCCCTGGGGAAACGCAAGGGGAAAAACTCTCCGTACTGAGTGAGTTAAAGTCTTTAGCTAAAGACAGAAAATGGTGATGACACCTTCCACAGAGAAATAACATTATAATATCCACAGTCATGACTGTCAATCCCAAAACTCACTCACACAGCCAAACATCATCTACAAACTTATAGGCATGAAGAACTTAGGTCCTATATGACCCGTGAACTTCCGGTTGGCTGTGTGCTCATTGGGAGAGGCTTTGGTGGTTGGACAAAGCGGCTGTACATATACACAGCCAATATAACAAGAGCTGCTCCCAAACTGAACTGCAAGGTAAGCTGGAAGTCAAAGAAGTACATTGAGGCCACACAAGACACGATGATGGCTGCTGATGTCGCAAATCCTTTGAGAATATTGTCAGCATACTTTACCACCACAGCCACCACAAGACCCCCAAAGGACTGCAAACAGACGACGATCCACACAACATAATCAAAACCAAAGAGGAAACCTTTCTCTGTGACAGCAGACCCGTTCTGGATAAACATGGTGATAATGCCAATGATTACACCAAGAGCTCCAAGCTGGACATTACGAAGCCACACTGACTGGCTGGTACCTTTCAGAATCTTTTCAAAATAGACTCCAGCAAAGCCTGATAGCACACACGAGATACAGACTGCAACTAAGCCTTTGATAGGGTTCTGTTCCACTTTGGTGTCTGATTTTTTGCTGCTGTCCCCTGCTGACTGAAGCTGTACGATGGACACACCAGCAAACAGAATGATAAGTGCCACCCACTGAAGGCCTGCCAGCTGCTTGCGCAACATCACCACGGAAAATATGGCTGTGGTCAGGATTTTCAGCTGATATGTCACCTGAAACAAAAACAATAATCATTTTGATATCTGAAAGATGAATGAAACAAAATAATGAAATGTACCCTTAAAATAAATTTGGAAAGCTGCCTGAAATCTGCTGATGAACATGACAAACCAAAAAATACCAAAAAAGTAAAAAAACAAACTTTTCAGATGTCCAGTAACCATGGCCTAAACAATGGTCATGGAGTTAGTATACTCATACAGTATTATGTCTGTGATCTAAATTTGATCAAAAGCTATCCATAAACAATGCAGAAATCCTCACTGATACATGTTTGTCTGCAGACAACAAGGATCAATCAATGTGATGATCAGTAAATGTCTCCTGTTCTAATTAATAACTATGTAACTAATAATTATAACTAATCTGCAAAAACTCGGCTGAGCCAGTGAAAAGTTTTGTTGCCCCTAGCATCTCCCCCACCCTCCTCGTCCCCAGCCACTCTGCAAGTCCGTCCAGCATTTTCTCCCTGGGTCTACCCGGTGCTCTCTTTCCCTCCAGCTTTCCCATTGTGACCAGGTGCTCCAAATCCCCCTTCCTCATAAAATGGCCTATAAATGTTGCCTGTCTTTTCCTAATCTTCCTTATGAGTGATCTACTTGTGTCGGCCTCCATCAAGACTATCTCGTTTGTTTTCTTTGCTGTCCATGGAACAACATTCTTCTTAGAAACCACATCTCGGCTGCCTCAATCCTGTTCTGGCTTTGTTTGCTGACTGTCCACGCCTTGCATCCATACAACAGTATTGGTTCTATATAACATTCAAGAACTCTCTAATGCCATATACATCCTAAGAACTCTCATAGAAAGATCAACTGAGTTGAGTAAGAATTTACATTATACTGGGTAAGACACGAAGAACTGATCAACCAACTGGAAAAGCTCAACATTGATAGAAAAGATCTAAGAATAATAAATATGTATTGGGAACAAACAACAACAATCAGAGTAGAAAATGATATAAGCTCTTTTAAAAATATCAAAAGTGGGGTTAGACATGGATGTATTCTTTCACCAGATTTGTTTTCATTCATCACGAGAAACGTTGAAGAATGCCCTGCGATAAAGGCTGGAAGACAAATGATCAACAATCAATCTCTTTTCTGCAGATGACACCACTCTAACTGCAGGAAATGTTGGAGGAAAAATGATAAACAGTCTTTGTTCTGCAGATGACACAGATCATCTAGGTGTCTGTTCATATCACACTGGCTGTCCCCTAATGTCACATAAATGAATTACTGTCAGTTCTCATGCTATCAATTAAAATCAAACTGGTAACATTCCAGTCTGTTGTTTTGACTTTTACAACACTGCATACACATTTGTTTGTAAACTATACTAAGTATGAGAAATCTGTCAGACTGTGTGATAGTGTCAGACTGTGCAGAACCACAGTACAAGTGTCATGGTCACATGTCATCAAATGCAAAATAGGCCTATAGTTACACAGAACTGGGGTGGGGGGATAAACCATGTTACTCTGTTATAGCTGGCCTATATTTTGGACATAGCAGTCATGGAAAGTTATTGCTGACCAGTTGCAAGTGATCAAGCCACCGACAACTGACCAGTGAAATATGTATACGATGTTTCCATCTGTCCCTTTAAGCTCGTTGTCAATTGACCTTGTTTGATACACTGACATACATGTCTTTTATTTATGTTCACTCTTTACAATCTTGTCATGCGGAATTTAACCACATGATTTCAGCAGGAACAGAATGAAATTATCTTCAGCTGTGGACCTAGCTTTATCAGTACATTGTGGGCTGATTGTGTCGGCTGTTGAATAAAGTCAGAAACACTTGTAGGCTGCCTCGCTGACTGCAATATCATCCTCTAGTCTAAGCAATGAGTGCAACATGTATCTCACAGTTACATGAAATCCAAAACAAATGTGACTGCCCGCATTCAAGCAAACAGGAACCATAAAAACACGAAAATAGAATCAGAACGCTTATTTAATACAACAAGACAAGACAGGCGCATTAAGTCCTCTTCTCCCACGCGACAAAAAAGCAGGAAGTTTCAGTCTTTTTCTCCTAATTTTTGTACTTGGTGTTTGTTTGTGATCTTACATTCACGCTTGATGAAGGCCAGTTGGCAAAAAATTTGCACCTGTCTTGTCTTGTTGTATTAAATACACATTCCGATTCTATTTTCGTGTCTTTCTGGTTCCTTTTCACAGCTACACATTCATAAGTTTCTTCCACAAAATGATAATTTATTTAAAATCTCACTGTTCTTCAAAGTCTTTACTGTCATACTTTACTGCTTCTTGTGAGATCTGATCTGATTCGTCTGAAGAATAACCTCTGAAAAATTTGTCAAACTCAGAGATCACTAAGCAGCCATCTGCAAAATATGATCAAAAGTCACCACATGATGCTTCGTTCAGAGTTTGCCTTCCCTTTCGACTAAACTTTGTGCCAATATTCTAAAATAGTGCTCAGCATTTCATTGACCATTCTGACGTTTTCTACCAAGGTGCATGCTTCTTTCATGGGTAAAACATGGTCAGCATTTGTGGGTCAATATGTATGCATGTATGTGAATGTGTGTGTTTGTGTACACTTATTTAAAGCTATGGGCAGCACAGCAATATAACATGCTAAACAGATCAAGTGACTACCGAACCTTTCAGTTTAACATTTTGTACGTGTGTTGCTCCAACTGACAAAAATACGTATCATTATACAGAATTTACCTGGAATGTGGCAGCCTCCAGGTTGGACACAGCAACATACAGCAAGTTGTTTTGAATGACGTAGACAAAAGAGGGCACAGACACTTTCAAACAGTCCACAGGTTGTAACGCAATGTTCTCGTAGAGATGTTTCAAAAACAGGTCCAGACGCTTTTCCTGTAAAAACAAGCAAAAATAAATTTTGTAGCACACTTCCCCATCCCAACACAATTTGTAATGAAAGGAATCTGGGGAACTTCTACTAACTACTAAGTACTATGTGATATGCATAATCAATGATAATCAGATCTATAATCAAACTCAAAGGCTTAACTTTTTGATGGTACAGAGACATGACAAAACAATTGTTTTTCTATCCTTTAATCACTTCAGTAAATGCTTTTATTTTCTATTAATAGTATTATATTTGTTACTATCTGTTTATTTGTTTCTTGTATCACTTAG
The DNA here is from genome assembly GCA_030674185.1 of Monoplex corrugatus. Lineage (NCBI taxonomy): Eukaryota > Metazoa > Mollusca > Gastropoda > Littorinimorpha > Ranellidae > Monoplex > Monoplex corrugatus. The sequence goes on from JAPXFY010000018.1 coordinate 69,154,129, forward strand.
CTGCTACAGCAACAAATTCCACACTCTCAACACTACATCACTGTGAAAATTACCTTAACAGTTACTTCACTTAAAATTCTGTGGGCCTTCCAGTCCTGCGTTCATACTAAAACTGTTTTTCATTTCTTCTGCTGCTTGCATGCTTGGGTTGATTTCACTGGATGGTCTTCGGTGTCAGCAGTGCATGTGCGCTATCTTTGGAGAAGTAGCTATGATCTCTGCACCAAGGGACATAAACACAGTTTGGCTCTGTTCAGTTCAGTCCATGTTGCTTATAGCCCAGCCAAGTACTAAGGCCATATCAGGATAAACACCATGTTAACCCCTTCACCGCCATTGATTTTAGAATGTTAAAGTCCTCAGCACCAAATGTTTAAAAAAAAAAAACACAAAAAAAATGCACCTACCGACTTCAAATGACCGTAACTTTCTTATTTCTCAACCGAATTGCTTTCTGTGTTTTTCTTTTAAAGAAATAAGAATAATTGGAGTTTGGGATTATGCAACAATAAAGTATGTTGGCGGTCTGCCAGATGGTCGCCAAAAGGCGACATCGGCGGTGAAAGGGTTAAAAACAACTTTGAGCCTAATTAGAAAGCCAAGAGTTAAAAACCAAGCACATGATTAGCCTTTCAAGTCTAAAATGTATAACACAATCTTCCACATATATTCATATTTATCTCTTTTTGTCACAATGGATTTACCATGTGAAACTCCGGCTGCTCTTCCTGATGAGAGCACATCGTTGCAGTGCAGCACAACCCATTAAAAAAAAATTTTTTTTTTTACAAAGACTTCACAAAGGCAAGAAAGCTAATTGGCCTTCAACTCAAGGGGAAGGGCCTGGGAAATGAACCTCTCTCTCCAATGTTTTATACCAGGACAGCTGGGCAATGCCCTGCTCTTCATGAAAATCAACTGCAGTGGGATCTTTAGCACATGCAGGCCAGAATGCACACATGTCCGACTTATCATCCCTTTCTGAAGAACTAGATGTTCAGTTCAATTTTCCGGTCAAACAGAAGAAAATGTTGACCCAATGAGGTCTCACTGGAAAATGAACTCTGGAACCTTGAGTTTAATTATTAGCAGGCAAACTCTGAACCATTCTGCTACTCTTCTTCTACAATAAGATGAAATCCATTGATTTTATGATAAAACTTGAACATTATGTCACAGTCTGGAAGAACACCTCTGTGGAGGTTCTTTAGGGAGTCTGCTGTATAGTGCTGTTTCACACTGCACAAATCCCAGCATTCAATAACTAGGTGTTACATGCTAAGCAACTCACCACATGATGAAGAAATTTTCACATTTTTTTCTTCAGAAAACACAATGTCACTAGCACAACACAGTTCTGTGTTTTACTCGCACCTAAACTCTACCGTTTTCCAGCAGACCCACTCTCCTTACCTGATAGAGAATGATGCCCAAACTGGTGAGGAGCTTGAGTGCCTCTGACACCACCACTGCTGACGTAGCAAAGAACATGTCTCCCTCACGTGTGCGCACATAGCGCATGACCAGAATGAGTGCTGCATTCTGAAGGGTCAGCAGCACCAAACTCAGCAACTTCAAAAATTCTGATGTCTGGCCACCTGAAAAACAAGGGTCACTGATGTCTTAAGAATGTGGAGTGATACTCAATTCTGTCATGTTCTGTATGAAAGGAGGTTACTAGAATACTACCTCAAGAATAAGCCGGTTTACCTACGAGGTGGCATTTCTCTCTCCTTCAGTTCAGTTCTATTTTGCTTATACTAGTTATAGCCTAACCAATCACTAAGGCCAAATCAGGAATTACACCTCACTGAAAACAACTCTGGAATAAGAGCAATGAAGCTAAGGAAACTCGGCTAGAAACAAAATGCAAAGAATTGAAGACTGACACAAAACAGATCTTATGTACAGAAACATTGAAGAAATTGCTCACTGGACAAAAGACATGCACATCAATCAATTGGTTGCTTACAATCAAAAGATGATACAAATATTATGGAAAAAGACAAAATATTAATTATTACTATATATATTAGGTAGATGGGGAGAGTACATTGAAGACCTTTTCGAGGATGACAGAAGGGAGAAACATTAAAGTTTTAAACAGAATAGAATTTTGAAGGACCACCAAATAAAGCAGGTGCTACAGAATGCAACCTCCATCATATAATCAGCTTGATGAGTCATGTGACAAAGATTTTATTAAGAATAATCATGATTGGGGCAAGGAATAGAATCAGACCAGAAATAGCAGAAGAACAATGTGGATTTGGTGAAGGGAAAGGAACTGTTAATGCCATATATATTCTTTTCACACTGTGTCAAAGAAACATCAACTGAATTGAATAAGGATTTATAATATGTTTTGTTGATTATACCAAGCAGAACAATTGAGTTGAATAAGGATTTAAATCTATGTTTTGTTGATTACACCACAGCTTTTGATCAGGTAAGACATGAAGAATTGATCAACCAACTGCAAAAGCTCAAGACTGAGGGAAAAGATCTAGGAATATAAAGCTAAGGACTATGTACTGGCAACAAACAGCAGCAGTGAGAGTAGAAAATGATACCAGTTCTTTTCAAAGTATCAAAAGAGGGGGTAGATAGGGATGCGTTTTGTCTTGATGGATTTGTTTTCACTTTGCAGCGAAACCATCATGAAAAACTTAAGAAGAATGCCCTGGGATAAAAGTTGGAAGAAAAATTATCATCTTCCTTATGCAGATGACTCTGTTCTAAACTGCAGATAATGAAAAAGACCCACAAAATCTATCTCATGAATATAGAAATAGCAGAAACAAAGGACTAGAGCTATATAGTAAAAAGACATAGGTCATGGGAAATCATTTAAAAAACAAACAAAAAACAAAAAAAACAAGAAATCCCTATGTACGATAAATATTCGTGAAATAACACTACAGCAAACAGCACAATACTGAGACAAGTCGATAAGTTAAAACATATGGGAACAGTCATCTCATCATACAGGTTTTACAGCAGATGCACATTAGAATTATCCAGCAGAATTGACGAAGCTAAAACAGCATTCAAGAAAATGAAAAGTATTCTTACCAACAAATGCCTATCAACTGATATCAGGAAGACAATTCTTCAGTGTTATACTGAACCAATCCTTTTATACAAACATTAACGGTGAAGCCTGGACAATCAACAAGCAATGTCAGAACAACATTAAGGCCACAGAAATATGGTTTCAAGAAAAATGTTAAGAGTTCTATGGAAACAAAACAAACAAACACACAACAACAAAAAAGAGACATTCTTGAAAAAAGCAAATGCAAAAAAGAAGAAAAAAAACCTTAATGAAGATTAGAAAAAAACAAATAACGAACATTTTGTGAGGCAAAAGAAATTTGAGCACCTAGTTCCAACAGCAAAGCTAGCAGAAGAAAAATGAACATCAGGCAGGACTAGGGAGAAAATTTTAGACAGCCTGACAGGGTGGTTGGGGATAATAAGGATAGGAGATATGCTTGCAGCCACAGAAGAATCTATCTATTCATATGGGGGCCATGATCATCATGTCATGCAGCAAGGCACATTATGATGATGATGTTGATAATGATGATGAAGATGTTGATGTGTGCCTCTGTATGTGTGTGTTGTTTGTGTGTGTGTTGTGTGTGTGTGTGTGTGTGTGTGTGTGTGTGTGTGTGTGTGTGTGTGTGTGTGTGCGTGCGCACGCGTGTGCCTGTGTCTGTGTGTGCATGTTGGTGTGTAGGTAAGACAGAGGATGACAGCTTGTAAAGTTGTATCAATGCAAGTCAGGGGTCACACCCCTAAGAGTAAGACACTGTGTATATTATATCCAGATATCCAGCTGAGAATCCTGTCTGTGTGTGTATCTGTATATGTATATAATACATACATATATGTGTATGAATGTGGAGTGTGTGTGTGTGTGTGTTCATTCTTTGATTTAACGTCTTTCCACTGTAAGTGATATTAGACGTGTGTGTGTGTGTGTGTGTGTGTGTGTGTGTGTGTGTGTGTGTGTGTGTGTGTGTGTGTGTGTGTGTGTGTGTGTGTGTGTGAGTGTGTGTGTGAGTGTGTGTGTGTGGCGCTGGTGAGACTGAGAGAGGATGACAACTTGGCCATGGTTTATATGCCTAACACTGGCTGACTGTGTTCGAGCTAAGTTAGTAAGTATGCTGTACTGTGTATACATGTATTTATGTGCACACATACAGTGGTTACGTATCTGTGAAGAGTTGCCTTCATTATTTATTTTGCTCATCTTTATACTTGGTTCTTATACAGTTATAGTTCCTAATATCTATGTTAATATCGTTCTTATGATTCTTATGTTAATCATCATCATCATCATCTGGTGCCTTGCCACATGGCGCTGGCGATCATGGCCTTCCATCTGTTTCTATCTCTTGTTCATTGTTGCCTCGAGCACCTCTTCCCCCTTCTTTGCCTCCAGCCACTCTGCAAGTCTGTCCAATATCTTCTCTCTGAGTCTACCTGGTGCTCTCTTTCCCCCCAGCTTTCCCGTTGTGACCAGGTGCTCCAATTCCCCTTTTCTCATAAAATGGCCTATAAATGTTGCCTATGTTAATATGGTTCGCAATACATATTTTCATTTCATCTTTCATTAATTCTGTTATTTGAATGAAAATTTAGTCATGTTCTCTATTCCTGTAAATTGCAACAATTGAACAAACATGCTTTAGACATGGACCTTTGGCACTAAACATATCAAATCATATAGGTAAATAGGCCTATGTATACGGCCTACAGGTCTCTATGTACCTGTACATGTACCATACCTCAATATTACAGTTCTAACACTGAATATAGGTTCGACATGACAGAAAAGGGTAGCTGGAGTAGAATATGGTTTGTTGTTTAATAATGTAAAACTCACTTGTACTTTTAAAGTGAACTGTTGTATTAGGCCTAAAATTTTTGGGCCTATGATTTGTTTTCTTTGAACAAAAACTGTACAACTTGCAGCGTGCAATAATTATAATCTAGTTTGACTCTAATTACGGACTGGTTATATCGACTAACTTATCTATGTCCTTCAAAATAAAACTACGCATGACATGTACCGTTCGTTTGCTCCGTATGTATCTACTAGACTTATCTTTCGGCCCACCCGACTCCGCGTGTTTGGGGCCAAAGCACTTGTGGAGAGGCTTCTCCTCTTACTCTAACTTGTCTAAGGACCTTCTGCTGTCCAGCTCTCCCTTCGGTTTCTTGCTTCTGCTCATCTTGTCAAAAAAAAACTGTCTGATCGCAGAGCCTAGGCCTTATGACATGTTGATTTTATGTTCGTTTAATTTAATACGTGCGTCAGTGTGGGTGTGTGGCCACGTACCGGGAAGAACTTTATTAGTTCATGAAGTTTACTTCATACCGTGGCGACGGCAACGTCATAATCAATGTAAATGTTTACTGAAAATCTAAAGATATGATAATGCTTGCTTTGCCTGAAAGACAGGTCGAAACACAAAGAAACGGCAGGTTCTGGGACTGTTTACCTTGACCACCGTTTCCTTTAGCGTTCCCCATGGCCTTGCCTTCTCTAGCTGGGCCCACTAGAAGCGGACTGTCTACGACGACAGATTTCAAGTCACGTGATTTCTCACTAGCAGGAAACGAAGACATTTGTGGCACCCAATGAATTAGTTTCTATAACAACGGAACTGCTGTCCTAGGTAAATTGCTTGACCAAAAACTGAAGAAAACGTCATCAGCAATCACAAAGCTATGCTCTGAAACAACCATATATTAATACGTCAATTTTGTGTACACGTCTTCCATAAAATATGATACTCTTTTGCAGCAGACGGTTCTCTCCGTGGTCAACCTCTTTTTCACTCATGACTCTCCATTTCCTGATCCGGCGGCTTCCGCATGCGCTGTCGAAGAATTTGCCATGTGAAGAACTTCGAACCAGTTACCCTGCAATCGTCCTCTTAGCGTTGTAATCTTGATTGGAAAAAAACAACAGCCATCAACCCTAAAATACAAGGGTTAAGAGAACATCTTCACCATGTCGTACTGCAAAAAAGAAGGTTTGTTGTTTTAATTACTTGTGTATGACTGCTTATGAAACACGTTACAGTTAAGGTAACAGTAAAAACACTACAGAGAGCAAGAGGTCACTTTCAAGTTGAAGTTACACACAAATTTAGCTGATGAAACTTTCGCCCTCCACAGGTCTTTGTCTACTTGCGATCAGAGGGTAGGTTTGAAATTTCCCTTCTGACACTGACATGAAGTAATCTGGCTGGCTACTAGTACCAGCCAGATTTTCAGCAAATGAGCAATAATAATTATTAATATATGATAGATACTAAGATAGCCTAGTTATTATGAATCATTGATTGCAGCATTTTTATTACAGTTCACTGTTTTCACTTTCTTTTGACATTGTATCGGCTAATGTTGTACTTGTAGGCCTATGCTTATGATGCATCTGTTTTCATCATTCATAATGTCAGAGTTAACATATTTCACCCATCTGTGTTAATGTAATTGTATTTCACCCTTTTTGGGCCTTATATTTATAATGCTTTGTATTGCTTCCTTTATTTTCTATCTTTCAGGGTTTTTTTTTTATTATTATTTTATAGTATTTTAAGCTATTTTATATGCTGATATATAATGTAAAGTAACAAGGACTAGGTGTGTAAGACAGGTCCAGTGTGACCTTATGCTACTAATCATGTGTAATATTATGATTTGATTTTTGAAACACACACTCTGTCTCTCTCTCTCTCTCTCTCTCTCTCTCTCTCTCTCTCCTCTCTCTCTCTCTCTCTCTCTCTCTCTCTTCATACACTAAACAATTTACAACAAAAAGAAAATGATTTAAGATTTGCAAAAAGATTGAAATGCAGTCATGACAAACTCGAGAAAACAGAAAAGCAAATAGACAAAGACTCCATCTGTATGTTTCTTGAAAATTCTTATGCACAAACTTTACAGAAATATTTCAGAAACAGCCTCACAGAGTTTTGAGTTTGTTCAGGTGGGATTCATGGCACTTGGGCAATTCCATGCAATTATATGGCAGACTCCCTGAATGTTTGCAAAATCCTGTGCTCTGACAAGGTCTTGGAAAGGGGTAGGGAAGGACAAGCGACCTATGAAACAGTAATCTGACCCCACCAGAATGACCTAAACATTAAGATAGGCAGCAGACAGATCAAGCTTTTAATGTTGCAAACTAAATTGAACTTGAGAAAACAGATTTTGAGTGCACGGCTCTATCAAAAAAACTCACAGAAGCGGTGAAGGAAGCAAATACAGTAATAGCTTCTGGGAAAAGAATATCCCTAGATCAGTTTACACATAAAAAGTCTGCTGCGTCACAAAAAGAAACTATACCAACAGATCAAGAAAGACAGCAAACAGGAAAATAATCAACATTTTCAAAGAGAATACAAAAAGATGATAAAACATACCATACGGACCCCATCAACAAAGTCATACAAGAAAGTTTTAAAAACAACACTCCAACCCTTTCTGGCACAACATAAAACCCACAAAAAAAGTCAGCATTGGTGTTTTCCCCTTTATATTATTCATGTATGCAAAAGGCTTACTTTGCAGTGACAGCAAATCAAAGGCAGAAATACTCCTGCGCCAATTTCGGTCAGTCTCCACAATGGATAACTTTTCACCAATTAGGCCAACAACAATTGACCCTTCTAAGTTCTATACCACACGTGAGCAATATCTACATTTAAATAGCAGACATAGTTAAGCTCCTGAGAGAAATAAACCCAACCAAATTTTATGGACCTGATAACTTGTCTAAATAGTTCGAAAACCATGTGCTTGTGAGACAGTACCCACCCTCGCAGAAATCAGTGACAAAAGATGCAGAAACTGTACCATCTAAATGGTTGTTGGCAAACATGTACAGTTTCACAAAAGTGACAAAGATCAACTGCTGATTATTTATAGTCCATTTTTACTCACCTTGGTCAGCTACAAACTTCTAGAACACATAATCTACAGCCACATAATGATTCACTTAGAAAAACGTCACACTTAGAAAAACGTCAAACATAAATCTATTACTGCTACTTACTACCAACATTAGATCATGGTTTCAGAGTAAACTACTCATGTGAAACACAACTGCTAGAACCGATAGTGATGCATGACTTGATGAAATCCAGTGATGAAGTTGAACAAGTTGACATTGCAGGTTAGATAGTGGATGTTTAAAGTTGTTTGTGTTCAGTAATACTATTGTGGTTTTCTGTTTTACCAGGTAAAGATGAGATCATCTTTGTCACCAAGGAGGACATGGATAAACCAAGCTCAGCCATCATTAAAGTTGATGATGAAGAAGATGAAGAACCTGGTAAAAATGCTATTTAACTTTTTCGTGTTCTCAGTCTTTGTGTATAGGCCCTATTATATACATAATATATATATATATTGATTACTGTTATGCAGACAATATTGCCTGCTGTCCAGGAATAGTTGTATTTGTTACAGTAAAACATCAAAATCAGTGTCCATGTTGGGTGTTATGGCCGTGGACTGCGTGTTACAGATGTTCCGGGATAAAGGAAAAAAAAAAAGAAAATGAAAACAGATGGGGTCACCTTTTTTCACAGGAAACAAATCTGATGGCAAATAGGAAGTTAAAACTCAGAGACTGTGCATAAGCACAAGTTCTTAACTGGCTACAGAAGATCTGGGAAGTATGCTCAACTGAAAACATTACTAACTGTTGCAAGTGAATCAGAATGTATGAGATTAATGAAGAAGATGGAGAGTGACCCACGCAAAAAAAAAAAAAAAAGAAAGAATGAAAGAAAGAAAGAAAAAAAGAAGAAGAAAAAGCAGCAAAATTGACACTGCCAGACCTTCAGAAAAGAATTTAGTTTACAAGGAGACAACTTTAGTGTGGCACAATAGGCAGGTGTGAAGTTTTCATCAGTCATGGTGGCCATGATGATTGTCATTGTATTAATTTAATAAAAACAGAACAAGTGAACATGGAAAAAGCTGCATGCAAGAGCACAGACTATGCAGCCCTGAAGAGTGCATTGTATAGGTCTCTGACGTTTGGCTGATTATACATGAAGTTTGCTGTGACCCCATTTTCACCTCATGCATCTTTCCCATGATATGGATGTTCCATATAACTCCTGCCACAAGATATTATTGATAAAGTTTGTTCACAAAGCCCTTGAAAGGATGAGAGTTAGAGGTAGGGTTAGTATTGTAACTAGTAAGTTTTGTAGATGGTTTGTTTTCAGTCAAATCTAGTAAAGGTGAAAGGTTTTCTTTTTGTCTCAGTGGTTTTGTGTGTCTGCGAACACACTTATATGTACATACCTCTACTGCATCACATTTATAAAAATATAGCATGTACTAGAAAATTCTCAAACATTTTGGTTTATTCCTGATTTTCCTATTTCTGTTCCTGACGGTAAGGTTTGGGGGTATGTTTTTATGTAATGTATGTATGGCACGTGTGTGTGTGTGTGGTGTGTGTGTGTGTGTGTGTGTGTGTGTGTGTGTGTGTGTGTGTGTGTGTGTGTGTGTGTGAAGACAAATGTTTGTCCATTGTTATCATACATTTCTCAAAACTTCCTTTACAAATTCAGTCTGTACTTTATCTGCCAAGTGCTGTACATATATACTTCAACTTGTTTTCTGAAGACAGTATCCGTTCTCGGAAACACTAACACAAAGTGAGTCACAGAGTGGGTGAGAAAGACTTGTTGCCAAGCAAAATGATATGTAAAACACTGTACTTCCATTTCCAATGTGTGTGTGTGTGGAATGAGAAGAGAAGGATACACCAGGGTGCAGTCCAGTTTTATCATTAGTTTGTAAACTACTCGACAAGAAATTCTCAGTAAATGTTTGAGTCTCACATGTGCATAGTTTGGTATGTCTTTTTCAGTTTATCACTTTGTCAGTTTGTGTCAGTGACTGTGTAAACATCTGTGTTAGCAGACAGTTAATGAATCTCATCAAGGTTTCTGATCATTTGTGTCAACATTTTCTGTTTTAGATTGGCCAGTGCACATTCAAATAGTCTTGCTAGTTTCAGAATTGATACTTTGATAGCCCTGAATTTGTAATTTAATGCTTCTGACATAGCTCTTTTGTAGCATGTCATTGATCAAACAGTTTTCAAATTTTGTCGTCTTGGATCTCCAAAAACAGCATTGGGATTCATATTAACTTTTGCTGATTGATCACAGTGTCAAGAAGGAGATTTGCCTCCCTTGGTTTTATCTCATTTTGGATAAGAGGAAGAAAGAAGGGGTACTTTGTAAACAGTCATAGCAGACAAGAGGAGCTGAGTAGAGCTCTGGCTGTTTTAATGGCAGTACCAGAAAGGAACTGTTATGAAGTCAAACATCTAAGCCTTGTAACAGATATAGGCTACATTGATTATGAGTTACATTTGGTCTACTTCAAAATCAAAATATGAAAACTCAGAAAACTGATGGCTGAACTTCCCTTGGATCTATAATCTGTCACCTGTCGTCCACCCTATCAGAAATGCTTCCTGAGGTTGAAAGCCTAGGAACAGCGTCACTAGTCTGGGAAATAAATTTTATGCATTTCAAACTATGGGAGCATTACTAATGTGAAAAGGACAAATTGCAACAATGAGGTGGTTGGACAGATCACTAAACTACAATATATATAATATTAAAACATTTCATGGCAAGAAATTCTCAGTACCAACTACCATAGAAATTTCATTGGAGTGGGCATACAGGAAACGCTCATGAACATTTGTTAGGATTTCATCAAGCATTGTATGTTTAGTAGTGACTTGCTAAGGTTTTCTTTTTTTCAGGTCTGATTCTGCCAAATGGGGATATCAACTGGAACTGTCCATGTCTTGGTGGAATGGCCAGCGGCCCATGTGGTATGCAGTTCCGTGATGCCTTTTCTTGTTTTCACTACAGCGAGGCAGAACCTAAAGGATCAGACTGCTATGAAAGTTTCCGTAAAATGCAGGACTGTATGCAGGGCTACCCTGAACTTTACCCTTCCAAAGAGGACGAGGAGGAGGTTCCTGTAGACATGCCTGTTGAAACTGAGAATAAATCAGATGAAGTCACCGAAAAGGCTGTAGTGGAAAAGGGAGGCAAAAGTGCTGCTTCTTGACGAATCAGACACATTTTAGTTTCAGCTGTCAAGTCTGTTTGTACACTGTTGCATTAATGGTTGTTATGTTACAGTGTAAGGCATTTTATGTGAAAGAAAGTAGATGAAATAGTGAGATGTGTGTGTCTCCAAACATGTTGTGTGTTAAGTTTGTACTGTATGTAAATTTGTTTTTTACATTTTTGCAAAGGGCATGGGAGAATTAAGTTTGTTTTACAGTTGTCACAATCCAGTGAGGGAAAAACTTTTCATGTATGCATGACATTTTAATTACAGAAAAGCTAACATTTTTGTTTTTTCCAAGTGTGTGTATGTTGGTGATAAGAAAGTTAGGCTCTTTTCACTGTCATCATTAAAATCTTTTAGTTACCCTCAGGCTTGTCCAAATCATATCATCATATTTACATGTAAGATGTGTCATTAGGTAGTATTCATTCCATAAGCTTTAGTTGATTTTGAGACCATCAGGTGCATTGTTTTGTGATAAGGTTGGCACCAGTTGTGTTGATTACTTTGACCTATTCTCACACGAGAACATGTCCATTGTTTAATTATATTCACATATATCTAATACCATGTTTGTTTGCAGTATTTAAAGGATGAGTTATCAATGTATGTGCTTTGCCAGAAAGAGGTAGTGTAAATTTTACAGTGTAAATTTTACAGTTTATGTGCAAACAAGTGAACAAGCTCAGTGGAGCTTTTATTTAGTTGGGCTGTGAATGTTTTTGTAAAGAATGATTGATGGAAATGAGGCATTAATTTAATTATACATGGTCTGTGTAGCCTTAGTGTATAGATTACAATCCATTCACATTGTTGACACTGGATACATGGTATGTATTTCCCAGTAGACAAGGTTCGTGTCTTCAGTTGTCATCATTCAAACAGATTGTACATGCCTCTTCACCGTTTAATTAAAGCACATACAGTTAAATCACTCCTTTAATCAGTTTAAAGGCTTTTCCAATTGTGTTCAGATTTTCAAGCTTAATAAATCACTTTCTCATGTAGGTCACTTTTTTTAGATGGGTGCTGTGGTTGGTTTGAAAAACTGCAGTTGTCATTGTTCATCACCAAATATTGCTACCAGATATTGCAGTGTAATCATTTTGATATGTGTGTGTGTTTTTTTTGTTTTGTTTTGTTGTTTTTTGTTTTGATTGTTTTTTCTGTATCATTGTATGTGGCAGGGTTGTTTTGGTCAGCATGTACATGATTGCGTTATACTTTGAGTCAAAGTTACGGGATATATTTGGTATGGAAAGTATCCAGAATGGTCTTGGAAATGTTTGAAAAATGTCTGAAAGTCTGTTAAATAGACATGTAGGAACCCTCTTTCATATGTGTTTTTAGAGTCCTTATCTCATAGGTGTAATCATATAATTGATTCTTCATTGGTACTAACATGGTTAACATTGGTGATGCTGCTGGAATATGCATTTTACAAAGTTACTAGTTACATATTAATCTTTTATTTATAATTGATTGTACCATCAGGCAGTCCAGCTATTCCCTTTGACTTAGATACCAGTTTATTATGTAATAAACTCTATGTCTGGGTTGTATGTAATATCCAAATCATCCAAATGAGATGGTGTAAATGGCAGGAAAATTGAACTGTTTGTTGATTTTTGCTGCATTATATTATAGTGTATGGTTGATTGCAGTGCATGTTCTTAGCTCCACCTACCATACTGAACTTTTGAGGAATTTGAATTGAAACTAGTCAGGAAATCTGATCTGAAGTACTGTTGAATTTTCTAAAAATCTTACCTTCGTATTCAGCATTGAAATTAAATGTAGACATGTAAGAGGTGTTGTATGTGCCAGAGCTTATTTTTCAGTTGCTTTTGTTTGGCCAAAGAAATTTCATGTATTTAGAGATACACAGTCGAAACAGATTGTTTCCCCTAATGGAAAACAACTCACAACAATTAAGGACACAGGGAATGACATGCTTGCATGTCTTATACTGCCATTCTCAGGAATTTTGTTATCATGCTTCTGCTATGCTAGTGAAGGGTTTCACATTTCTGAAAGTAAAACATATTCTTAAAAGAGAATATTTGGGAAACATGGAAGGGAATGTGGTGGTGACGGTAAGGAGGAATGACTACTGGATGAGTTGTCTTTGTGAAGGTGAAAGGCACAGGTTTGGTCAAGTAGGTGGATAGAAATGCTTCTTAATCTAGTACCTTCAAAGATCTGCTATTCAACCACCCACCTATGTGTTTTGTATAATAAACTAATTGTCTGCATGTGTATGTGCACTAATGAACGTCATAAGTGACTGATGTGTGTGTGTGTGTGTGTGTGTGTGTGTGTGTGTGTGTGTGTGTGTGTGTGTGTGTGTGTGTGTGTGTACTGACCATCTGTATCAGAGTGAATAAAAATTGTAACATGAGTTTATTTTTTTCCTGGGTCTTTCTTGTCTTTTACTGTCTGTCTTCACACACACACACACACACACACGCACGCACGCACGCACGCACGCAGCATGCATGCAGGGCACACACACACACACACACACACACACACACACACACCACACACATTTTCTATTCTCTCTCTCTCTCTTCTCTCTCTCTCTGTTTCTTCTTCCTCTCCCACCCACACAACACTTCTTTCTTTCTTTAGAACTGGTAAAGGGTGTGCTTCATGACCCTGGAGGCACCGAAATAGAGATGGTAGAGACCTCATGTTTTCTTGGGGCCAACATTATGAGCACGGTTCTTATCTTTCCCTTGCTGCTTCACCTTCTCCAATCCTGAACAAAGTCAGCTTCAAAAACCATTCGCAGCTGGATGGACTCGAGGTTGCATTTACTTAATGTTTATTTTTCAGTTGGACTTAAACCCTTGCAATAGGATTGGAAGGCAGGAGCTCTGCCTCTGCACCAACCAGACCTCTTAGTCGACTTCTTTTATTTAACATATACTGGAAAGGATTATACATATAAAGCATATTAAAAAGAACTCAGTTGGTCAAGCTATGCTAACAATTTCTTTTTGATGCCTATTCAGTTTGTTTCATGCAACAATACTTATTTGGAAAACCGGTCTACCTCCCTGTCTATTCATGAATGTGTGTTTGGGATTTTTTTTTTGTTTTTGTTTTTTTGTTTCCCAATATTTGCTAGAAAGCTATAGCATGTTGTCCGCACATTGCTGCACAGTATCCGTAGTCTGTCTCCATTGGATATGCTGCTGGATATCTTCATATTCTGCATGCATATACACACATAGGGGATCCAAGCTGCAGGAGGTCAACATGAGAGACTAAAAAATTTCTGCCTTATACCCACATCATGAGCCAAATGAACCTTCTGGCTGAGTCTGAAATCTTTGCCATTTGGCTGTTCTACCCATGATTTTTAGCTATAGATTTCCCACAGTATCAAACACTATCTTCAAAATTAATTCAGATTGGTTCTTTAATGGCTGAGATATAATTACTTTTTCAATCTCACTTTGTTAAAAAAAAATGTTATTTTTCTTATCGGTTGGATAAATAAGTGTCTGCCTGTGTGTTGATCACAAAAATTATTAGGAAGATTTCATTAGCTGTTTCTGGATGGATCTTTACCGATTTTGGTGTAGATTGCTGAGGAGATGCAAATGCAGAAGTTTGAAATGCAAATTGTAATGATCGGAAACATTAGAAAAGTGCCTAATATAAGAACGCTGTTTTTTGAGGAAGGTATGTGAACACCTTTTTCTTAGGACCTTCTGACAATTCTTACATTCAGTTGTCTGTTGTAACACCTACTGCTGTCTTCACATCAAGTTTTATTTCATCTGAAACTTCTTCAAGATCGCAGTGAGAAGTAGGCGTACAATATCTGAATTTTCTGTAATGCAATAATTTTTCAAAACAAATGTGACTGCCCACGCTCAAGCAAATAGGAACCAGAAAATCACAAAAATAGAATCAGGACTCATATTTGATAAACATTTTTTGGCCAATTGACCTTTGTCAGGGATGAACGTCAACTTTGTAGCCAACTGGCCTTTGGCAAGCATAAATGTTGTTTATGTTTGCACATGACAAGTCCTGAAAATGGAATATGACTGCAACAAAAAAAAAAAAAGGGGGGGGGGGGGGGGCAAAATAAGACAAAGCCCATATATAAACTGCAGCCCAGGGAAAAAAATCAGTCCAGCTTTTTAACACCCCTGGCTGATTTTAAAGGCGACAGACACCCTGAAAATAAGCATATCAATGAAAAAAATAGCTATCAGTAAATACATGTAGTATTGCTAATATGAAAGGCAGGTGGAAAATTCACATATCTGTTGTTTTTTTTTTGTTTGGTTGTTTTTTTTTTTTTTTTATTATTCATAATCATCTTGTGTCATTACCCTTTGACTCCCGCACCCTCTCCACCAATTGCAAAAACTTAACCCTTTGACTCCCTCACCCTATCCCGTATCTTCCTGAAACTTAACCCTTTGACTCCCTCACACTATCCAGCAGCTTCCTGCAGGGAGCTACTAGATAGGGTGAGGGATTCAAAGGGTTGTTTTTGCTTTGCTAGCATGACTGACAATGCAGGATGCTGGTGGACAGGATGTGGGAGTCAAAGGGTTAAGTTATATGTTTTAACAGTATCATTTAACCCTTTGACTTCTGTGCCTTGTCCACCAGCATCCTGCATTGTTAATTATGCTAACAAAGCAAAAAAACGTAACCCTTTGATTGCTTCAACCTATCAACAAGCTTCCAGCAGGAAGCTGGTGGATAGGTTGAGGGAGTCAAAAGGTTAAGGTTTTGCAGTTGATAGATAGGGTGCGGGAGTCAAAGGGTTTTAAATATTCTGTTTTAATCAGGAAAGGAATATTGTTAGTTTGGCTTGACCATTTATTTTCAATACCCTCGTGCCAAGCTGGTCACCGGCCGGCGGAGCTTAATCAATCAATCAATGAGTTAGCTGGGTAATAAATAGATTATAACACACCATCTGCTGATTCGGATGCTGCAACTCATAAAGTCAAAATAGACATGACTGATGAATAAAGTGGCTTAATTAAATCGTTAAGACCGACATCAGTGTCAGTTTGCTGTGCCTTAGTGGTATAGCTTGTGAACATGAGATGATCGGTGATTTGTTTCTGCAGATCCCCAACCCCTCAGCACACCCACACACGCTCACGCGTGAACACACACACACACACACACACACACACACACACACACACACACACACACACCACACACACGCATACTCACAGACCCACACACATACACACAAACACAGACACAGGCACAGACAAACAGGTACACACACGTGCACACACACACACACACACACACACACACACACACACACACACACACCCCACACACACTTACACACACACACACACACACACACTTAGACACACAGGTTTTGGTTTTACTTACACTGATAGGAACATGTGAACTACATGTCTTATTGCACGAGACTCGGCATATGGATACGGAGAGAGAGAGAGAGAAATAAAATGAGAAAGAGGCAAACGTTTAGTGGTTGGCTTTTGTAATACAAAAAAAAAAAAAAAAGGTTGATACAAATAATGTAATGTATGCATACAATTTGATGGATGTTAATTATGTAATCACACTAAAAAATGTTCGTTTCGATAGGTACACATGTTGAATTATTTGTGTAATACATTCTCTTTGCCTTAAAATTGAAAGCGAGATTTAAAAAACACACACACACACACACACACACACACACACACACAAATGGAAAAAAAAAAAAAAAAAAAGACAGAAAAGGAAAAAAGATGTGCTAAAATTTGGAAGCTGATTT
The DNA here is from genome assembly GCA_030674185.1 of Monoplex corrugatus. Taxonomy (NCBI): domain Eukaryota; kingdom Metazoa; phylum Mollusca; class Gastropoda; order Littorinimorpha; family Ranellidae; genus Monoplex; species Monoplex corrugatus. Next base: position 69,171,074 of record JAPXFY010000018.1, read on the forward strand.
TTATTTTCGGCACCTAAAACACGATTATGTGTAGGCCTACTTAGATTACTACGATATTTTCTGGATATGAACCTTTCACATGGGTCAGTGAAACAAAGACAGTGTAGGCAACAATGCATGAACTTCATTTTGTCCAGGTGATCCGTCAGCAGACACAATAGATTCTGTTGTGCATATTCTCTATATCATCATCATCAGGTGCCCTGCCGCATGGCGTTGGCGACCATGGACTTCCAACCATCTCTATCTCTCGTTGCCCCCAGCATCTCCCCCACCCTCCTCATCCCAGTCACTCTGCAAGTCCGTCCAGCATTTTCTCCCTGGGTCTACCTGGTGCTCTCTTTCCCTCCAGCTTCCCCGTTGTGACCAGGTGCTCCAAATCCCCCTTCCTCATAAAATGGCCTATAAATGTTGCTTGTCTTTTCCTAATCTTCCTTATGAGTGATCTACTTGTGTCTGCCTCCATCGAGACTGTCTCGTTTGTTTTCTTTGCTGTCCATGGAACTCTCAACATTCTTCTGAGAAGCCACATCTCGGCTGCTTCGATCCTGCTCTGCTTTGCTTGCTGACTGTCCACGCCTCGCATCCGTACAACAGCATTGGTTCTATATAACATTCAAGGACTCTCTTTCTGATGTTAATTGATAGGCATTTGTTGGTAAGAATGCTTGTCATCTTCTTGAATGCTGTTTTGGCTTGGCCGATTCTGCCAGCTATTTCTGATGTGCATCTCCCGTCTGATGAAATGACCGATCCCAGGTATTTGAACTTATTAACCTGTGTCAAGGTTGTGCCATTTGCTGTTGTTTTGCATGAGGGGATTTCATGTTTTTTACCGATCACCATGACTTCAGTCTTCCTGCTGTTTAATTCTCTATATACATTGAACAAATATACTGCTTGCACAAAATCTGATTCTTATCTAAGTGTTCACAGTAATGTCAGTTGAAAAATATATATAGTTTGTTCGAACTTTGTTTTAAACTTACCGTACAGATGACATTTTTACAAGTTTGTATTTCACTGCGTCAATCTTGCCACTGGCAAGCATGAGGTCTCGAACTGTCGGGACTAAAGTCAGATATGTGTATAATCTGTATATGTATGTACACTGATTACATATTATGTATGCAGATTATACATGTAATGTCTTTGGTAAATAACAATTGAAAGAGACTTACCTTCAGTTTAAGTGCAGCTCATTTAAGAGTGGATAATTGCAAAATCACATGTAATACTGACCTGGGTGTAGAGTTTTTATGCGATGCCCACGATGATGGCACGATTCGCTGTGCGCCCATTGTGTTTCTACATTATAAGTAGCGATGCAGGAGAATGCTTTCCTGGCACAGTCTGAATGAAGGGATGGACTCTTCTGTTGATCCGATGGGTGAGGAGGCGTAGTGGTCTTCAGTGTCTATATATATATATTTAACGCTCAGCAAATTAGAGCGAACCAATCAATTTTGAAAATTGGATGCTGTTCATGTTCATGACAATTGCTGGGGAAACGCCGAGGAGGTCAAGATCACTCGTAACATCAGCCCTCAGAGTCAGGGTTCTGCCTTGTCCACGTCGAAGGTTGACACGGTCGCTGAGGTTGGCAGACAATATGTCACCCAGGGGAGTGGGACACCTTGTCTGCATTCGAAGGCTGTGCCCGATCAGTCTCAGTCGGCGTCTTCGAAGCGTCTTGCTCAAGGGTGAGAGCTTAGTCCGAGAGTAGAGCGCCTTGGTGGAGATTTTCTCTGGCCAGTAGATGCCGAGTGCCAAGCGGATCATACGCCGATGAGAAGAGTCAATCAACTTCGAGAGAGTTTCGGTCAGAGGTATGGACTCGAGACCGTAGCATACGATGCTCTCTACTGCTGCCTTGAAGTCTAATCTTGATTTGGTCATCGGCCTTCGAGCTGAAAATCGGCTTCAATTTGTTCATCACTGCCCATGCTTTGGCGAATCGTTCGTTTACCACTGAAGTTGGAGACGAGGTGTCAATTCCGAGGTAACTGAACTGCTCGCATGTCTGAACCACCTCGCCAGACTGGAAAAAGATTCGACGGGGAATGGTGTCGTGGCCGACGTGCATGACTTTCGTTTTGCTGTGGTTGATTTTGAGACCAACAGTGACGCATTCCTTTCGAGATTTTGAAGAACTCTCTCTACAGTGTCTGGTGATTGTCTCCATGTGGAATAGAAGATCAGTCCTGGAGGCACATATTCTTCTAGAGGTATTGCATAGGAAGGAGTCCTGCTGCCCCCGGATTCTGCTTCAGAGTTTTTACCGGTCCCTGTTCTGTCAAATTTGCAGAAGCATTTCTTCACTGTTCAAATATGATTGTGCTCGACGATCGTTACTGACGCCAGCAAGCTCTGTTGTGACCTATGTTTTGCCAGTTCAACTGGTGATGTTGATTCTGCAGCTGTTGAGGTTGGCCTTCAGAACATCCTTGTGTTCTTCTCCGGTCACAAAGTTCAGTGTTCTTGCTTCAGTTCTCGATACAAGAAAGTATTTTTAGGATGTGGTTGTTTTCCATACTAAGTATCTTACCAAGCGAAACTGGCATTTGCTTGATTGTTCCCGCTTGCCTGTATGCCTAACCAGAGGGCAATTATTTTTAGAATAATCCTATACGAATAAAGAGAAAAACGCGAGCAAACTAGGTATTTGAAACCAGTAATCTAGAAACGCAATCAGCATACAGTGAAGCATATCTTTATTAAGGGTATCGCATAAAAACTGACCGCTATTTCATGTGATAATGGTCACAACCCATGGACGAATTTAAATGCCAATGTATTGCCTGCAGTCCTTCATTTTCCTGCACATAGAAAACAAAACTGTCCTAACTTGTCTTTTACAGCTTGTCTTTCTTTTGCTCGTCTAAACATGTTACCAGTGTGTGTGTGTGTGTGTGTGTGTGTGTGTGTGTGTGTGTGTGTGTGTGTGTGTGTGTGTGTGTGTGTGTGTTTGTGTGTGTGTGTGTGTGTGTTGTGTGTGTGTGAGAGAGAGAGAGAGAGAGAGAGAGAGAGAGAGTGAGAGTTCCCTACATGAACTCTGTGTTACTCTGCGTCTGTGTCTGCCTTGTCCACTGTTCTCTTTCTCTATCACACACACACAGACACACACACACACACATACACACACACACACACACATTCACTCACACACACACATACACACACACACACACACACACACACACACACACGCAACCCTCCCCATTCCCATCTTACCACCCGGATCTCTCCCAAGCACACAGGTAACAATGACACCAACACACCACTACACCAAAGCACACAACTCTTTAATTCTGACCCACTACATTAGTACATGAAATAGAAACACCCATAGTCAGCATCCATGACGAAGAAAATGCACCTTTCACTCTAAATGTTCACAATAACTGTCCACACGATAAACATAAATCAAACCAGAAAACTTTTGTACACATGAGCTTTGTGCATATCATTATATAATATAAAGTATTGCGAGTGATATCAATGTGAAAACATGATTCAAAAAAAGACTAAATCTATCGTGATAACATTTCCATTTGAGAAATACAAACAAACAAAAATCACTGACTGTAAACCATCACACGATGAAGAACTGAGAAAGAACGAAAGTATGAAACAGAAAATTCGCAAGAAAACTTCCCATAATGCACGAATAGACAAATAAATAAGTGAACAAATAAATAGATAAATAAATGAGTAAATGAATGAATATGTAAATAAAATACATACTAAGCAAAGAAATAAAAAAAAAAGAATTACTACCAAACAGCTAGATAAATAACGTAACCTTTTGAAAGCAATCTTTTAGAATAATTTGTCATCATGAAAACAATCTTCAAACATTCCATTCTTTCTTCTCATCATCAAACCAAAGCTTAAGATGTGAAAGCGAAAATGAGAGAGAGAGAGAGAGGGGGGGGGGGGGAAGAGGCCGACAGACAGACAGAGACAACAGAGACAGAGAGACAGAGAGAGAGAGAGAGAGAGAGAATGTGTGTGTATATTTTTATGTGTGTGCGTATGCTCACATGCGTGCGTATGTAAATAGGATAAATATGATTTGTTAGTTGAAGCTGGATGGAATTTTCCAATTTTAAACAACAAATCTGGTTTTTTAAAAAAAGTGGCCAATACATAAAATCAAATGGACATGATTTTTTTTTTGGGGGGGGGAGGGGGAAAGGTGAGGAGGGAAGGTTGATGAGGGGATGCAATGTGACCTAAATTTTGAAGATAACGAAACAGAGTATTTTCTGCTTTTTACAACGTGTTTTTTTGTTTTTGTTTTTGTTTTTTGTTGTTGTTTTCTTTGTTTGGGGGGGGGGGGGGGGTTAGTTTGTAACTCAAACGTGTATGCCTAGCATGTTATGGATTTTTTAACAGTGTAAGTTGAAGGCACGAACGCTATTGTGAAATCTGTGCACAACCATAGAAGTGTCTGTCTCGTTCGTCGTCTCATAGTTATGCCCATTATTAAAATTTCATGCGATTTCTTTGCACTAAATAATAAACGAACAATTAGTATGTCTTGAACATCTTTTTTTTTTTCATACGTCACGTTCTCAAACCCAATGACGTTGTTTAGATTTGCGTGTTACGGAGGGTTTTATATGAATGACATGTATCTAAACAATATGAACATGGTCGTTTTTAATAGAAGATGATGTAATGTCAGTAAAATTTTAATGAATAGTAATGACAGATGAAAAACGATGGAGATGGATTTGGGGCCCATCATCGGAAGAGAGCAGGATAACATCACCTGGACTGCCCTTCACTGGACACCAGAAGGAAGACGCAAGAAAGGAAGCCCATCAATACCTGGCGATAAACAACAGGAGGAGAACACAAAGCCCTAAAACACACCTGGAGTAACACACAGAAGCTGGTCCAGAGCCAAACAGGAACGAATGATCTCCGTTGCTGCCGTACATGCCAAGAGCACAGCGGGCAGTAACTTTGAGTGATGACAAATGGTTGGCCTTAAAAGTATCAATTATTGACAAATGGTTGGCCTTAAAAGTATCAATTATTGACAAATGGTTGGCCTTAAAAGCATCAATTATCCTACTGTTGCCATCTCAGGCAAGGTGGATGGCTGTGGGGGTGGGGATGGGGGGGGGGGGGTAGGGACATACCACTAGTACTATAAATCACGCTAGAACAACATACGTTACACATGACAAATCCGTTCTTACACAATCACCAAACAGGACAGATTATAAAGCTTCTTCGTTCGCAGCTTCATCCTCCTCTAGCTCCTCTCCTTCTTCTTCCATCTCCCTACCAGCAGTCTCTGGTTCCTTTTCTGGTATGCTTTCCACCTTCTGTATTTCCGCCGGGGGTTCGTTCGGGGCAGCTGGGGCGATATTCCCGTTTGCGGGCGGCGGTGCCACTGCTATATTCGTACCAGCCACAGGCACCGGAACAGCAGGGGCGGCAGCTGCCACGGTGAGGAGACTGTCGTCCCTTGGGAAGAGCCATTTGTCGTCTTGGAGCATGTCGGCCAGTTTGAGGTTGAACGGGGTGTAGAACTCTTTGAGCAGGGCCACCGTCTCTGGCAGCATGTAGCCTGCCTCTTCCCGCACCCTTCCCTTTCTTACTATGGGTAGTTCAGCCAGCTTCTGCGAACTGTAATCGTCCACTGGATCTGTTGGGGGAGAAATGTCGGAGAGTCTTGTGAAACGAGCAATGGCTTAAATTAAAACGGAGATGTGTCTGTTTTAAAGTAGCTCTACGCACACACACTCAGAAACACACACACATACACTTTCACAAACCTTCTGTCTGTCTGTCTGTCTGTCTGTCTGTGTCTCTCTCTCTCTCTCTTCTTTCTCTGATGTTCCAATTTTGCATCATTTTGTTAATTTATGCTACTATAGGAAGTTTGATTAATGTAGGCTGTCCATGGTCGAGGGCTGGAGGTAAAAAGAGCATCATGTTGCTTATGCCACTTATACCTTCGAAAAATACACGTGTTCTTGTTCTTACTGTGCGTTTTCTGTGTTTACTTGAGATCGCTGGAGTTTGATATTCTGCTTTATCTGATTTTCGGACTGTGACATTGTTGATGTTTGATGATGGATGTATGGCTGTTATGTGATAGGTAGTTGACTGTATGTGACCTGCATGATATCATTTAGTTGATTGATTTATGTGATCGGATGTATGGGCGGTTATGTGATCAGGTTAGTTGACTGTCTGATGACCTGCATGATATCTTGTTTTTATGTGATATGTTGGTGTATGTGAAGTATTATGTGATCCCGGAATGTGATTGAGGCGGTGGGGGTTTTGTGATCAGGTTAGTTGACTGTCTGATGACCTGCATGATATCGATGTTGGATGTTGGTATGTGATTAGGTTAGTGACTGTCGGGCATGTATGTTGATGTGTTATGTATCATAGGTTAGTTGACTGTCTAGACTTGAATGTACTTACGCTGATTGCAATGTTGGTATGGATTGGTTAGAACCGTGTAGAGAGCTGGTGACTGCAGATACATTTGCTTATTGATATTTGACAGTATGTAAGGTATGTGAATAAGATGACAAATTAAACTTCACACGCATTCACAGTTGTTACATTACTAAACGTACTATTACAAAGGTAAGAATCAAAAACTATCCTTATAACTTCACTACTACGTTAACATTATAAACATATTGGTAGCAGCAATCACACAATGACATCTGAGTATACTCACATTAAAAATGTACACAACATACAACTAACATACATCATCATAATCAATCACATCATAACTACAAACTATTACAACTACAACAACAACTACTACTACTACTACTACTACTACTAATAATACTATAATAATAATACAGCGACAATTACAACAATAACAACTGTTACTACTACTAATACTTCTACTAGTACTACTACTACTACAGCAACAATTACAACAACAACAACTACTACTACTACTACTACTACAGCAACAACAACTACTACTGCACTACTACCAATGCTGCTACTACTAGTACTGCTTTACTACTACTACCACCACTACTACTGCTACTACTACTACAACTACTACAGCAGCAACAACAACTACTACCACACTACTACTACTAATATAACTACTACTACTACTCCACTACTGCTACTACTGTTATACATTGTACGAAACTATGTACGATGCTATGTCATACGAAACTGCTCTCATAATTATGCTACGGCTTTACCTATGTGACTAGAGAATGAACCAGCAAGATCTTCATGCTCTGAGTTGTGTCCATTCTTTCTTAAATAATATACCCAACAATCCTTTCAACTACTACTACCATTACCATTACTACTACTGCTGCTACAACTACTACAGCAACAACAACAATAACAAGAACAGAAATCCTCTCTTTGCAGTGTCTTTACCTACGCCCAGGTGAACAAATACTTTGTTGATGTGGCCCTGTACGTCCTGGACGTATTCCTCGAAACTGAGGACAAGGATCTGCTCTCTGGGGAAGATCCTAAACCAGTCCTCCAAAAACACCGAGTACATACCCTCAGAAAGACGGACCTGCAAATGGCAATGTCTTTGTTTTGCAATTGTACAAGTATCAGCTAACTGGCATTTTTCAATCGCCTATGAGCCATTTTTAAACTTGACATTGTTTATGTACATATCTACTTGAAACTATAGGTACAGGAAAAGAAATACATCGATAAATCATAATGTAAGCCATAAGAAAACCAAAGAGTAAGAGCATTTGTGGTCATTCGAGAGAAATGGAATCAGAGACGGAGGGGAAAACGAAATTAATCTGTCTGTCTGTCTGTCTGTCTGTACGTACGTAGGTACAGAGAGAGAGACAGAGAGAGAGAGAGAGAGAGAAGGGGAGAGAGAGACAGACAGACAGAAAAAGAAAGAGAAACAGAGAGGCAAAGAGAGAAGGGGGAGAGAGAGAGAGAGAGAGAGAGAGAGAGAGAGAGAGAGAGAGAGAGACAGACAGACAGACAGACAGACAGAAAGACAGACAGAAACAGAGAGAGCGAGAGTGCTTAGAAGCATTCTTCTAACTAATAACATAAATAATGACAAGAACAATAGAGTACATAAGTACGCAAATTATAGACAAACGCAATCATATTACGTCAATAGGAAAAAAACGACATAAATGAAGCATGATTTGGGATAATCATGACAGTGCCCACATAATCTACTTCATTTTGTGAGAGTGACATATATATACAAGTCTGGAGAGACGGAAAGCAAAAATCGTTACAGCGCTGGAGTAATTGATATTCCGTTCGAGTGACAATTTTTCGTGCGATCGTTGTGATCCACACTCAACGGTATTACCCGTACAAGCCTTGGTCATTTTTTTTATAACTTCTGTGGTCCACTGGAACATGGCAGATACCCTAAAGTCTCGCTGAAACAGGACACAGTCTGGGGGTTCTCTGAAGCCAATAAGCTTGAAGCTGGTGAAGGGAGAAACGGACATATTAATTAGACACGGAAATAAGGAGCAAAATGGTAAAGACAGTGTGGTATGAATAAATTATTGTGGGAAAAAAATATTCTCTGTATGTCTATGCCTGAATTCCCTTGAATCAAGTAACTTATACTGACGACAGAGGTGGTGAAGAGCGTCGTGTTGTAAGCGCAGTGTCGTATGGACAATATGGAGAAACACTCTCGGTAAGACTGCACCGCCTGTGTGACGAAGGTGTGGAAGAGGGTGGAGGTCAGGTTCTCGTACTCGTACACATAGGGCACGTTGGCCAGGAACCGTGAGTACAGCCTGTAGATTGGAGAATGACTGTCTGTTATGTATAAGATACTTTTACAAGTGCACTCTGGACAATTTGTATATTATCAGCAGAAATATTGTTCTGCAACAACACATCATCATCATCATCATCATCATCATCATCATCATCATTCATCATCATCATCATCATCATCATCATCATCAGGTGCCCTGCCGCATGGCGTTGGCGACCATGGACTTCCAACCATCTCTATCTCTCGTTGCCCCCAGCATCTCCCCCACCCTCCTCATCCCCAGCCACTCTGCAAGTCCGTCCAGCATTCTCTCCCTGGGTCTACCTGGTGCTCTCTTTCCCTCCAGCTTTCCCGTTGTGACCAGGTGCTCCAAATCCCCCGTGCAACAACATATGAAGGCATTTAATGAACAGACGATAGATTAATATTGCTTTTCGACATGAAATGTTGTTCATGTTTTTATTTTCCTAGAGTAAAACTCTGACTGGTAGGCCAAATTTAAGCAAAATGTTTAGGACAGTAAGGGATCTCGCTCAAAGTAGCTAAGATGCAAGCGTAAATAAATTAATGTGTTCGTGGCTGTAGTCTTAAATAATATACCCAACAATCCTTTCAACTACTACTACCATTACCATTACTACTACTACTGCTACAACTACTACAGCAACAACAACAATAACAAGAACAGAAATTCTTTCTTTGCAGTGTCTTTACCTACGCCCAGGTGAACAAATACTTTGTTGAACCAGGATATGTGTATATGTTTGTGGCTGTAGTCTTGGTATTATGTTGACCTAGGGTATGTGTATGTGTTTGTGGCTGTAGCCTTGGTATTATGTTGACCCAGGGTATGTATGTGTTTGTGGCTGTAGCCTTGCTATTATGTTGACCCAGGGTATGTATGTGTTTGTGGCTGTAGCCTTGCTATTATGTTGACCCAGGGTATGTATGTGTTTATGGCTGTAGCCTTGCTATTATGCTGACCTAGGGTATGTATGTGTTTGTGGCTGTAGCCTCGGCATTATGCTGACCTAGGGTATGTGTATGTGTTTGTGGCTGTAGCCTCGGCATTATGCTGACCTAGGGTATGTGTATGTGTTTGTGGCTGTAGCCTTGGTATTATGTTGACCTAGGGTATGTGTATGTGTTTGTGGCTGTAGCTTGGTTGGCTGTAGCCTTGTATTATGTTGACCCAGGGTATGTATGTGTTTGTGGCTGTAGCCTTGCTATTATGTTGACCCAGGGTATGTATGTGTTTGTGGCTGTAGCCTTGCTATTATGTTGACCTAGGGTATGTATGTGTTTGTGGCTGTAGCCTTGCTATTATGTTGACCCAGGGTATGTATGTGTTTGTGGCTGTAGCCTTGCTATTATGTTGACCCAGGGTATGTATGTGTTTGTGGCTGTAGCCTTGCTATTATGTTGACCCAGGGTATGTATGTGTTTGTGGCTGTAGCCTTGCTATTATGTTGACCAGGGTATGTATGTGTTTGTGGCTGTAGCCTCGGCATTATGCTGACCTAGGGTATGTATGTGTTTGTGGCTGTAGCCTTGGTATTATGTTGACCTAGGGTATGTGTATGTGTTTGTGGCTGTAGCCTCGGCATTATGCTGACCTAGGGTATGTATGTGTTTGTGGCTGTAGCCTTGGTATTATGTTGACCTAGGGTATGTGTATGTGTTTGTGGCTGTAGCCTTGGTATTATGTTGACCTAGGGTATGTGTATGTGTTTGTGGCTGTAGCCTTGGTATTATGTTGACCTAGGGTATGTGTATGTGTTTGTGGCTGTAGCCTTGGTATTATGTTGACCCAGGGTATGTATGTGTTTGTGGCTGTAGCCTTGGTATTATGTTGACCCAGGGTGTGTATGTGTTTGTGGCTGTAGCCTCGGTATTATGTTGACCAAGGATATGTGTATGCGTTTGTGGCTGTAGTTTTGGTATTATGCTAACCTAGGGTATGTGTATGTTTGTGGCTGTAGTCTTGGTATTATGCTAACCTAGGGTATGTGTATGTGTTTGTGGCTGTACAATTTGTTATTTTGCTTCAAACATAGCTATGTTCCTTCATGAATGATATCACAATACACCAGTACGGAGATCAAGACGCCTACAAGCTTAATCCTAAAAGTATGCACTTTTCTTCTGGTCACTTTTTTCCTGGAGCCCAGCTACAGAATGAAATCAAACGTTTCCTGCTAAAACGGCGTGGGTTATTTGCCTTCTTCATTCTTTTTTTATCATAGTCTATACTAGCATTAAGCACAACTCCCTCCTTTACTGTTACCTATAGACACTCGGTGACCTAATGGAACAGTTAAAAAATAAGTGAAAGAGTAGAAGGAGGGGATCATCTTGGATGTTAGTTCATACTTGTGTTAAAACTATACTTGTCTGTTGTTATTCTTGATGAACTGGCTATGCTTGCTGTATAAATGTTTGTATACTAATTTTCCCGCTGTTGTTACTGTGTGAAATTTAATAATGATCCTTTGTCTATGTGAAGTGTGACGAGCATGCTTTTGACAGGGACATTTTGTGTTATACAAATGAAAGTATTACTATTATTAATATTTTCATTGTTTTTGTCATCATAAATGAACGTATTATTCTCATTGTTTTCATTAACATTACTACTACTACTACTGCTACTACTACTACTACTACTACTACCATTATTATTATTATTATTATTATTGTTGTTGTTGTTGTTGTTATCATTATTATTATCATTATTGTTGTTATTTTATTATTGTTGTTGTTGTTAATATAATTATATTATTGTTATTACTATTACTTATATCATTATCATCATTATCACTATTTCTTCTTCATTTTCTTCTTATCATTACATATATTATTGTTATATCATCATCATCATTATCACCATCATCATCATCACCATTACCATCACCATCATCATTACCATTACCATCATCATCATCACCATCGTTACTATTATCATTACTATCAGTCCGCAGGAAACATTCATGATTTGACCTTTCGATGGGGTCTCTGAGCAGGATGACGATGCGAGAATCGGGGAAGATGTGACGGATGAAAGTGGCGGGGACGACCCTGGGCTCGGAACAACCGTCATTGGCCTCAAACACATCCCACTGGGTGTTCTCGGTCAGGTATGTGGGTGACGCGTCCCCTGAACACAGAACACAGTCACACAATGCTAACAGCCAGTGGACAGCAATATTACAGTAAAGCAAATAAACGAGAGAAAACAACAACATAGACTTTAGCTTTAAACAATAAAGTCATCATCATCATCATCATCATCATCAGGTGCCCTGCCGCATGGCGTTGGCGACCAAGGACTTCCAACCATCGCTATCTCTCGTTGCCCCTAGCATCTCCCCCACCCTCCTCATCCCCAGCCACTCTGCAAGTCCGTCCAGCATTCTCTACCTGGGTCTACCTGGTAACGATAAAGTACACATCTAAAATCTAACACTGTAATGAAACTGTCTAATATCACTTATAGTGAAAAGACGTTAAATCAAAGAACGAACGAACTGTAATGAAAGCATCTGCCTTGCCTTTGGAGTTTGGAGTTTGATCAAGAGGGATTCATCGCACTCGGGTAGTTCTACATGCGCTCCACCCAAATCCGCCAGCAATTATCTGGCAGACTCCCTGAGCCTGCGCAAAACCCTGTCCGCTGACAAGGTCTTGCCTTTGAACCTTAAAAACTAATCTTCACTCCTTTCATCTTACTTTCCCCCTCCCCCAAATCTCCTACATTTTTAATCTCACCATCACCACCACCACCACTACCACCATCATCCTAAATGCACTTGTGTGAGTAAACGTTCCAAGAGATAAGGAACAAGCACTTTATCAGTAAATCATCATCATCATCATCAGGTGCCCTGCCGCATGGCGTTGGCTATCATGGACTTCCATCTGTCTCTATCTCTCGTTGCCCCTAGCATCTCCCCACCCTCCTCGTCCCCAGCCACTCTGCAAGTCCGTCCAGCATTTTCTCCCTGGGTCTACCCGGTGCTCTCTTTCCCTCCAGCTTTCCCGTTGTGACCAGGTGTTCCAAATCCCCCTTCCTCATAAAATGGCCTATAAATGTTGCCTGTCTTTTCCTAATCTTCCTTATGAGTGATCTACTTGTGTCTGCCTCCATCAAGACTGTCTCGTTTGTTTTCTTTGCTGTCCATGGAAATGCCGTAGACAAATCCTCCGAATCTGAAGGCTCCTAAGATTACCAACAAAGATCTTGGGAAGTCACAAACAGGAAATAGATAGAGTTAGCTACCCCGTAAGAAAACCATGCATGAGAAAATCACTTTGAATGTGAGGTAGAAGACACAGAAGCGCATGGTTGGAGGGAAAAGAGGCAGTCTACAATTGGACTAAGTGGAAATCGTTGCCCTTAACAAAAAATGATGGCCAAACTCTGCAGACTTATGACAACAGAAACTACAGTATTTGTTTACTCAAAAATCTATCCTTTTCCTTCTCCCTCTGCGCAAAATAAAGTCTGTGGTTTACGGTCTGAAATCTAGCAAGCTTAACAGCAACAATCTATCATTAAGATATGGAATCTAATAAGCTTAACAGCAACAATCTATCATTAAGATATGGAATCTAATAAGCTTAACACAATAATCTATCATTAAGATATGGAATCTAATAAGCTTAACAGCAACAATCTATCATTAAGATATGAAATCTACTAAGCTTAACAGCAACAATCTATCATTAAGATATGAAATCTACTAAGCTTAACAGTAATAATCTATCATTAAGATATGAAATCTATCAAGCTTAACAGTAATAATCTATCATTAAAGATATGAAATCTAGCAAGCTTAACAGCAACAATCTATCATTAAGATATGGAATCTAATAAGCTTAACACAATAATCTATCATTAAGATATGGAATCTAATAAGCTTAACAGCAACAATCTATCATTAAGATATGAAATCTAATAAGCTTAACAGCAACAATCTATCATTAAGATATGAAATCTACTAAGCTTAACAGTAATAATCTATCATTAAGATATGAAATCTATCAAGCTTAACAGTAATAATCTATCATTAAAGATATGAAATCTAGCAAGCTTTACAGCAACAATCTATCATTAAGATATGGAATCTAATAAGCTTAACACAATAATCTATCATTAAGATATGAAATCTAATAAGCTTAACACAATAATCTATCATTAAGATATGAAATCTAATAATCTTAACACAATAATCTATCATTAAGATATGGAATCTAATAAGCTTAACAGCAACAATCTATCATTAAGATATGGAATCTAATAAGCTTAGCAATAATTTATCATTAAGATATGGAATCTAATAAGCTTAACAGCAATAATCTATCATTAAGATATGAAATCTAATAAGCTTAACAGCAATAATTTATCATTAAGATATGAAATCTAATAAGCTTAACAGCAATAATCTATCAAAGATATGGAATCTAATAAGCTCAATAGCAATAATTTATCATTAATTCAGTCTTGCATAACGTTATGGTCCCGTCTCATTTTGGCTTCACCGCCCATTACCATTTACAAGACGAAGAGTTAAACCGTTGCCCACAAGAGTGTCGAACCTACGACCCCTGGTTTACCAGCATGGCGCTCTAATCAAATGAGCGAACGGGGCCAAGAAATAATTTACCCTGAGGCTTGCCTGTCTTCCCCCTTCCGGTGTGTATGTGCTTTGAATCTTTAAGATTTCGTCATATTTGAGTGAATGCTTTAGTGAATGGTGAGAATGTGTGCTTTGATTTGAGTTATACGTTAAGATACAGCGCCCTATAAATATATTATTCTCATTATTCATTATCCTCATCATCATATGCCCTGCCGCATGGCGTTGGCCATCATGGCCCTCCATACGAATGTACCTTTTGTCACTGCAAGTACATCTCCCACCCTGTCTGTCTTCATCCACTCCGCAAGCCCGTCCAAAATTTTCTAACTGGGTCTAATTACCAGTCTTTTCTCTACAGCTTTCTTGTTGTGACTAGGTGCTCTAATTTCTCTTGCCTCATAAAATATCCTGTAAATGTTGCTTGTCTTTTCCTAATCTTCTTCATTGATGTTCTTTTTTTGTGTGTTTGCCTCTTTCAAGACTGTCTCGTTTGTTTTCTTTGCTGTCCATGGAACTCTTAACATTCTTCTTAGAAACCACGTTTCAGTTGCCTCATTCTTGTTCAGACCTGGCGTGCTGTCTGTCCACTCTCCACATCCGTACAAAGTATCGGTTCTATATAACATTAAAGAACTTTTCCTGATGTTAACTGATGGGCATTTACCGGTATGAACGCTTTTCGTTTTCTCGAATGCTGTTTTAGCTTGGCCGGTGCTACTGGCTATTTCTAATGTGCATCTGCTGTCTGTATATTTAAACATATCAACTTGTCTCAATGCTGTGCCATTTTCTGTTATTTTGCATGAGGGGATTTTTTGTTTTTTCTGATTACCATGACTTCAGTCTTCCTGCTATTTAGTCCAGCCCTCTATTTTCGCTTTCTATTTCTATTATATTCACATGATTCTGTACGTCTTTTTCATTTTCTGCCATTAGAAAGGGTCATCTGCGTAACGAATATTGTTTAACAAATTCTCCCCAACCTTTATCCTAGGTCAGTCTTCTAGGTTTATCATGATGATTTCGTTGTAAAGTGAAAACATATCTGGTGACAGAACACATTCCTACCTAACCCCTCTTTGATATTACTATTATTGAACATGAAGATGAAGGCAACACACACATGCTACTCTTTAAGAACTTACCAAAGATGGATTCAGACTTTCCTGCATACAATATTTGTTTGGTCAGGTTTTTCCCTTGTTTGCCAACCACGTTCTTGGCGTATTCCTTGAGCTGTACGATATCTGTAACATACACACTTTGCCTGTTAGGGTTCTCCACCATGAATAATGATGATAAATGTTTTATTGTAATATAAGCCTTTTCACAAGTAAGAGTTGTGTGTGTGTGTGTGTGTGGTGTGTGTGTGTGTGTGTGTGTGTGTGTGTGTGTGTGTATGTTGTATGTGTGTGTGTGTGTTGCGTCTGTGTGTGTGTGTATGTGTGTGTGTGTGTATGTGTGTGTGTGTGTGCGTGTGTGCGTGTGTGTGTGTGTGTGTGTGTGTGTGTGTATGTGTGTATGTGTGTGTGCGTGTGTGTGTATGTGTATGTGTGTGTGTGTGTGTGTGTGTGTATGAATTTTCTACAACAAAACCGGGCAACAATTAAATCACAAATCCTGAAGGTCACTGACAAAACGATGAAACCAGGTAAGTATTCTTTGATATTATTAAACACATTCGAAACGGCCAAATGAATAATGACACAATGGCGTAGCTTACCCAACGAATGTCTGAGGTAGGCTTACACGTATGCGCTTAAAGTTTTTCAACCAGTGACTCGGTCAAAATAACTTTTTCATTGTTCTGAACAGACTTTTTATTCAAATGAACAAATTGAAAAATACACACAACAATTTTAGACAGAACGCCGAAAAATCTCATTTAAAGTTTTATCACAGTAGGCCTATCAGCCAGACGCTTCGTTTTTGCTGGCAGTCAGCTTGTGATCGACACATCTACGATGACTTTAAATAAACGAATTCAAATAACATGAACGGGAAAATCAGCTCGTTCAACAAAAAATTGAATAGAAAGAGATACACTGACACTGACAGTGTCACATGATTTGTTGTGAAGGCCACTGATCCATAAGAGAGCGAGACAGACAGACAGAGAGAGAGAGAAGAGACAGACAGACAGACAGACAGACACAGACAGACAGACAGACAGACAGACAGATAGACAGACACAGACTGACAGACAAGCAAACAGACAGGCAGACAGAGACAGAGAGAGAGAGACAGAGACAGACAGACTGACACACAGACACAAGAGAAAGAAAGACAAAGAGAGAGGGAGACAGACAGAGAGATATTGCAATTAACATAATGATATTCAAACTATTTGACTGAATTCATATGTAGATGAATAAAACCGATACTACATATCCCAATGATGACACCACGCTACATCATAAGCACAGAAGAAAAGCTAAAGATAGTATACGAACAACACAGAATACATATGAACATACGACATAGCACCAACATTACTATTACATTAATACTATTACCACCATACCACCATCTATACTATATCATCACCTCTACAATCACTACAAATACCGTACTTCTACTGCTTCAACTACATGTACCACCACCATGACCACCACTGCTACGACTACTACTACTAGTACAAGTACTACAAATACAAGACTACTACTGCTACGACTACAGTAACACTTGTACTACTACCAGCATTATAACCACCATTACTCCACTCACCATCAGACCGTTTGGCTTCTCGGGTGTATTTCATGGTTCTGGAAGCTCCGTATCGCAATCTATCCCACCAGTAGAAGGCCGTGGCACCCCCTTCCATGACAGTCGGGTGGCCTTGTACCCGGTGTAAGAGGTCAGCGGTGCCAGACTTGGGGGCTCCGGCAACGTAGAAATAGGGAACACACTTAAGGATGTCTTTCTTGCCGTTCCACTCGAACCAACACGGGTTTTTGCTGTTCTTCAAAAAATGGGGTGGCTCCTGTGTGACAGTTTAAGTGCAGTTATAATTGTTTTTCTTTACTTTTCTTTTCTTTTTTTCTTTCTTTCTTTTTTTTTTGTTTTTGTTTTTTGGGTTTGTTTTTTGTTCTTAAGGGAACAATACAGGGGGGGGGGGGGGGGGTGCAAAAGTAGGTATGCAGTTATGAAAAAAGAAAAACACGTACAATACTCATTGCATTTATTATACAAACAAATGAATATTGCATATACATGTAATAACAAACACAGCCTTAATCCCTCAGATACTCAAACTGCTTGCCGTCGGTATTCACATACTCCTCTAATCAAGAGCGGACACTCGTGCACACTCTAGCACAAAGATCTTTATCAGCATCAATTTCTTGACAAGCCTGCAAGATGAACTGAATCATGTCATTAACAGTGCGCAGCTTGCGTGCGAAAACCCCTTTCCTTTACATATCCCCCAAAAAAGAAGTCCATCTGTCTTCCAGTATTGTTTTTAAAATCCATTTGCGCTCCTCGTCTGTCAAATTACCAGACATGGTTAAATTAAATTGCCGCTTAGATCTAAATTTAATTGCCGCTTTACCTGCAAAAAATAAAAAGAATTAAAAGGTAGGAAAAAAGTACATGCATATTATTAGTTACGATAAAATATAATTAATGACACTGATAATATCGAAAATAAGGCCAACTAACTTAATGTGCTAATAATTTAATGAATTAAGCATTATAATAATGATGTGATACTTACTGTATACCTACTTTTGCACCCCCCTGTATAAGAATATAAGTAAAAACATTAAGTTTGTACATTTTAGAAGCAATTCAGAGTGGAAGTAGCTCCTCTAAGACAGTTTTTACAAGCAGATACTTATTTGTATAGGTCTGCTTTGTATATTGCATGTGGTCTGCGTTGATCGTATGCATATGTCTGGTGCGTGAGTGCTCTTTGATTTGAATTATCAAGATTTGGCGCCATATAAATAACGTAAGTTGTTTTTTTTTTACCGAAAGCAACGAAGCAAAAATATTAAAACGTTCTAGAATTTAGAAGCCTTTCCGAATGACAAAGCTGTGATTTTACGATCAGAACTCCGAGTATTCAACAGTATCGTTTTAACGGACGTATTAAACATTGTCCTTTTAACCATTCTGCTTTCAGAATGGCAAGCATTGGGGGGGGGGGGGGGGGGGCATTCGTGTTTAAAGCAGCCCAAACTGGAAATTGGGCATCCCCAGGTTAAACAACCATTAAATATAAAGTAACCAAGTTTATCCATCAAGAGTTTCATTTCTTGTACTGAAAACATTTCGCAAGTTTGACTATTCATGTACAGTAAATGCAACAACAACGACGACGACGACAACAACAACAACAACAAAAAACAACAACAACAACAACAACCAAAAAAAATATAACAAAGAAGAAACTTCAGAACAAAACTTAAAGTATTGACTATTGTCGTTTTCAGAGCATGCATTAAAGAAATCATCAACTACTGTGCTTTTCATGTCAATACTCATTGTAGCTTTTTCTGTCAAAACTCAGATTGAAAGTGTTAAATACTGTCGATTCTGACAGAAATCAAAGAATATTAAAACATTGTGCTTTTAAGAACACAACGATTCAAAGTGAAAGTACTGAAAAGTGTTGTGTGTGTGTGTGTGTGTGTGTGTGTGTGTGTGTGTGTGTGTGTGTGTGTGTGTGTGTGTGTGTGTGTGTGTGTGTGTGTGTGTGTGTGTGTGTGTGTGTGTGTGAGTGTGTGTGTGTGTGTGTGTATGTGTGTGTATGTATGTGTGTGTGTGCATTGTGTGTGAGTGTAATAATAATAATAATAAAGAGCATTTATATAGCGCCTAATCTGATGAAAACAAGAGCCCTAAGCGCTTACAGGTATCACGCAGACACAACCAAACACACACACACACACACACCACACACACACACACACACACACACACACACACCACACACACACACACACACACACACACACGCACGCACACACCAGCCGACATTCAAGGCTCAAAAGACAACAAGGGGGGATTTGGGGAAGTTAGGTGGTAGAGTCTTTATAAGTATCATGAGAGGGACTGGAAGAGATGGGTTTTCAGAGAGGACTTGAAAGAAGTGAGAGTCGCAGAGTGGCGAACAGAGACAGGGAGCTGATTCCAGATTACAGGGGCCTGATAGGAAAAGGAGCGTTGACCATAGGTTTTAGTGCGACAGAATGGTATGCGGAAGGTACGAGTATCAGCCGAGGAACGAAGTTGACGAGAGGGGGTGTACAGGTGGAGGAGGTCAGAGATGTAAGGGGGTGCAAGACCGTTGAGAGACTTAAAACATAACAAAGCAATCTTGTAGCGAATTCTCTTTTCAACAGGTAACCAGTGAAGAGATTTGAGAAGAGTAGTGACATGAGAGGAACGAGATTTTCTGAAGATGAGCCTAGCAGCATTGTTTTGAACTTTTTGAAGCTTTTGAATGAGAGAGAGAGGACAGCCCGAGAGGAGGGAGTTGCAGTAGTCGAGACGAGAGAGAACAAAGGCACAGAGGAGAGTTTTGGTGGCTTCGACAGAGAGGATATTGCGAATAGAAGAAATTCTGCGTATCTCAAGATAGCATAATCTGCAAACATTCTGGACGTGTTTTACAAAGGACAGGGTGTTATCAAGAGTGACTCCAAGATTGCGGACAGTGGAAGATAGTGGAATGTCAGATCCAAGCAGAGAGACAGACAGAGGAAGGGAAGAACACTTAGCCAATGTGGTGGGAGAGATAAGGCTAAGTTCAGTTTTAATGGGGTTGAGTTGAAGTTTGTTTACAGTCATCCAGGAGTGAACATCAGAAATGCAGCCTTGGGTTTGTCTGATTATAGAGGGCAGTTGTGGGAGGGAACCAGAAGTATAGAGTTGGTTGTCATCAGAAAAGCTATGATGGGACATAGAGTGAAGTCGCATAATTTCAGAGAGTGTCTGTGTGTACATTGTGTGTTTGTGTGTATATACATTGTGTGTGTTTGTGTGTGCGTGTAAGTTGTATATTTCTTGTTTGTTGATCGGTCAGTTAGATAATCGGTTGCTCGATCGGGCTGGTTGGTTGATTGGCTGCTTGACTGACTAGTTGCTTAGTTATTTGATCGGTTGCTCGGTGGCTTGGTCAACTGCTTAATTTATTGATTATTTGCTTGCTTGCTTGCTTGCTGCTAAGAGATTTGGTTTTGTGTGTGTGATATGTACACATATTTTTGTTGTTGTTGTTCAAGGGACAATATGCCCAACGTGGAACTGACCACAAATCCGTAACGTTTGATCTTGAGGTTGCTGGCGCCCACTTCAAAGCTGGGACATTCCGGGAAGAGCGGTTGGTCCCCAACAAGCTGTTCCTCCATACCCGATACTGCTGACCTCGGGTTACGACTGCTTCCACCAGTCCGGGTACGGGGGTCTGCCAAGTGGAATAAGAGGACAGATAAACAAACGCACTTGCCTCGTCCATTAGCTGACTCTATATTATGGATATGAAGAAGAGTATTGGTAAGCAAGTAATCTACTTGCAGCATGTGGATGGGTAGAGATAAGCAAATTTACGCGCTAGTAACTCGCACCTAAATTTGTATATCAATAAATGAAAAAGAGTACAGACTTAAAGACTGAATTTTCTGGGCAACGGCAGGTTCTCCATATCACTATGCTCAGGCTTATGCCCTGAAAATATCTATTCAGCAATTCCACAGACTAGAGAGTGGTGCAGTTTCGTAGACAAAAGGCGGCTGGACTCTTATTACATTTGAGTAGCATCTTCTTCATCATCATCATCATCATCATCATCAGGTGCCTTGCCGCATGGCGTTGGCGATCATGGACTTCCATCTGTCTCTATCAGTTGTTGCCTCAAGCATCTCTTCCACCCTCCTTGTCCCCAGCCACTCTGCAAGTCCGTCATGTATCTTCTCCCTGGGTCTACCCAGTGCTCTCTTTCCCTCCAGCTTTCACGTTGTGACCAGGTGTTCCAATTCCCCTTTCCTCATAAAATGGCCTATAAATGTTGCCTGTCTTTTCCTAATCTTCCTTATGAATGATCTACTTGTGTCTGCCTCCATCAAGACTGTCTCGTTTGTTTTCTTTGCTGTCCATGGAACTCTCAACATTCTTGTTATAAACCACATCTCGGCTGCCTCTATCTTGTTCTGGCTTTGCTTGTTGACTGTCAACGCCTCGCAACCGTACAACAGTATTGGTTCTATACAGGGTGTTTCAAAAAGAATACGCCAAAATCATCACGTGATGTGTCAAAAACGAAAAAAATTACAAACCTCTAGCATGAACACATGTGTTGTATATACATTCAAGTTTCATTTCATGCTTTATAAGTGCTCAATGTGGCCACCACCGGCAGCGCGGACAACATCAAGCCGATATGAGAATTCCTCCCAAACGCGCTTCAGCATGTCACGGTCCACCGTGTTGATTGCAGCTGTTATTCGATCTTTCAAGTCATCGATACTTGCTGGAAGTGGTGGAACATAAACTTGGTCTTTAACATACCCCCACAAGCCAAAACAGCATGAAAAGCATTCTGACCAACAAATACCTATCAGTTAACATCAGGAAGAGAGTTGGTCAGAATGCTTTTCATGCTGTTTTGGCTTGGCCGATTCTGCTGGCTATTTCTGATGTGCATCTGCCGTCTGATGAAATGATCGTTCCCAGGTATCGTTCCCTTTTGTCAACTTATCAACCTGTCTCAAGGTTGAGGGGATTTCATGGTTTTTTTACTGATCACCATGACTTCAGTCTTCCTGCTGTTTAGTTCCAAGCCCTTACCTTTGCTTTCTATTTCTAGTATATTCACAAGGCTGTGTAGGTCCCTTTCACTTTCTGCAATCAGCACGGAGTCATCTGCATATCGAATGTTGTTTATCATTTTTCCTCCAACCTTTAATCCAGGGTCTTCCTCTAGGTTTCTCATGATGTTTTCGCTGTATAGTGAAAACAGATCTGGTGACAAAATACAACCCTGTCCGACTCCTCTTTTGATGTTTTGGAAAGAGCTCATATCGTTTTGTTTTTTATTGTCATTGCAGCTGTTTGTTCCCAATACATATTTCTGATTATTCGTAGATCTTTTCCATCAATACTGACTGAGTCTTTCTCGTTGTTTGATCAATTCTTCATGTCTTACCCGATCGAAACCCTTAGTATAATCAACAAAGCATAGATATAAATCCTTGTTCTATCTATTTGTGTCTGTCCTTCGATGTAACATCTTCAGTGTGACAAAACTCTTTCGTTAACAGTATCAAAATAACTACCCCATCTTTCCCCATCATTTGACGTGCTCCTCCTCCATCCACCTCTCTTCACGCCTAACTACATCCATGCTTAAAATAGTAAGAACGGAGAGAGAGAGAGAGACAGAAGACAGAGAGAGAGAGAGACACAGAGAGAGAGACAGACAGACACACAGACAGACAGACAAGAGAGACAGAGAGCGAGAGCAGAGACGAGAGAGAAGAGGGACAGAGGACAGACAGCAAAGAGAAGCAGACAAGAGAAGACAGAGTGACAGATAGAGAGAGAGGAGAGAGAGAGAGAGGAGAGACAGACAGAGAGAAGAGAGTGAGAGAGAATGAGAGAGTGACAGAGACAGAGAGAGGACAGAGACAGAGACGGACGGACAGACAGACAGACAGTAAGAGAGAAACAGACAGACAGTGAGAGAGAGAGAGAAGAAGAAGAAGAAGAAGAAGAAGAAGAAGAAGAAGAAGAAGAAGAAGAAGAAGAAGAAGAAGAAGAAGAAGAAGAAGAAAGAAGAAGAAGAAAAAGAAGAAGAAGAAGAAGAAGAAAGAAGAAGAAGAAAGAAGAAGAAAAGAAGAAGAAGAAAAAGAAGACAAAAGAAGAAAAAAGAAGAAGAAGAAGAAGAAGAAAAAAAAGAAAAGAAGAAGAAAGACAACAACAACAGAGAAAGGAATTTCCTGGTATAGCTCGACGGTCATGTTTAAGACTGAAACTGTTTTGGTTGTCCTCTTAATGATGATTTACACTTAACTACTCAAAACCAGCCCTGATGCAACATGATCTTACTCTCGCTTTTGGGTGGTTCTGGGGGCTTCTCCTCCTCTTTCTCCTCTTCCTTCTTCTCCTTCTCTTCCTCCTCTTCCTCCTCTTCCTCCTCTTCCTCGTCCTCTTCTTCCTTGGCTTTTCGTTTACCGTCCTGCCGTCTGCTTACAGGCATGCGTCGAGCGCGGTCCCTCTAGCCAGTATCTGCTCGTCGTCTGAAACAACATGGATTTAATTTCACCCCAACTTTAGAATAGCTATGGACAGGGTCGGATAAGTTGAAGAAAAATTAAAAGCAGGATCCGCTTTCTACGTTCATTGAAACTAACATGTTGTTCACAAACTGAGTATTCATTGATATGGTGGTTTGATCTAGAAATTGAGGAAAACCTTCGATAATAAAACTAGTGTTCATTGTAAAACTGATATTCATTGTTGTGTTTGATCTAAAATCTGAGAATTAACTTCGATATAAAACTAGTTGTTCATTTGTACAAATGGTATTCATGATATGGTGGTTTGATCTATAAACTGAGCAAAACCTTCGATAGCTGTATAAGAAGAGTTTATAGGACCTTGTGCTCGACATAGAATAAAGACAAGTCAAAGTGTCGCACTGCGTTGCACAGCCAAATCACTCTCTCGGCCTCAGACGCACTCCCAGTGGTACAGATCTCAGTCACACAAACTGTAAGTTGCTTAGGCAGCAGTCTGGTATAACGTTGGTATAAATTTGGTACGTTTTGGCGTAACAATGAACCCTACTAACCAACCGTTTTGCCTAAATTGGGTATCTTTTGGCATAACAATGGACCCAAGAACCAAATGCTTTGCCTAAAGTCGTTCAGTTTGGCATACCCGTGAACCTCAGTAACCTAGGGATCTGCCTAAATTAGGTGCGTTTTGTTCTTTTCACCTTCACCTTAATCATGACATCTAAACTTCAGGCGTTAAAGACCCCTCACTGATAACTTTTAATCTAAATCTGGCACGGATTCACCCACAAAGAGATAAAAGAAAATCTTACTGAATACATTTTTATCACAGACATACGGAAAAGACACATATCTGTCTCCGGTCAGTCTGACACAATCTCCGTTTATTTTTTTGAAGGGACATTGAAATTCGAACACTCAACTTTTTCTATACAAAACTCACTGCAGAAAATTTGTAGTTTGTGTTTTCCAAAGTGACTGTGTTCTTGGAGAAGCATCTGATGAAGTAAAATTTGAATCGAAGTGACAACAATGGTATATTGGTACAACAATGAAAACAAAATGTAAACATTGTCCGAAATTCCTACGAAAGTGTTGCTCACATACCTACCTCAGAAAATGCAGATTTAAGACACTATCTTTCGTTCTTGTGACTTTGACCTTGGCGTTACGAATCCCATACTTTTAAGCATTCGCGACTTCCCAACGGACCACCTCTTTGACCTAAATATGGTCAAGATCCAAGAGAGAGAGGCAGAGACAGAGAGACAGAGAGAGAGAAAGAGAAAGAGAGCGAGATAGAGACAGTGACAGACACACACACACACACACACACACATACACACATTCACGCACGCACAAACACAAACACGGGCACAAACACAGACACCCACATATACACACACGTACATGTACACTTCTCACCAGTCAATAAAAACCAACATCCCTTTAACCTTTTGATTCCCGCACCCTACTCACCAACTGCAAAAAAAAAAACCCCTTTTATTCCCTCACCCTAGGCATCAGCTTCCTGCATGAAGCTGGTGGACAGGGTGAAGGAAACAAAAGGATTAAGGTTTTGCTTTGCTAGCATAGTTGACAGAGCAACAATGCTGTTGGACAGGGTGCAGGAAGTCAAAGGATTAATAAGAAAATCCTAGTGAGGTTGAAAGATAGAGAAAGGAAGAAAAAAGGAAAGAAACAGAAAAAGCTGTACCAACACCCTGACCCTGATCACGACGCCCTCCTTACCATCATCAGAGGCACGACCTCGGGCAGCGGGTCCACCCATCCTGTTCCGTCCAGCAAAACCTGCCCGACCTCTGGGTTCCTCCTCTTCCACCTCCTCTGTTGGGGTCTCGTCTGAGTACAAAGTCATCAGTACGGACGGTCACAGAATGACAGAGATAACATCGGTGTATTTTGTGCTTGTTTAACCCTTTCGCTCCCGCACCCCATCAGCCAGCTAAAAAAAAAACTTAACCCTTTCACTCCCTCACCCTATCCACCAGTTTTCTGCAATAACCCTTTCACTCCCTCACCCTATCCACCAGTTTTCTGCAATAACCTTTCACTCCCTCACCCTATCCACCAGTTTTCTGCAATAACCCTTTCACTAACTCACCCTATCCACCAGCTCTCTTGCAGGAAGCCGGTGGATAGGGTGAGGAGTGAAAGGGTTGAGTGTTTGGTTTGCTGTCATGGCTGACAAGGCGGGGAGGGGGGGGGGAATGCTGGCGGATAGGGTGAGGACGTCAAAGGGTTAAAACCTAGATACCTGACGTCCACATCAACACAACCATCAGGACTAGACTAACTCACTCGCTCATTTCTATTTATCTAGCGTAAATACTTTGGTGGTATTTTGTGTATAAAAAAACTAACGATATGATGTCGACTGATGTTCACACACACACACACGCACACCCACAACATACACACACATACATACTTATACACACACTCTCACAAACACATACACACTCAACATAACACCACCGCTAGACTTATTCACCTACTCACTATCAATCAATCAATCAATCAATCTCTCTCTCTTCCTCTATCTATGTACGTATCTATGCACGTATCTAATTATCTGTCTATCTGTTTGTTTGTTTCTATCTGTCTATCTATCTATCCATCTATCTATCTATCTATCTATCTATCTATCTATCTATCTATCTGTCTGTCTATCTATCTATCTATCTATCTATCTATCTGTCTGCCTGTCTGTCTGTATCTATCTAATCTAATCTTGTCTGTCTGTCTGTCTGTCTATCCATCCACCTGTGTCTGTGATTCGGTTTATTTTTCTTTTAAAACATGTCTCCAAACATTGAGTAAGGCAGCAACCCAGTTCAAACTTCCTCACTGCTCTCCTGTCTGCCTGTCTGTCTGTCTGTCTGTCCGTCGGTTTATTTCTCTGTCCAAACATCTTATTGTGTAAGGCAGCATTCCAGTTATCTATTCGTCTGTCATTTTGTCTCTCTCTCTACCCAAACATCACACGAGTAAAGCAGCGGTCCAAGTCACACTTCTCATCAATCAAAACAAACATTCCCTAATTACACACACAATGTCCATTTCCTCCTCCTCCTCTTCCTCATCCATGTCTCCTCCTCTCGCTGCCGCTGCCCCTCCCATCCTGCCGGCACGCCCACGTGGACCCCCAGGTCCACCTGCCCGACCCCCCGCGCCACCTGCTCGGGGACCTCCTGGTCCTCCTGCACGTCCGCCCGCGCCACCCGCACGTGCTCCGCGCGCACCACCTTGAGGCCTGAGGCGCGTGCTGCTTCTGGGCGACGTTCGGCTGTTGTGAAGAGTAAGCAGACAATGGAGATAAAGCTAGAGAAATAAGCTTGTTCTTGGGCATAGCCACGCCAGGTTGTTTTACGAATATTGTGATATCATTTACCAATAAACATGCTTAAAACAAAGTCAGTATTCTTGTAAAACAAAGTCAGATATTCTTTTTTTTTTAAACTTACCTGGCAGAAGCTGAATAATACATGTAAATATGAAGGATCAATGCAAGGTCTAACTGAACGGAAACTAGTTGGTCATGTAGTGTTAAAACTGAGGCATGAATACCAAGTGTTTTTTGTCAAATTTTGTGCTTTAAATCGATTGATAATGATTATGTATGTATGTGTGTGTGTGTGTGTGTGTGTGTGTGTGTGTGTGTGTGTGTGTGTGTGTGTGTGTGTGTGTGTGTGTGTGTGTGTGTGTGTGTGTGTGTGTATGTGTTTTGTGTGTGTGTGTGTGTTCGAGCATGGTCAACTTTCTGTAAGTGGATCGACCCGATGAAGAGCGTGGTTTTCATAGAATCCTCTTTGTTACCCCAGAACTGCTCAACCACAGTTGCTCTTTCAGAATTCAGACTTGGCTTAGCTTGCTATACTACATACAACGTGATATAGGTTCAAAGAGAGTCCTTTATTCAAATGGCCAATATTTCATTCTAACCTGAAACAGAATAATTTACCCAAACAAGTGCGACTGCCCGCGTTCAAGCAAACAGGAACCAGGAAAAACGAAAAATAGAATCAGAACGCGTATTTTATATAACCAGACAAGACGCGTTCTGATTCTATTTTCGTGTTTTTCTGATTCCAGAATCATTTACCGTTAAATCCGCATCTTTCTGATGGTTCACTTGAAGAAACTGATAGCCAGTTTTTTTTTTATCTTAACACCTGCCGTTTGTGAACGGGCTTATTAAGCGTTCAGATCGAGCTAAGCTGCAAGAAATATTTCTAACTAAATGAATTTCATATTTAAAGATACTGAAATTTGTAAATATTATGCAGGACAATACTGAAAGCAAATCGAATTTCACTTAAAGATTTTGAAATGTAATGATTTTGAAATGTAATGGTATGTCTGATAATGTGAAAACACCCCAACTAACAAGCACATCAATATGAATATTTAACAATACTCCAAATAACAGATGAATGAAAATATTTTACAATACTCCAACAGACACACCATTATCAATGACGATATCGAACAATGCTCAAAGTAGCAGACACGTCATTGTAAATGAAATATTCAACAATACTCGAAGTAACAGACGCATTAAAATGACTTACATCAGACAGCAAAGATAACTCTTTTAATTTCTATACAGATTCATGCCATGGTTAAAATGGCATATAATAATGGACCAAAGTAATAACGTAAAATTCGACAACATTTTTCTTTGTAATATGTTGAAATCAGCCATATACACATCAAACACATTTCATTTAACATAGATTTCTTTTTTAGATTTTGGTGAGTAATGTAAATCTAACAATCATGACTACTGATTGTGAAACAGGTTCATATCATCATGATCATTATCACAATATCAATATTATTGTCAAATGCCTTCTTGGAGACATCACGGTGCCATGATGGAAGTCTCAATTGTCAGATCGCCAGCGCTCTCTATCCTGGGACGTGCGCATATGGGCAATAGTACGGCCTGTCTACTTTTTGATGTTTTCCCTGGTCTGTTTGGGGCTGGCCTTGTCTGGTTATAGGGTCATACCAAGCAAGCTTGTGGCGTTAAGCACTGCTAGATTCTTTTATGACTGCATAGTGATAAGGTCCATTTCACAAATCGTGGAGTGTCTGTCTATGCTAATTGTACTCGTTCATATCACTACCACTTCTTGTTCTGTTAGCTGAGAAAGTCTGTTTTCCCACCCATACATAGGAACGAAGGGCGCTAGAGACCTATACAGTTTCACTTTTACTGGGAAACTTCTAAACTTCTTCTTTCAGATGACTGTTCGGCCTTTCCATCGCAGGTGACACCAGCAGAGGCTTATTTGAGTCTTTTGTATGGGCTGCCATCCTTGCCTTTTTTTTTTAAAGAATTAATCCGAAGCGTTTGAAAATTTCCACTTTCTACATGCTTCTGTATATTCATCATGGTTCTGGCTGCTGCTGTTTAGGATATTGAGAAAAAATAGCCTTACTTTCAGTACGTTTTACTAGATTAGGAGCTGACGTTTTTACAAGAGTTTGCTAAGACTGAACAGCTGCTTAAGGTTACTGTTGACACTGGTGACAATGGGTGGGCAGTTGCTTGATTTTAAAATACAGATCTTACTAATTGGCAGTTGTTGATTTTAATGTACAGTCTTGACTAAAATTGGGCAGTTGGCTTGATTTTACATGTACAGTCTTGACTAAGATTGGGCAGTTGGATTGATTTTATATGTACAGTCTTGACTAAAATTGGGCAGTTGGACTTTATTTTATATGTACAGTCTTGACTAAAATTGGGCAGTTGGATTGATTTTATATGTACAGTCTTGACTAAAATTGGGCAGTTGGATTGATTTTATATGTACAGTCTTGACTAAATTGGGCAGTTGGATTGATTTTAATGTACAGTCTTGACTAAATTGGGCAGTTGGCTTGATTTTAATTACAGTCTTGACTAAATTGGGCAGTTGGCTTGATTTTAATGTACGTCTTGACTAAGATTGGGCAGTTGGCTTGATTTACTAGTCTGATGATGGCAGTTGCTTGATTTTACGTACATCTTACCAAGATTGGGCAGTTGGCTTGATTTTACATGTACAGCGTTGACTAAGATTTCGTATAGGAAACAGGTTCAATCCACCTTACACAAAAACACGAACAATCAGTTCTTTGGTTTATCAAAAGGGTCTTTAAAGGTACTGAACAAAAAGCTGTGTACACACGGCGCATACGAAGAGATACAAACGGTTAATATGTACAGTGCCATACATGGAGGCAAGAAAAAGGCTACATGCATCAACCTAACACAAGCTCCACCTACCTGTCAATGATGTGTGAGCAATCATCCAATCGTATCATAGCAAACAGCTCAACATGTACAAGTCAGCAAAAAGTCTTTCCAGCTGTGAAAAGCATGTTCTGAGCAATCATCGAATCATAATATGATTATTGTGTCTACGGTTCTGAGGCCCTGTAACATGTAAATTTGTCATGGGTAGATTTAACTCTTTTACTCCGACACCCTGTCCACCAGCATCCTGCATTGTCAACCATACTAGCAAACCAAAAACATAACCCTTTGACTCCTTCACCTTATCCACCAGTTTTCTGCAGGAAACTGGTGGGAAGGGTGAGGAAGTCAAAGAGTTAAGATTTGCAGTTGGTGGATAGGTGCGGGAGTCAAAGGGTTAAATCAATACTGGGGCTTCTTCTTTTGGCTGCAGAGGCTGTTTTGAACTTGAACATGCTTAGACTGACTTTACCACAATACATTTATTGTAATTACGAAAATGTGGGGAGAGAATAATAGAGAATAGGAGTAACTGTTCAGTAACCTGTTACCAATTTGATTTTACCAATTTATTAGGATATACTTTTTTATGATAATGGACTAGAAGTAAAAACAATCACCCCTAGCACTCAGTCAGATCAACTTTTATTCAATAGGAGAAATTCTACTCAGTAGACACTTTGCTATTACTGGGACTTTTTACTTAAAATCTCAAAATAGTTCCCAGATGCAGTTTTAACAACCATTCTGTGGGCGTGTCCAGAATGTCGATGACAAATTGGTGTGTTAACACTTATAACACACTGGCACGTGTGCAGTGACAAAAACAGACATACTTTTCATATTCATACTTTTTTTTTTTTTTTTTTTTTTTTTTTACAAATAGACATACCTACATGAGCGAATACGTAACAAATGGGCGTACCCCACATACTTTAATAAATGGGCGTGTCTAAAAAAAAAAACTTGAACAAATGGGAGTTGTCGACAAATATTGACAAATGGGTGGAGCTTGTGTCGGGCCAATGGCGAGGTGAGCATGTCATGCCTGTTACGGGCTTTAGGGGCGGATTTTCTCGACCTGGGGCTTTGGCCCGCCTCCTCCTCGCTGCCATCGCTCAGGGCGTTACGGCTGCGTGCCTGCATGCGTTCCGAGGGTGAATCGAAGGCGTTGAAGATGGAGATGACGATGACGACGGACAGGAGAACTCCCACCCCAGTACAATGCCTCGGAAATGGACCCTCATAATGAGATGCTGCAAGAAGAACAGTTTCAAGAAATGAATAGTTTGTCTGTAATGACTGAATATCAATTCCTGTTCATAAAGGTATTTCTTTTGCTTATTTGGTATGATACAATTAAATCTGTGTATTTCTAACATCAAAAAGGACGCACGCCCAGAGAGAGAGAGAGAGAGAGAGAGAGAGAGAGAGAGAGAGAGAGAGAGAGAGAGAGAGAGAGAGAGGATATGAGGCAAGACTGTATCAATTCACGTTCAGAAAGGTATTTCCTTTGTCTATTTGGTATGATAAAGTTAAATCTGTTAATTTCTAACATCAAAGGACGGACGCCCAGAAAGAGAAGAGAGAGAAGAGAGAGAGAGAGAGAGAGAGAGAGAGAGAGAGAGAGAAGAGAGAGAGACAGATGACACAGAGAGAGAAAGAGAGGGGGAAGGAATATGAGCCATGACTGCTCGACTAGTAGGCCTACATCATCATCTGGGCAATTCATCGCCACTGTTTTGTCTTTGTCAGAATTCACAACTGTGAACAAGACATTGATTAAACAGTTCATTCCTTCCTTCGCCTTTGCTTAAACAATCAGAATAGCATGTCCCTGACGCTGAACGCTATGAATACTCTTTTGTGAATTTTGATTGGGTTAATTTTGAATCACTGTGTGCAGCGCTCGGAATTCAAATCATAAGCTTTAAATAGATATATAGAATAGTAGGGTTTTATAAGGGGTTGCTTCACTTCCATACATATGACACACACATGACACACATGACACAACACACATGACAAAAATACTACGTACAGGCTTACATCACAACCTCCAGTCTAACGACTGAAACTGCACGTTTTAAAATGGTCAGCTTCAGTAGATGATGATATAAAAGAGAGTCAAGCCTTCATCTTGACTGATTCGATGAACCTACTTCAAAAAGAGGGCAGAGGACAAGAAACCCAGGACTGAGACGAAGTATTGAGCAACATCAGTCTACAAATGCTCACGTGGATCTACTACATCAGACATGCTGGGGTGAAGGAACATGAATATGTCTACAAACTTGCAGGTAAAGCCGAATAATCTACGTCCTGAAAGATCTGAGATCGTCAGATACTTAAAATCATGTTTTCGCGAACAAAATTTGGGTCATTATGGTTAGACAAAATGGCCAAAAAATCCACAATGAAAGGAAAAAAACAAGAGCCATTATCAACCAGGCAACCATTAGTACATGTAGTTTCTGAGGCCGTACTTCATAAGCTTGCTAACCACTGATCCCTGTTTGTGAGAGTAGGTCACATAATTATGGAACGTTGGAGTGTGTTCAAGGAAGATTCATCGCACTCGGACAAAGCATATGCGCTCCACCCAGATCTACCAGCAACAATTTGGCAAACTCTTCGATCCTGCACAAAACATTTATTTTCTGGCAAGGTCTTGAAATGGGGAGGGGGAGGGGGGCACTGGAGCATTAAAATGAGCAGTGAGTAAGCCAATTTTAATGTTGCGTGATGGGTATTGAACTCGAGACATGAAGACTCCTTGAGACTGTGCAAAACCTTATGCGCTGGCAAGGTCTTGAAATGGGGGTAGGGAGCGGGTGAGAGGGATCTATGTAACACTGATGAGCTAACACCACCAGAAAGATGAAAGCATTTGGTAGCGAACAAGTTAATTTCACCCCCCCCCTTTTTTTTTTTTTTTCTTTCTTGTTATTATTGTTACGGGCTGGGGCTGATCACAGAATATCAGATCTTGAGTCCACGGCTCTGTGAAAAGAACCAAATAGCCCGCATAAAAAACATTCAAGGTTGCACCGTACTACAGTAGGTGTTACGTAATCAACTGTCCAACTAGTTTGGGCGACGACTGTAGGTTACGCACGCGTCACACATCCTACACTCACTCGTACCCTTTTGAAATGAAAAACCATGGTGTACTGTGATGACGTAAGCATCGACATGGTGTATACGGATGTAGGTAAGACTCCGATGAGTAATCATACATCGTTTAGCACTTGTTGACGGTGATGACGGCGGCGACAGCGCCAAGGCTCAATCAACACACATAAAACAAACAAACAAACAAACAAACAAACAAACAAACAAACAAAAACCTGAACAAATTTCTTTCAAAGAAACAGCAGAACAAACCCCCCCAAAAGCCCCTACAAACAAACAAACGAACAAACAAACAAAGAAACAAACAAAAAACATTCAATCAAACAACGAAAAGAAGCAAAACACATGATTGAATACATAATTACACAAGAGATTTACATATATTAGCTGTGTGAAATTGTGATATATTAATCACACTCAGACTTGACATGACAATAACTTTGACTGGGTTTTACATTCGAGTTTGGAACCTAACTATTGCTGGGCATGTAAAAAAAAAAAAAAAAAAAAAAAAAAAAAATACTACGATATTTTCGCTGTGCACTTTTTATTGCCCAAGTTAGGGCAGTTTTAAACTTAAATATTCACTGTTTGGATTGCCAGTTTTTGAGCCATCTCACTTGAGTTCAGAGAGCATACGTTTATCTCAATGGTGATTCAGCTTTCAGTCATAATGGTGGGGACCCTAGAAGCTCAGGGATTGACCCAGGCTCTTGGGAGATTCTGGCGGAAGACAGGGCAGCGTGGAGGACAGCCGTTCAGCAAGGCGTTGTGAATGCGGAGAGGAGGAGAGCAGAAAGCGCAGATGAGGAAAAGGGCTTCGTCAGCAACTCAGACAGACAAGGATCCATGTTAACAAGTGAGATCGAACATGCATGCCTAAACAAGGTGAGATCAGAACCAATGACAAACAAGGTAGACAGACCAATGTGACATGTGAGATGACAGATCTGCTCGACAGGTATCTGACCAAGCTTGAGTCAGAATCATTTGAGTAATGCCACGATCAGCTCATCAAATGGTGGAGACAAAGAGACGCAGAGTACAAGAATGCCCTAAACAAGGTAACAGAATCAGACAAATAGTCAAAGACAGATTTGTATTTCCCTAAAGAACAAGGGAGGACAGATGGAATGCAAGAATGAACATGCCTAGAACAAGGTGAATCAGAACAGAGACTGCACTAAAAACAAGATGAGACAGAACAGAAGAACAGCACACTACAAACACACAGCAATCACAAACCAAGAATGAAGGGGGGGCATATTATAGACTTAAGGTAGAAAAGAACAAGAATCAAGAACAAGTGAGACTTAGATTACCAGAAAGTTGCATCCCTATTAAAGATATAAGGGAGAGTCAGAACAAAAAATGAATACATTGTCTTTCTAAGAATCACTATAGATGGGGAAGCAGACGAAAAAAATGGGAATTGAGTGAAACTGGTATTCATATTTGCAGTGTATTGATTGTATACATTCTGATCATATGTACATTTTCGTATTGACATGTGTTTGTATACACATGCATGTGTTTATGTACAGTTTTTCTGTTGATTTTAATTGTCAAGTCTTGGTGAGAGAGTGTCGGAGGGGGGAGGGAGTGGGCGGAGGAGATGTCACGCGAGGATATGAATAAACATGATGTCAGTGTGAATGGAGTGAACATAACGTCCCCAAACAAAATTCCTCGTTCTTTCAGCTTGGCAATAAAGTATCCGAAATAGCCGGCAGAATCGGCCAAGCCAAAACAGCATTCAAGAAGATGACAAGCATTCTTACCAATAAATGCCTATCAATTAACATCAGGAAGAGAGTTCTTGAATGTTATACAGAACCAATACTGTTGCACGGGTGCGAGGCGTGGACAGTCAACAAACAAAGCCAGAACAAGATTGAGGCAGCCGAGATGTGGTTTCTCAGAAGAATGTTGAGGGTTCCATGGACAGCAAAGAAAACAAACGAGACAGTCTTGATGGAGGCAGACACAAGTAGATCACTCATAAGGAAGATTAGGAAAAGACAGGCAACATTTATAGGCCATTTTATGAGGAAGGGGGATTTGGAGCACCTGGTCACAAGGGGAAAGCTGGAGGGAAAGAGAGCACCGGGTAGACCCAGGGAGAAAATGCTGGACGGACTTGCAGAGTGGCTGGGGACGAGGAGGGTGGGGGAGATGCTGGGGGCAACGAGAGATAGAGGCAGATGGAAGTCCATGGTCGCCAACGCCATGCGGCAGGGCACATGATGATGATGATGAATAAAGTATCTTGTATCTTGTCACCCTATAATCCATACATAACATAACACATAACATAACATACATAACATAACACACATAACATAATATAACATACATACATAAATTAACACACATAACATAACACACATAACATAACACACATAACATAACACACATAACATAACACACATAACATAACAAATAACATACATAACACCATAACACATACATAACACACATAACATAACATACATAACACACATAACATAACATACATAACACACATAACACATACATAACACACATAACACACATACAACACTACATAACATAACATACACATAACACACATAACATAACATACATAACACACATAACATATACATAACACATACATAACAACATAAACACATAACATAACACAACAAAACAAACACACATAACACACATAACATAACATACATAACACACATAACATAACATATAACACACATAACATAACAACATAACACACATAACATAACACATAACACACATAACTATAAACACACACATAACACACATAACACATAACATACATAACACACATAAACATAACATAACATACATAAACACATAACATAACATAACACACTAACACAACATAACACACATAAACATAACATAACATACATAACACACATCAACATAACAAACATAACACACATAACACACATAACATACATAACACACATAACACACATAACATATAACACAATAACACACATAACACACATAACAACATAACACTACAACAACATACATAACACATAACATACATAACACACATAACACACATAACATACATAACACACATAACACACATAACATAACATACTAAACATACATAACATACATAACATACATACACATATAACACACATAACATACATAACACATAACAACATAACATACATAACACACATAACATACATAACACACATAACAACATAACACACATAACATACATTAACACACATAACATACATAACACACATAACAACAAACACACATAACATACATAACACACATAACACACAACACAACACAATAACACACATAACATACATAACACACATAACACACATAACATACATAACAACATAACACACATAACACACATAACAACACATAACAACATAACACACATAACATACATAAACATACACATAACACAACAACAACACACATAACACACATAACATACATAACACACATAACATACATAACACACATAACACATAACACACATAACACACATAACATACATAAACATACATAACACACAAACACACATAACACACATAACATACATAACACACATAACACACATAACACACATAACAACATAACACACATAACACACATAACATACATAACATACATAACACACATAACATACATAACACACATAACACACAACAACATAACACACATAACATACATAACACACATAACATACATAACACACATAACACACATAACACACATAACACACATAACACACATAACACACATAACACACATAACATACATAACACACAAAACATACATAACACACATAACATACATACAACATAACATACATAACACACATAACACCACATAAATACACACATAACATACATAACACACATAACAACATAACATACATAACATACATAACACACAAAAACATACAAACACACACAACAACATAACACACATAACACACATAACAAACACACATAACACACAAAACATACATAACAACATAAGACACATACATACATAACAATGTATGTTCATACCACGCAGGGACAACTTCTAACGTAGAATGCAACAAGACGACATTGATTGACTGTAACCACACTGAGGTGTCTTTAGTTGACTATAACAAAATAACATAGATAGGCAACTTAAGGTTTTACTTACAGCTCAAGATCTCAAAAAGAAAAATGAAAATTAATGTCAACAATGTTCACAAAAGCCGTTTGCAAGCAATGTTTGTACATTACAACGGGTCGTGCGTTTCAAAATGGTCGTATCAGAGTGATTTCTTTCTTTCTTTATATCCAGAAAGCGCACATGAATCAGAAATATTGTGACAGAGACAATGCATCACAAACAATAATCAACTGAGACGCGTTATCATTGATGCTGTTGTTGTCTAACTGCAGTTGCAAACTTCTATAAAACAGTTGGGCGAACATCTGTTAACAACCATCAACTTGAAGATGAAACAATAATTATAATTCTGTGTGATTTGGACACAGCTGCACAGGCAGTGTTCTGCTCTCGTCAAGACCACCGCCCCAACCCATATTCACTTACGCCGCTCCAGAAGAAACAAAGAGGGAACTGATCAAGGAAAGACAATTTCTACCGGAAAAATTTATAATGGTCAATATTTCAGACAAATTAAAGATGGACGATTTTTTCAAAAACACGCTGTGCGAAGAACTCGCTATATGCACCAGGCTTGCTGGAAAAAAACAACTGTCTTGATCAAGGAAAAAAAAAGTTTGCATACGGGACAAGAAAGCATGTGACATCTAACTAGCTACCTGGGTAACCATGCCAACAGGCGGTAGCAGCTGGAGGCAGGCCGTCAACGCGGTCCTCACAACGAGCACAGAGAAGATTTTAAAATTGTGGTCAGAGAAGCGGAAACGCAGAAGGCAATATATATGCTAAACCCAGCAGGCATTTGTAGCAACTTCGACAAGAATGCAACGCCATGTTAGACAGGCCACCCAAGGAGAAGGAGTTATACCTTCAAAACAGAATAAACCTTACAGTGACACCCACTTTGTCCATGTATACCCCACCGGCGCCAATAAAGGGATGCTGTGATCATAGATCACACCCACCACAGTGTTGTACATTTGCGTTGTTGTACCGGGTATTCCAAATCTTAGCGGAAAGGATGGTTTTGCTAGATCAATAAGAACTGTTCCACATATTGATAAATGGCACACATACATGTATATACACACAGGTGTGACATTTCCATAGTTTTGAGTCGATTATCATTGGAATTATGACCCATTAGCCACGACACTTAATGTACATATAATATTATATATATATTTAACGTTCAGCAAATTAAAACGAAACAATCAACTGTGAAAATTGGATGCTGTTCATGGTCATGACAATTGCTGGGGAAACGCTGAGGTGGTCAAGATCATTCGTAACATCAGCCCTCAGAGTCAGGGTTCTGCCTTGTCCACGTCGAAGGCTGACACGGTCGCTGAGGTTGGCAGACAGTATGTCACCCAGAGGAGAGTTGCAGCATTTCATGGACACGGTGGTTGGAATTCAGAGTACGTGCGTTGATCCAACTTTCACATTAGATTGTTGAGTGCGGGGGTTAGACGAACTTTGGTTGGCAGCCAACAGTTCAGTTTTTTTTTTAGTTGATTTTCAAGTTCTTTGGCGATTCCATGTTTACGACGCCTTTCGCGCATAGCACGTACACTTCTCTTGCCACGATGGGTGGTACAACCACTTTGACCCGCACTATGACAGGCAGGTCCAAAGGAGGTATGAACCAGAACCATGGCAGAAAAAAAGGAGAAGTCGTGAATACTGCTGTGAACCCTCTAACCTCAGTAATTTTAGATATTTAGGGATGTTTCAAAACTTTTTTCTTGTCTTAAGAAACATTATTTCTTGGTTCTGTAACTGTAACAAGTAGCTACAAACACAGACTTTATCAGGCTTCGAAGAAAATCCAAACGAAAACACAACTTAATGTATGGAACTTCACCGTTGAACAAGATCTACACAGTATAGTAAGATCATATGTCCAACCTTTAAGTTCTAAAGATGTGTGGTTTGCTTAGCATTGAGTATCTACACATCCGGTGCAAACTTCGTTGGACAGGATATGTTATCCGTATAAAACAACCGGATCCCAAAGATGCCGTTGTATGGAGATCTGAAGTAAGTATACAGACCAGGTAAAGAAGCTAAAACAATAGAAGGATATGCTAGGGACTATCAGCTGTGGCATCAACACCATTATTCAGGCTACAGACTGTGACTGCAGACAAGTTGTCTTCTTGTCTGATGCCCTCTCCGTGCTGCAGACATGCCAGAACAACACGCTCCCCCTCCTGTCTAGAGCTCTGCACCAGGTTGCCACAACCAGAAGAGCAGTTCTGCTGTGGATTCCAGCCCACTGCGGAGTCTCCGGGAATGAGCGAGCTGATATCCTTGCTAAGGAGGGAGCCAGAGAAGAACAACCTAACAACAGCGTCAGCTACAGTGAGAAGAGGGGCATCATCAGGGCGCTTTCCTTGCCGAGACGACACAGGGATGACTACCACCTGTTGTCTAGAGAGCAGCAAGTTGCCCTGGTGAGGTTGCGCACTGGTCACAATAGGCTGAACAGCCACATGTACCGCAAACTAAAGCTGGCGCCCTCCCCAACCTGTCCCTGCGGTCAAGAAGACCAAACCACGGAGCATATACTCCAAAGATGTCCCCTTCACCAGGTGGCAAGACAGGACGTGTGGCCGACAGACACTCAGCTGACAACCAAACTCCATGGTTGCAGACAGAAGCTGGAAAAGACGGCTGCATTCATCGCCCGGACTCAGATGATTGTGTAGCAGCGTACGCCAAGAAAAAGAAGAAGGCATCAACACTAACTGGGAAGACGTGGTCTACAACAGAGCATGTTGCTGACAGCAACGCACGCAGGGCATAATCAGAATTCAGCAGCTCTTGAACAGTTGCTAATTCAACACAAAAGTGGCCAGCAGAAGCAGAATGTACAGCCACATGAACTCTTCCCATGCAGCACCCACAGAACATGTGCCATCAGGATTGGTCTTGTATCTGAAATGAAGATCCGTGGCAGGTGCTGAAGACCAGCGGACTGACTTGTCCGTCGGTTTAATGGGAGAGTCCATCAGTTACTCTAACTCCAAACACCCTCTCTCTCTCTTTCTGTCTCTCTCTCTCTGTCTGTCTCTCTCTCCTTCCCGTGTGTGTGTGTGTTGTGTGTGTGTGTGTGTGTGTGTGTGTGTGTGTGTGTGTGTGTGTGTGTGTGTGTGTGTGTGTGTAAGTGTGTATGTATGCATGCTTGTACATATGTATGTATTATATGTATATATATATATGTATATATACATACATACATACATACGTACTTACATACATACATACATACGTACATTATTATATATGTTGTGCGTGTGCGCATGTGTGTGTCTGTGCATGTTTGTGAGTAAGAATGGGATGTGTGGAAGAGGGAGAAATTCTATAAAAAAAAATTTTAAGAAGCGGGACAGAAAACTGAAAATACAATTGTCTTTTCATCTGGAAATCTTCGGTTTTGGTATTACAAATGCACACACACACACACACACACACACCACACACACACACACACACACACACACATACACACACACACACACATACACACACACACACACACACACTACACACACACACACACACACACACACACACACACAACACACACATACACACACACACACACACACACACACACACACACACACACCACACACGACAGACCCCCCCCCCCCCCCCCCAAACAATTTTTACCTTCTGTCATTGAAGCTGTGACGTATTGACGTCAGTCTGCACACTCGGGTGCATACTTGTAAGACGACAGCCCCCCCACCCCGATCCCACCCCCGCCCTACCCCCAAACATACACACACACACCGGAAGAAAAGCCTGCATTTCGCGTGGGGGAAAAAAGATCCGTTGACACGAAACTTACGATTAAAGATATTGGCTTAAAGATCTGTTGATATGAAACTTTGAATGTAAGATATTGACATAAAGATCCGTTGACACGAAATTTACAATGTAAGACATTGGCCTAAAGATCCGTAGACACGAAACTTACAATGTAAGACATTGGCTTAAAGATCCGTTGACACGAAACTTACAATGTAAGATATTGGCCTAAAGATCCGTTGACACGAAATTACAATGTAAGATATAGGCTTACAGTGCAAATCTCAGTTAAGAGCCTATGGCAGCAAACCAAAGAACGAGAAGAAAAATGCTGTTTCGTCTTTTCAGCTGATTTGACACATTTTAATGCTTAAAGTTTGTTTGTTTGTTTGTTTGTTTGTTTGTTTGTTTGTTTGTTTGTTTGTTTGTTTGTTTTTTTATCAGCGTTCCAATTTTTTCCGGATGCCTGCAGGCTTAAAGTTTGTTTGTTTGTTTGTTTGTTTGTTTGTTTTATCAGCGTTCCAATTTTTTTCCGGATGCCTGCACTTTGTTCTGCCCACACGGTGCAAGGAGTATGTTGTGCACAGTTTACATATTCCATCTCTGGTGGGTGTGCATGTCGGGTGGTGTTATGTTTCCACAGGCCATCTGACAATGACATGACTTTCAGGATCTTTAACCCTTTGATTCCCACACCCTGTCGACCGGCATCCTGCATTGTCAACCACGCTAGCAAAGGAAAAAGTCAACCCCTTGACTCCCTCACCCTAACCACCAAGCTTCATGCTAGAAGCTGGTGGATAGGGTGAGGGAGTCAAAGATTGAGTTTGCAGTTGGTGGATAGGATGCGGAGGTCAAAGGGTTAAGGCACTTTGTTGATGTTCTGCGTGCTCGCACACACATGAAGGGAGTTAGCACTAACAGCTTCGGGCATGCCGACTGTTAGTGCCTGAACTCCCCTTCATATGTGTGAAGACCCTTTACCCCCATATGGCGGGATGATGTCCAGGCAGGATCGAACCTGGACCCTCCGATTGGAAATATGGCGAGTTAACCACTTGACTATCGCGCCCATCAGCTCATCCCGGAGGAGAAATGAACACCGCGTACAGGCGTGGGATACTGACCACTATACTATGGAAAAGCTCATTAACCCTTTGACTCCCGCACACTACCCACCAACTGCAAAAACTTAACCCTTGACTCCCGCACTCTATCCACCAACTGCAAAAACTAACCCTTTGACTCCCGCACCCTATCCACCAACTGCAAAAACTTAACCCTTTTGACTCCTCATCCTATCACCAGCCTCACGCAGGAAGCTGGTGGATAGGGTGAGGGAGTCAAAGGTTAAGTTTTTGCAGCCTTTGACTCCCTCACCCTATCCACCAACTGCAAAAACTTAACCCTTTGATTCCCTCACCCTGCTGAGAAAGCTGATGGATAGGGTGAGGGAGTCAAAGTGTTAAGTGCAAGAAGCCGGTGGATAGAATGAAAGAGTCAAAGGGTTAAGTTTTCGCTTTACCAGCATGGTAGACAACGAAGGATGCTGGTGGACAAGGGGCGGGAGTCAAAGAGTTAAAGATTAAAGATTCTGCAACGAAGAGGAAAAGCAACCACTCCTCTTATAAATATTTGTTTGTTTGAGTTAATCCCCTAATATAAGGACCTCCGCCCCCACCCCCCACCCCCTCCCGTCCCGTTTCCACTTCCACCACAGTTTTCAAGGATGAGGCTACGAACACTTGGTAAAGGAGTGTGTACTTCATATCAAGTGTAAAGTTATAACACAGAATTTTGTCGAGATAATGCATTCACAGATATGTCATAGTGTCCCGTGCTCGCACAAATCTACAGCTAGCCCCTATTTCGGGGATAAATCGATACATCATTCGATCTGTCTACAACATCACACGTTCACCTAGATTGTGGATATTGCCGATGTCCCGTCACCACCAATAAAACCCTTTTCATCATCATCATCATTCATCATCATCATCACCACCACCACCACCACCATTACCATCATCATAATCATCATCATTATCATCATCATCATTATCATCATCATCACCACCATCACCACCATCATCACCACACCACCACCATTACCATCATCATCATCATTATTTCATCATCATCACCACCACCACCACCACCATCATCACCATCATCACTGTCATTATCATGGTTGCCATCGCCGTTGTCCTCCTTTTTTTTTTTTTTTTTTTTCCCTTCTCCATCATTTTTAGTCGTACATTCCTACAATGATCAATTACCAATTCAGTACATCTACTAATTATTAACACCTGCCTTTTCTAAATTAATATTATTTGTAGAGCACACACACACACAAAAAAAAACCCCATGCAAACAAATAAACTGCTGCGTGGTCAGAGACAAAAAGAGGACAAATTTTTGTCGTGGGTTGTGGCATAAAGAATACAATGCTTCTTTTACACCCATGGCACGGAAGAATGTAATCTCTTACAAGACACACAGGGAGATATTGATACAACGAGAGACAGAGAGACAAAGAGAGACAGACAGAGAGAGACAGACAGACAGACAGACAGACAGAGGCAGAGAGACAGAGACAGAGAGAGAGAGACAGAAAGAGAGAGAGAGACAGAGACAGAGACAAACAGAGAGACAGACAGACAGAGACAGAGAGAGACAGACAGACAGAGACAGAGAGAGACAGACAGACAGAGACAGAGACAGACAGACAGAGAGACAGAGACAGACAGAGAGAAGACAGAGACAGAGAGACAGAGAGAGAGAGAGAGAGACGGACGACAGACAGACAGAGAGAGAGAAGATGGTAATTTTCAATTAGAAAGAAGGAAGAACAAACAGTTTTGAAACAAACAAATCAGTACATAAAACAATTAAACACAAACACAATACAATAAGAAAGAAAGAAACAAACAGATTTTCCCAAATGCCAAATAAAATGCATTTTTAAAGATTCAATGGCCAAAACAAGCTGGCATGAAATACAGACAAAATCTCCAAAAGAAGATAAAGGCTTCATACACAACATACATGTAGAAATGACATAGTAATCAAAAGAGGAACAAATATGCTTCAGTCTACTTGTGCCGTTGTTATTGTTGTTTAAAGCCCAGCCGACTGCGCAGAGCCGTATCAGGCCTACAATCATCTCAAAACGTACACAATATCTCACTGAAAACAAAACAAAAACTGGAAAAAAATTAAGTACAGATTTGGCACACAATGTACAAAACATACTTAACTGCCAAGCAAGAGAATGAAATTCAAACTTTGTATTATCTACCATGAACTCTTAAAGATAGAAAACATTTCTCTGCATTAATACACTCAAAAACAGAAGACCTGGTGAACCAAACGGTTGGGTGTTGCTTTCGCAGACATAATACCTTATTTGCATAATCTGTTTAAACAGGCAGGCTGCAGCTTTCTACCGTTCAGCATAGATCTTCATTTTTTGTATAAAATATGCAAACTACAGCTTTCTACCGTTCAGCACAGATCT
The DNA here is from genome assembly GCA_030674185.1 of Monoplex corrugatus. Lineage (NCBI taxonomy): Eukaryota > Metazoa > Mollusca > Gastropoda > Littorinimorpha > Ranellidae > Monoplex > Monoplex corrugatus. Next base: position 69,215,646 of record JAPXFY010000018.1, read on the forward strand.
TCATTTTACTCTTCAAACCAGACAAGTGGCAGTCTTTTAAACAGACTGTCAGCGATGGTAGTTATTCCTTTCCTGATATCCTGTAGCAAAAAACTAAAAAAAAATGTTTTAAACTTACAAAGGAAACAAACAGAGTAAAACTCACCAACACAATAAAAACGTACCTCGATTAAAAGCCCTTCCTCCGACGGCAAGAAAACTACTACCAAAACCACTCAACTTACTAACAGACGCGGCGAATTAATTCATTTTTTGGAATAGGAGCTAGTTCAAAGAAAACCAACGGACTGTAACTGAAATAAAGTAGCTGTCCCAAACTGGAGACTCAAAGAGCTTGCTCGCCTGCCTACCACTTCGCCGGGTCCTGCATATTAATTAGGTGCACACGTGGAATAAGGTGACAGAGATGAATCAGGTCCATATCCACAAGGTTAATTATTGATCAATGTGTAATTAGTGCTCTATTCTAACGGGCTGCCTCCGGCGGCTGGCTTACTACGCTCCTCATGTATGAGCTTTACTACACAGTTGTGTATCTTATTGATTTGTATTGACTTGTGTCGGTTTATGTGTTGTCCACTTGGCTGTTTGGTGTGTTGGACTGCATGTTTAATTAATTTGTTAGTTGGAACGGTTGGCTGTGATGAGAGACTGGTGGTTCGCATCGACCGGTGGCGAGGCCGTGGTGTGTGTGTGTGTGTGTGTGTGTGTGTGTGTGGTGTGTGTGTGTGTGTGTGTGTGTGTTGTGTGTGTGTGTGTGTAGGTGTGTGTGTGTGTGTGTGTGTGTGTGTGTGTGTGTGTGCATGCGCGTGAATGCGTACTTCTTTGCAATATGTCTCTGATATTGAATAAAAGTAATGATCAAGAATTTTTATCGCTGTTTTGTGGGTTAATCTTTACAAAATGTTGTTCTCCTCCATTCCTTTCTGTCGAAGACCCCTTCATGCTCCCCCCACCCCCTCCACTCACATCCCCATTACAGATTTTGCTCGTCAGAGTTTAGGCTTTGTGCTGGCTCAAGGAGTCCGCAAATATTTATGGCAGATTTAGGTGGAGCGAATATGGAATTCTTTGAGCGTGATGAGCCCCTCTTAAAACAAATTCCGTTGCGTATCAATGATCAAACACCTGAAATGTTTTTGTAAATAATTTATCAGTTGTTAAATGCTTTTCTCTCTCTCTCTCTCTCTCTCTCTCTTTTTTTTTTTCTGTCTCTCTTTCTCTCTGTCTCTCTCTCTATCTCTCTCTCTCCTTTTGTTTTTTTTTAAATGCATTTCAAATGTTTGGTCTGATAAGGATTCATGACTTTTCATATCTGATATGTCAGGTCTCTTTCTAGCATTATCATTTTCGTTTAAAGCCCAGCCGACTTCACACCCCATCGGGAATGCTGCGGTCTCGTTTAGTATAAATAGTGTCCCTATTTTTTTGAAACATTGTGCTAGAAAATTCCTCTTTTTTGTCACTGTCTTTGTTGCTGCTTTGCTCCTTTGCTTTCTGTCGTTTCTTCCTATCATTTTCTGCCTTGCTTGTCCAGTTACCTCTAAGTGCTCTATCAAGCCTTATATACTGTCTCTCAGGAGTGATAACTGGTAGGCCTTCATGTATTACCTGTATTTTGGCTCTAAAGGAATGTGATGTACAGCAGCTGTTGTAGATAATTCAGGCCTGTTATAATATGCTCTCTATAATTTTCCATTGCTTTTATTCTTTCTCCCCATTTATAGCCGTGTGCGTGTGCGTGTGTGTGCGTGCGTGCGTGTGTATGTGTGTGTTTCAGCGCTTAGATTTGATTTTATCAAGATTTTGTGCTATATAAATATTGTAATATATTATTATTATTATTATTATATGTTCTAGTGTCCTTAGTGATCAGAAAAAACACGTAAATAAATCAGAACGCATACTTACTACAAACAGACAAAACAGGCGCAAAATTTCAGCCAACTGCAAGGGTGCAACTTAGAAAAAGTCAAAAAACTGAAAGGGGTCCAGGGCCGGCAACGCCCCGTATGGGGTTCTGGGGGACTAGGTCCCCCCCCCCCCCCCCCCCCCCCCCGACGCTGAAACTGTTTCAAAAAACGGATTTTCTGTCTCTGAATCTTTTGAAAAAACGGATTCCGTCGTCAAACGGAAAAAGTTGCACCCATGCAACTGGCCTTTTCAAGCGTAATTGTAAATCACAAACGAATAAACACCAAATACAAAAAAATAGGAGAAAAAAAAAAGGCTAAAACTACCCTGCTGCTTTGTCCAGTGGCTTACATTTACGCACCCTCCGCAGGATGGCCAGTTCTTTCTGTACAGTCGTGGATTCAAGATTCTATATCTCAAATTCAGTATCATCTCACAACAGTTTGTTTGCTGCCCATTTCAATGCTCCTAAGCTCCCGTTTTCTTCCCCATTAAAAAGAGAAAAAAAAAAAAAAAAAAAAAAAAACTTGCCAGCACAAAGGGTTTTGTGCAGGAGCAAACCGTTTCCAGACTTCACTGAAAACCTTTTACAGTGGCATTAGACGAATTTTATACAAAATAATTTCATTATCGAAACACAGAAAATCATTCTTCAAGGCTTTCAACCATTGTATGTCCTCTCTTGAGCCGTCAAAACGTCAGATGTTTTTTTTTCTTACTTAAATCATCCTTTAGGAGGGTCCCAACAATTTCTACTGGAATTTCCTCAGAGGTGAAGTCTGGGCAGTGATGTTTTCTTCTTTTCGCTAGCCCTTGATTACACATGCTGTGTACTGACGCGTCAATGTCTTGCAGAAAGCTGAATTCATCAGTAAGCACTTCATTTATAAGTCGTGGTATGCACGACGAATTTCTGTGTATTTTTTCGTCTGTAGGACTTTAAGTCAATAGGAACATTGGAGTGATCTAAATCTGACGGACACTAAAACTAACGTGAAATTTTGGTCAATGGGTCAGCCTCCAATAAAGAGGCTTTTATCCAGACTAAAATGCCATCTCAGCCATAGACGTGATGTGCAAAATGCAACTGAGCAGTTTAACTACACGTATCTTTTGTTAGCTGTGCGTGAGTTATCATTGTAGATTCATTCATTCAACAACACTCTCCCCTCCACCTTAACAGTATCAGAAAATCTGCTGGGATTCGTTTGTTTGTTAATGTTATGTATTTTCGGAAGATGGTAATGGTTGATATTTTCATTAGTCCAAACTGAACAAAATGAGCAAGGCGTTACAGAGTGATGCGGGTAATTGCACAGTTTCGAGTCTTCATGTCTTGGACTATCTCACACCAGCAGATCTTACGCATGAATGCACGCACGATTTGACTTAACCAGTGTAAGTGTTAATATAACAGTAACACCATTCCAGTCCATACCTCCTTCACTTTCGGGATCGGCAATACAATCAACAAGATGGTTTTTTTTTAAATCCCAAGGGCGAAGGTTTGGGTCTGGGCTGGGTTAGGGCAAGGCGCGGTTACTTCTCTTGACGAGGTAATCCGTAGTGATCACAGTCACCACCAGTTCTCCTAATTCCTTTACCTACTTTTGACAACCCTGTACACGGTGGAATGTTTAGCCTTTCCAAAATTACCACCTACCGTTCTTGAATCCTATTTCCACCAGCTTAAAGGTCAACGCTCAGTTTACTCGGAATGCATTGTTTTGCTTTCTCCCGGAAATACAAGGTCGTCTGCTCTAATCAAGGTAAATAACTCTTGTGGATACAGAAGAATGGAAAGTTGGATCTCTTTAAAACAACAACAACAACAACAAAAACCCGAAAAAAACAAACGGGATTCAGTTCGGCAAGAACGGTAAGGTAAACAAAGCGCGGTCATAGGTAGCGAGCTAGTCAAATTAATTAATTAACTAGTTTTCAGTTCATTCTATTTTTAGAACATGAGATCTCTAATACAACCTGACCGTCGTCTGTGCGCGTGTCAGAATATGTCAAAATTCGTGTGTGTGTGTGTGTGGTGGGGGGGGGGGGGGGTGTATGGGTGTGTGTTGTGTGTGGTGTGTGTGTGTGTGGTATGGGTGTGTGTGTGTGTGTGTGTATGTGTGTGTGTGTGTGTGTGTGTATGTGTGTGTGTGTGTGTGCGTGTGTGCGTGTGTGGTGTGTGTGTGTGTGCGTTGTGTGTGTGCGTGTGTGCGTGTGTGTGTGTGTGTGTGTATGTGTGTGTGTGTGTGTGTAAGGGCGTGCATGCGTGCGTGAGGGCCTGCCCCCCTCTCTCTCGCTTGCTCGCTCGCTTTTGTGAAGCCCTTGACCAACTAACATACAGATCGATGCTTTATTGTAGGCCTACTTAATTTTTGTAACCCTTTGTGTGAGTTGTGCTGCATTCGTTTCCATCATAGCATTATAGTTTAGGCGTTTCGCTCCTCCGTTCTTGTTTTAATACATCCTTTATTAACAACATACCACCATCATACGCTAGTATGTGTGGAGTAATAACGACTGGCTGAGATACAGGTCCGGTGTGACCTACGACTACTATCGTCGAGTAATGAGGTGTTTTAAAGTTTGGACTCTCTCTCTCTCTCTCTCTCTCTCTCTCTCTCTCTCTCACTCTCTCCCTCTCTCTGTTTCTTTCTCTCTCTCTCTCTCTCTCTTTCTCACATACACACACATATTCTCTCACTCTCTCTCTCTCTCCCCCTCACATGCACACACATTCTCTCTCCTCTAGCTCCCTCCCTCCCTCTCTTCTCTAGCTCCCTCCGCCCTCTCTCTTTCTCCCTCTCGTTCGCTCGATCTGTGTGTGTGCGTGTGTGTGTGTGCGCGCGCGCATGTTTATATGTACATATAAACATATATAGATACATAATTATGTATATATATATGTATAAGATAGATAGATAAATAGACAGACAGACAGATAGATAGACAGACGGACAGATAGACAGTTAGATAGATGGATAGATATGTGTGTATGCAATGTATGTGCGTTTGTGTGTGTGTATGCAGTTTGTGTGTGTGTGTGTGTGTGTGTGTGTGTGTGTGTGTGCAATATGTGTGTGTAACGTGTGTGTGTGTGTGTGTGTGTGTGTGTTCAATATGTGTGTGTAACGTGTGTAGTGTGTGTGTGTGTGTGTGTGTGTGTGTGTGTGTGTGTGTGTGTGTGTGTAACGTGGTGTGTGTGTGTGTGTGTGTGTGCAATATGTGTGTGTAACGTGTGTGTGTGTGTGTGTGTGTGTCATACTTGCTTTACAGCAGCCTTGTCCTTAAGATATGGCAACGACCTTTCTTTGCTGTCAACAGCTAATGTTCGACTGGTGTTCTTAATGGCCCGCCATACCTCCAACACTTAAACTTGTTTTATGGCGTTCATTATGGCAGCTTGGTCACGTCACTAGGGATTGATGTCTTATTTGTCTGGTGAATAGTTTCAAAGTGGATGGTAATCTTGATGGCGGTGATGATGGTGATGATTTTAGTTGGCTGGCTGGTTGGTTATCTGGTTGTGGATGTAGTAGTTGTAGTAGTAGTAACAGTAATAATCGTCGTTTGCTTTTTGTTGTTAAAATTGTAGATCCAGCCACCAGTCCCGCCGCTGCTATTAGTATTGTTTGTTGGACTCAACGGAAGCTTAATTACGTCTGATAAAAAGAAATATGTTAAAGCTTTTAAAACTGTTGTGATTGAGAACATTTAAGACAACAAAACACGAATGTGGCACAGGTCCAGTGTGACCTGCGACTACTATCCTTGAGAAATGAAGTGTTTTACAGTTTGGATCTCTCTCCTTCTCTTTCTCTCTCTCTCTCTCTCTCTCTCTTTTGTCTGTCTGTCTGTCTGTCTCTCTCTCTCTCTCTTTTTCTGTCTCTCTTGTCCATCTGTCTCTCTCTCTCTGTCTCTCTCTCTCTCTGTGTTTCTGTCCGTCTTGTCCATCTGTCTCTCTCTCTCTTTTCTGTCTCTCTTGTCCATCTGTCTGTCTGTCTGTCTGTCTCTCTCTTTTCTGTCTCTCTTGTCCATATGTCTGTCTGTCTGTCTGTCTCTCTCTTTTTTTTTTCTGTCTCTCTTGTCCATCTGTCTGTCTGTCTATCTGTCTGTCTGTCTGTCTGTCTCTCTTTCTCTTTCTCTCTCTCTCCTTCTCTGTCTTTCTCTCTTTTTCTCCCACTCCCTCCCTCTCTCTCTCTCTCTCTCACTCCCTCTGTCTCTCTCTTTATCATTTTAATTGAAAAGAAAAAGTATACGTCCAACTGTCTTTTTCACAAAGTTAACGGTGACTTGTTTATGTAACACATTTTTCGAGTATACAATTACTTTTGCGGAAATACAGAACCAACATAAACAAAAAACTTACTTTCAAAAATGATGTTTTACATTGAAAAAAATTAATGTTGTGAATTACATGAGTGAAAACATCACTTGGATTGAAAAGGGACTTTCTCGTATTGTTCTTTTTTTTTTAATAGTAAAAATGGGTCTTTCATGACTCATGGAAATTTGATCAAAAATATAATAGAAATGCATACGCACTGGCTTTTTTAAACAGATAAAATGGCTATAAAGAAATGAAATCAGCAAACACAGCCGAATACACCACATGACTGCACAAAAGATATCTTTGTATTTTGTTTGTTATAAGTATTGTTGTTGTTAAGGATTGACGAGTGGGTTGCGTGTGTCTGCCTATGTTTTTCATGCTTTTGTAAAGCGTTTGACTAAATGACTGGTAGCAGGCACATCTGCAGTCTATGGCTCATCGATGTCGTTGCCCTTACGGTGGGCACCAACACTGAACTGCAAGATCTCACCAATAGACTCGTCGACAGTTTAGGGGCATATATGGAATGGTGGAAGTCAGCAAGGACGAAAGCAAAATTCTCTGTCAACAACACAACCAACAACAGTGCAGACGTCTACACAAATGTCCAGAAACTGGAAGAGGTCGACAGTTTCAAGTACCTGGGAGATACTCTGACCAAACACGACAGCAGTACAGCAGGAATACGTCAGAATTGTATCAGTAATGACAAGGATGACCCGACTGAACAGAATGTGGGCAAGCAGGACCATACTAATTATGATGATGATGATGACGACGACGACGACGATGATGGTGATAATGATGATTACAATGATGATGATGATGATGATGATGACATTTGTAAGGTGCCAAATCTTGATACAAGAATCGAACCGAAGCGCGCACTATCATCATTCACTTAAGCAATCATCCAACAACGACCAAACTCCTGGGCACGAAGCACACGCCAACTGGAGGAGGAGACAGGAGGGTAGTGGGACAAAGGAGTGAACATGTAGAACTCAGCTTCACCATCAAGCCAATCGTTGTCTCCATCCTCCTCTACTCTGCAGCTGTAAAACTTGCTCGCTGATTCGTTGAAGAAACTTCAGGACTTTGAGACCAAGTGCCCGAAGAAACTGCTTGGCGTATCGTACCTCAAACATAAGACCATTATTGCCACCAATATCATATTGACCCTTTGACTCCCGCACTCTTGTCACCAAGTGCAAAAAGTTAACCTTTTGAGTCCCTCACCCTATCCACTAGCGTCCTGCAGAAAGCTGGTGGATAGGGTGAGGGAGTCAAACGGTTAGGTTTTTACTTTGCTGGCACGGCTGACAATGCGGGATGCTGGTGGAGAGGGGACGGGAGTCAAAAGGTTAAACACAATGGGTATAGCAACTACGATAAATTGTACGAGGTGTAATAATGCAAGAGACTGTATTGAACAATTTCTGTGGAACTGTTACTGTGTCCGTAGCTTTTGGAACAAAAACAAAAAACACAAAAAAACAAAAAACAAAACAAACAACAACAACAAAAACCCTAATCGACGAAAAGTGCAAAAATACCTTCAACATCAAAATCACACAAAACCTAGTGTTGTACAGTGCTGATCACAATGTAAAAACAGATAGGCCATATTTGACCTCATAATAATGCTTGCACAATCATTTCTCTATAAATGCAATGTTGACAAATGCGTTCCGAATATCCATACCTTCCAAAGAATGCTGAATCTGAG